>JAJJWW010011562.1:0-176111 GCA_023531295.1 Papaver armeniacum | reverse complement strand
TTTAGGCAATGATTGAGATCAATTTGAATGCTAGAGTTACACAATTAATTATAAATTAAATCTCTTAATATTGATTTTCAGGGAAATCCTTAGTTCCAGTCCTCCCAACAATCTTGAAATTAACTTTTGTTTAAATTTTCTATTTTTAGGTTTAGAAGTCTAAAAGTCAATCTTCATAAGTCTGAGTAACGAACATCGTATTTACCACTTTTACAATTAAATCAATTTTTGGTGTCGTCGACGCAAACTTTTTTTAAGATTTGTTTTTAGTTTTATTTATCCTAGATTTATTTATTTTTCGTAGTAGTTTTATTTATTTTAGATTTTATTCTTTTGTTATATTTTAAGCTTTTGGTTATCTATATATTTGCTACAAGTTTTGCAAAGTTGAGCTAAAGACTCCGGTGATTGATTGAAAACTTAGCGGGAAAAATAAAGACAAAAAAATTATTTTTATTAAAATTTTTTCTATTTTTAGAAACTATATTAGGGTTTTAATTTTGAAAATTTTCTTTTATTTTTGGACATTATTTTTCATTCATTAAAACCTAAGGAAGGGTATTATATATAAAACTTTCCATGGAAGGACGATAATTACAATATTGTCTCGGCCCCTCGGGTTCACATACTGACACATGAGTTGGTGGCCCGATTTGGCTTCAGCGGTTCATCCACCGTCTGGAAATGGAAGTAAGATTCTAACTAGTGGGTTTTCTAGATGCCTTTGTATGTATATATGTTGAGGCTTTGAAAACGATTTTAATTTCAAGTAAATGAAAAAGACTGGCCATACAAGATAAGTACTCAGATGTCATCATCGTTTCCTTCTTTCCCATTTTAGGAAAACATTATCAAATGCGAACCTAAGACTAAAAATAGACTAGAAAGATACCGATAGGGTAACGAGCTTGTAGGAAAGTCGTTCAAAAGGGTTTTTAAGTATATTGGTTAATTTGTTAGCTTAACTTAAGGTTCTGGATGATTACTGTAAGTTTGAATCATGCCGCTTTTTAACCCAAGGAAACGTTACCACAAAGGTAGGGTTATTCAAGATCCTTAAAGGTTATCCTGCTTCTCTTTGACTTACTTTAATTCAGATCGTTCTAATAAATTTACTAAGACTGTAATTAATTAATAAAATTTTAATAGTTGTAGAAAAAGGTTCGTTAAGACTTGTGAAGATTTTTTATTTTTATACTTAATTTTAAATACTACGTACATAAAAAAAATTAAACAAAGATGATGTCAAAATAATTTAGAGTACTGAGGCTAAGGATTCCACCATTCACAAATACTTATGTGATTCAATATTAATTTTTATCATTCAATTTTAGACAATATAGCTCTAACAAAAGAAATTGTGAGTCAAAATTATTGTCTATATTAAATTTTCAAAACATCTTCTTTTTTTTTGTCATTGTGCTACGGATTTGGAGTTTGGATCGAAAACAAATTGAGTCAAAGACTTTGGTGACTAAAAGACTTGGAGTCAAAGATAAAAGCTAAAAGAAAATGAAAAAAGACAAAGAGTTTTATTTGTTCTATTTTTTTATATTTTAGTTTATATTTCTTTTTAATTTTGTGGATTTTAGTAGATTTTTAAATATAAAATTGTATTAGGATATCTTTTATTTTTGTAATTTTCTTTTCTTTTTGACTTTGGACATTACTTTTATTTTTAAACCCTAAGGAACAATATATCAAATATTAAACTACACAAATAAAAAAAGGCAGTTACGTTACTGTCTCGGCCCCTTGGGTTCATGCATTAACATACCAATCTTTGGATCGAGTCGACTGCAACAGTTCATCCCCCTTCTAGAACGAGAGGTAAGTTTTTCTAAGCACCCACAAATCCCCTGTCAGCGGGTTTAATGGACGCCTTTGTTTTCATATATGTTAAGGAATTAATACGATTTTAATTTCTAGTAAAGACTAAGGCTTGGCCAATACAAGACAAAGACTCGGATTTCATCACGGTTCCCTTCTTTCCCGCCTTAGAAAAACGTAAACTACGCTAACCAAAGCATTAAAATTTTGACTAGAACGAGACCGATAGGGTGGCTAGCTTATAGGAAAGTCATTCAAAGGAACTTCAAGTATCATCTATTTTGTTAGCTTGACTCAGAGAACAGGAAGATTACTGTTAGTCGATTAGAGACGCCTTGTAACCCGAGGAAACGTTGCCAAAGAGGTAGGGGTCGTATCAAAGATCCTCTGAGCTTCTCTTTCTTCTCTTAATTTACTTCAAATCATTCCAAGAGGCTCGCTAAAATTGTAACTAGTTTCCTTTCGAAATATTAGAAGTTTTCTTGAAAAACAATCTTAGTGGAACCATCATGTTTGTTGTTTGCTAGAAATCCATAAGCTTGTTTTGGTGGAGTCATCCTTGTTTGTGCTTGCGTATAACTTCCCTTCCAATTAGGAATTTTTCATTTTGTTAGTTTTTCTAGTGTATGTCCGAGGTCATTAGAGAACGGGCATGGAAAATAGACACTCTAAGTCGAAAAGCTTAGTAGTTCTTCTTGTGGAAGCGGGGAGCTCAAAGATTCTTCTTTTGAGAACCCTGTTTTTGGAAATTTCAGTTTTGAGAACTTGACACTTAGTGAGGAAAGTACACCTATTCCTTTGATAGTGCCAGAATATAGCAACCTAAAAGCTTTGTTGAATCCATCTAGGATTGCTCGTACCTCATTTATCAAGTTAGCTACCACCGAAGCAAACTATGAGTTAAAACATGTGACCTATATATACTCCCAGTCTTGTTTGGAAAGGAAAAATGAGAACCCCTATTTCCATGTTAGGGACTTTGAGAAAATCTGTAATACCTTACGAATTAAATATCTTGATGACGAAGCATCGAAACTTAGGTTATTTCCCTTTTCCCTGAGAGATAACGCCTATTGAAACATATGAAAAACTTACATCTGCCTTTTTACTAAAGTTTTTCCCTAGGCATAAAGCATCATCTGTTGGACAGCGGATTTTCACACTTGCTCAACAAGAGGGAGAACCTTTATATAGGTATTTGGTAAGGTTAAATGATTTGTTAGCTCAATGTCCTCTCCATGGTTTAAAGAATGTTAGGCTAGTTCGGGTCTTATTAAGGTTTTATATTATTTGAAAACAACCATGGTTGAGTCTTTGTGTAGGATAGTTCGGATCCTTTATAAGGTTGTAGATTATTTGACAACAACCATGGTTGAGTCTTTGTGTACTAGTGAGTTTGAAAGTAAAACTATTGATCATACAATGACATTTTTGAATGAAATCGCCGAAAAGACCCAACAATGGGAACATAGTAGAGAATCCTAGGAAAAAAATTCTTCTAAATAGTCAATAGGGTAGAGGATCTTTTGAATCAGATGCCAAAATAGCAGCCTTAGATAAAAGGTTAAAAGCTTTAGAATTGAGCCAAACTCCTTTTTGGGAAGGATCGAGTTTGATCCATATTCGTAAACTTATAACTTTGATTTAAGATTTTTCTTACTTTTCGTAGAAATTTATTTATTCTCAACAATTAAAGCTCAATAAACAAAATAACACCGACTCTTATTTTTGCCAAGGTAGACTCTCAAAAGATTAATTGTATCCCTAAGCATAGATTATCTAAACAAAGCATAACCTATCTAATTGAATAACAACCAATTTAATCAAATCATAATTCTATTTTAATTAATGCAAAAGTCAAATAAAGAATTAATTAAAATTACCCACGTATGAAATTCGGCTTCCTCCCAGTCGACCCGGTGTAGGGGCTTAGCTACTCATGATGTAGACACGCTCAAAATTCATTTTTATTGCCCAAATAGTGTTTACAAAGAAGAGAAAATGAGAAAATCAAATTAAACGAAATTTGCAACGGATATAATCGTTGCAAACCCAATCGCTATAAAGAATAACAAAGAATAGCGTAAATCGTCGATGCCAAAAGACCCGCTACACACCGGTCATGACAAATGCCACATACACAAGACAATTTTTTTTTTTTTTTTTTTTTTTTTTAGACCCGCTCACAAATGTGGTCATAACATGGAAGAAAAAAAGAAAAGACCCTTCACAATGATCATCATAACCCTAACAATCATAATATATATTTTTTATAGACCCGCTTAGCACGGTGATCATTTTTTTTTAACCCGCTCAACACCGGTTCCCGAAAAAAGTAAAGTAAAAAAAAGTTAACCACTCCCCCACACTTAAACATTACATTGTCCTTAATGATAAATAAATAATTATACCTCGGAAAAGATCCCCATACACTTAACCTGAAAACTTGGGGAAACAATTATTTTATGAAAAAATGGGGACACTCAAACTTTAACCGGCTCATGCATGGTATTAGAAATAGGCAAATCCTCTGGGTACTTAGATGCAAAGTAATCCAACAATACTTTAGAAGAACACAATTCTAACCCTAAATTAGGCAACTTTTGGAAGTCTAGTGGTCTAAAAACAACCTCTAAGTCGGGTGAATGATCTTGTGAGGTAGATTCAAACTCATCCAATAGTACTATAAGACCGATCATCATCATCATCATCATTAAATAATCTTTGGCATTCTAGAATTCTCAATCTTTGTTCCAAACTAGGCGGTACTAGATCCTTTTCATCCTCAAAAATTACCTGAAAAGAAATATAAAAAGAAATGCATAAAAAGGAAAAAGAAAATAAAAATAAAATAAAAAAAAATAAACCTAAAAATTAATCTAAAAACAAATCCACATGGAAAATGATTTTAGATTTTTCTTACTTTTCGTAGTAGTAATTAAGATTCGTTCTCTCGGACTTGCGAAGATTAAATTTAAAGGTTTAATGAAAACAATAAACAAAGGCGGGAGTTCTTGGGCCTAGGATTCCACCGAATTCATATCAATAGGTTCAATTTATTTATTCTCAACAATTAAAGTGTTTAATTGAAGCATAACCTATCTAAATTGAATAACAACCAATTTAATCAAATCATAATTCTATTTTAATTAACGCCCACGTATGAAATTCGGCTTCCTCCGTCGACCCACCGTAGGGGCTTAGCTACTCATGATGTAGACACGCTCAAAATTCATTTTAAAATAGTGTTTACAAAGAAGAGAAAATGCAAATCTTTATAAAACCCACTAACACTAGATTTAATAATCGTCGTAGAATTTTTTTTTTCACTGCTGCTGCTGCATATTTTCTCCACTCGTAGATCCAATATTCCTTCTAATAACCTCCGGAATCCTTTATAAACCCATCGGTGCGAATCTCATAAATTTTCCCTGGATTTCCACTCCTCTTCACGGAAAAAAAACCATCCAAACTCTTGTTTATTCACACTCCAACTTCGGGTCAAAACATATGAGGGATACAATTAGAAAATCTTAATAATCGGATAATATATTCTTTTACTACTCACGTATCTTGGTCCATAAATTTGCCATGTTTAAAACTTATCCTTCCTCTTTTGATTTCAATGCTTACCACCCCTGGGTATGGAACAACCATCCAAAAATGGCTCTTTCTTTCCTTGAATTCCCGATTATCTAGCCAAATTCGATCAAAACGGACAAAATCAAACCCATTTGATTTCGAATCTCGTCTAAACCCTAAATACGTAATTTTTCTTGAAATTCAAAAGGTTGAAGATTCCCAATCCGGAGTTTGGTTGTAATTGGGTTCCCCTTATCCAATCCTTGTGTCCTTCGATCCACTTTTCGAGCAACTTTCTCCATAAGAGCTTATTTGACAAAAACACCTACAAACAAGTTTATTAGTGATAAAATGAGGCCTTAATGTATTTATGGGTGAAAATGCGCGGATAAGAAAAAACCATCCAAACCTTTGATCCAAGGGACAATTAGATTTAATTTATATTCGATGAGTCCATCCAAACCTTTCTTGGTCTAAGGGACAAAATCAAGGTCAGTCTAGTAACTCTCAGGTTCCCCCAGGATTTGGTTGTACTAATAATCCTTCGATTCCACCATGTCGTGAGTTTAGATGAGTCACCCGCCTTGTTAACTTGTAACACTGTGCAGTTTCAACAATCGATTTCTCGAGGTTTATAATAAAATAAGAGAATATGTCAGGCTAACTCTCAGGTTATTCTCGAGTTAAATACCTAGGTTAGTCAGATAAATGAGTCTTTGAGAGAAAGAGGTAAGTTTCCTCGTCAAACTCCACCCAACCGAAGAGGAATTCATAAAGTAGGTGAAAGATCATCATGTGAATGCAATTAAAACCCTTAGGAGCGGTAGAGTGATAGATAATAAGGTTTCCATGCCTGATAGTGAACATGTTATAGTTTACTGAGTTATCAACCCAAATAATATAATTATGGTGTGTAGATACGATTGAAATTTAAATAAAAAAATAGATTAGATTGAAAGGACATATCAAAAGATTAAACTCACAACAGATCTAAAAAATCTTTTAGGACAAATTCTGAATCTAAAATTCTGAGCTAGAAACTAAAGAGACTGATAGAGTCTCGAAGAAGACCAATGAGGTTCCTGATAAGCTCAGATTTGTTCCCAGAGCCTCATTCCCCCAATTGTTAGTACCAACTAAGAAGAAGTCCACTTTTAATGATATATTGGATATTTTTAAGCAGGTAATTATTAACTTTCCATTATAAGATGCAATTACGCAGATTCCTCCTTATGTAAAGTTCATTAAGGATCTGTGTACACGAAATCGTAAACTTATTATACAAGAAAAAAATCCTTAATAACTAGTCATGTAAGTTCGATCATTCAGAATACCACTACCCGCAAGTAAATGATCCAGGGTACCCTACCATTTCTTGCACAATAAGTAATTATTGTGTAGAGAAAACATTACCTGACTTAGGAGCCAGTGTGAACTTACTCCCGTACCATGTGTACCTCAAGATATGACTTGGTGAGGTGAAACCTACCCAGATAACACTCCAATTAGTTGATATGTCTATTGTTAGAGCATTGCTCGGTCGAACTCGCAAGTGTTGCTATCTCAAGCTTGTTCGTCAAGTTTAGTTATCCCAACTATAAGTCTTGATTTCTAGTCTACTTATAGTTATGTCTCGGATTAGGATAGAATGTGTACTTGAGCATTAGACTTCACGGCGTTCATCAATTGAAGACGAAGATCTACTGAGGGGAGCTTGAAGGAACTTCATCAACAAAAGGTATGTGAAGACTTGAACTCATCTATCACTCAGAAGTCTATTATATTCTATCTCCTATTGAGACTATGTCGCAAGCTATATAGACTTTACATTATACACATTTGATATTTCGAGCTGATTTCAACTCGCTTATATCTTTTTCGAAATATGTGTTGGAAAGCTTTTTGCTTTAACTAAGTTCATCATTATTCTTGACAAAAGTCAAAAGACGATCATGTGAAAATCTCCTTGTAACATCTTACATGATTTGTGTGAGACAGTCATTTGATGTAGACTCAGAATGTTTCGTATTGATCATTCGATCACTTGGAAATTGCTTACAAGCTAATAGTTTATGTGAGACAGTTATTGTCGTCTTCTAAGAATGTTTCAATAATTTAAATGGGAGTTTAAAACAATTAATCATTGTCTGGATATCGCACAGTATGCATACCCGTATGCAAACTGTTGTAAGAATGATTCAGGCCCGCGAACCAAGTATGCATACCCGTATGCAAACGGTTTTAACTGTGAAAGTCCGGGAACTAAGTTTGCGCAACCGTTTGCAAACTGTTTCACCTGAATTCGGTCTGGAACGACAGTATGAGTACCCGTTTGCGAACTTTCGGAAAAGATCAAAGTCTGGAACTTAAGTTTGCGTAACCGTTTGCAAACTTATGTGGTTAAATTCTAAAATCGGTTAAGTACGATTTCATACTCATGAATATATACATTTATATATTAAGGAATGCAATCTTTGCAAACCGTGGCTAAATGTTGATGAACTGATTTTTTTGAATCAATCCGATTTTGCTTCAATTGTGTCTTGTATACTTCTATGAGATTATAAACAACCGAACAACTCTATGAGTAACACAAGTAGATTCATTTGATCTAGAAGTGTTAATATGAACATGGTTAATACAAAAGTTTTCATATGGATAACTTCGGTTAACTATTGTTGAGGCCACTCAATATACACGTTTAGATATGGTTACCCATATCTAAATGAAGGTATATTTCATTTGTATGTAACAAGCTACGACCATCTAACGGTGGAGATATATTTCCTTGGTGTGCATACTTAGTTTGAATATTAAATCAGGTTTTTCATCCAACGGTGAATATTGATTTCTTTGTTACAAAGTTATCAAACCCTGATTTGAAGAGTATATAAGGGAGAACTCTAGCAACTAGGAAACCTAATCCCCACACATCTTGTGTGATACTAGTTACGACTAGAGTCGATTCTCCTTTAACCTAGGTTTTTCCTAAGATCATTATAGGTTAACGATTTGAAGACTTCATTGAGATTCTGAAGACAGACCCTACTATTTTCTTTGTAGTTGCGTGTTCTGATCTTACTTTTTCTATCATATTGAGTACTATCTTCTCTAATATTTGCTCGAGATTTATCTCCGATAGGTAAGATATAAAAAAAAATCACAAATCTCTTTGTCAAATTCTTTATGATTCCACAATAACTTTTCTACTACCATATAGTTAAGTTATTGTGAGGTGATTGATATTTCTAGGCTGTTTTTCGGGAATATAAGACCTGATTGTCAATTGGTTCCTGTTCACCTTGATTTATCAGAAGACGGAACAAAAACTTCATAGGTATTTATGTGGGAAACAAATTTATCTATCATAATAAACTTTTATGTGGGAGACAGATTTGTTTATCAAGTCTTCGACTTTGGGTCGTAGTAACTCTTAGTTGTGGGTGAGATCATCTAAGGGAATCAAGTGCGCAGAGTCCTGCTCTGATTCGGAGGCGTAAGGAATGCGACTATACCTTAATCAATGTGAGATTGGTTAGGGCTCAAGTACATTTCAGTCCGAAGTTAACTTGTAGTAGGCTAGAGTCTGTAGCGACTTAATACAGTATGGTACTCAAATCTGGACTAGGTCCCGGGGTTTTTCTGCATTTGTGGTTTCCTCATTAACAAAAAATTTTATGTCTGTATTATTTCTTTTCCACATTATATTTGTTTATATAATTAAAATATCACAGGTTGTGCATAGATCAATCAATTGGTAAATCCAACCTTTGGTTGTTGATTGAAATTGATTGACACTTGAACATTGATCTTTGGTACGGTTCAAGTTTGTTTCTCATAATAATCCGGCTGACAAATTTCTATATGTTTGATTGCAGATTGTGTTGAGAAACGGAGATATAACTCTTGGATATATTTTACTTGATTGAGTCAGACAGTCTAGTTGATTCTCTTGGAATTATATTGGAGTTAGTTTATACAAATTTCCTAACGAAATATTGGGTGTGGTTGTTAGACCCCCGCTTTTTCATCTATGAAAATTCCTCTTGGTGTTATCGAGGATATTTTTTATAGAGGTCGACAAGCTTATTTATCCGGTGGATTTAGTTATCCTAGATACCTAACTTTTCCTTGACCCAGAGAATCAGATATCACTGATTTTAGGTCGCCCATTTTGAGCCACATCCAATGGAATCATTATCTGTCAAAATAGTATCATGAATTTATCTTTTGGTAGTATGACTATTGAGCTGAATATTTTTAATATTAGTAAGCTACCATCTGAACTAGATGGCTCGAGCATAGAATAAGTGAACATGAAAGGAACATTAGTTCCGGAGTCATTAGCAAACACTTTGTTAGAAGATCTATTAGAGAAATGCCTAGCCCATTTTGGGATTGATTTTGATGATGATAGTGTGATTAATAAGGTGAATTCTTTGCTAGATTCTGTTCCTTTATAGACACTAGTAATGAATCGAAACCCACTACCAGTTTCTAAGTCTACCCTAGTTTCTTCCTTAGAACAACCTTCTAAGTTGGACCTTAAACCACTACCAGATACCCCAAAGTATGTGCTTTTAGACTCGTCTGGGGATTTACTTGTAATTGTAGCATCTGACTTGGATAGTGACCAGGAAATTAAGCTAGTAACATCTTTCAAAACAACAAGGAAGCTTTAGTGTGGACCATAACAGACATTAAGGGTATAAGTCATAATGTTAATTTGAATGCACCAGATCTATTTATAGAGTGAAACCAAACCTTCTAGGGAGATGCAACGTCGACTTAACCTTAATATGAAAGAACTAGTTAGAACCGAGGTTTTCAAGTTCTTAGATGTAGGCATTATCTATCCCATTTCAGACGATAAGTGGGTCATCTCCGTTCAGGTTGTTCCCAAGGTATCATTGTAGTACAGAATGATAATAATGAGTTAATCCCAACCCGAGTGACCACAGGATGGCGTGTCTATATTGACTATATGAAATTGAACAAGGTCACTAGGAAGGATTGCTTTCTACTTCCGTTTATCGACCAAATGCTAGATAAATTATCAGGATATAGTCACTATTGCTTTTAAGATGGCTACTCTGGTTATAATCAGATTGTTATTTCCCCAGAAGACCAAGAGAAAACCACTTTTACCTGTCCCTTTGGTACCTTCGCATATACACGCATGCCTTTCAGATTGTGTAATGCTCATGCGACCTTTCAGCATTGTATGACGAGTATATTTTCTAATATGTTAGAATGGTTTTTAGAGGACTTTATGGATGAATTTCCAATATTTGGTTCAGTTTTCGATGAGTGCTTGCATCATTAGTCACTAGTGTTGACTAGGTGTAAGGAAAAGAATTTAGTGCTTGGGATAAATATCATTTCATGGTTCGTTCATGAATTTTTTATGGCATATATATCGTATATTCTAAGGGTATAGAGGTAGATAAAGCCAAAGTTGACCTCATTAAGTCTTTACAGGTCCCAAAAAGCGTAAGAGATATTAGGTCATTCTTGTTTGCAACTTAAACACACAAGAGTGTCGGGATTAGGTTTCCCAGATGCTAGAGTTCTCCCTTATATAGTCTTACAAATTAGGGTTGCTTACAATCAAAGCTAAGATAGCTTAGTAACAAAGCAATTGATGTTCACCGTTAGATGAACTCCTGATTTAAGATTCAAGCTAAGTCTGCTTAAAAAATAAGCAATCAATCTCCACCATTAGAATTTATATACACAAATGAAATATACTTATATTTAGATATGAATGAACCGTACCTAAATGTGTATGGCCATTGGCTCAACAATGGTTAACCGACCCATATGAACACTTATAGTTTAGCCTTTTCATTTTACACTTGTAGATCAAATATGATGATCACTCAATCATGATAGATAATCAAATGAATCTAAATGTGTTTCAAGAGAGTTGTTCAAATGTTTATCATCTCATAGAAATATATATGAACTATTTGAAACATATTCGGTTTGGTTTGTAATTGTACAAAGTACTTATACAAGAGCCAATTCATGAGCATAATGTCACGGTTTGCAAAACAAGTTTGCATACCTTATTTCATTAAAGTTCCAGGGAATTTAGTTTGCAAACGAACTAAGTTCATGAGTATGAATGTCATACTTACCGATTTTAAAACCTAACCACTGTGTTCGCAAACAGAGTACGCAAACCACAGTTTCGGACTTGCCCTAGTCTTAGTCGTTCACAAACAGAGTACGCGAATCACAGTTCTGGACTTAGCTTAGTCTTGCCGTTCGTAAACAGAGTAAGCGAACCACAGATCTGGACCTTTTGCATTTAAAACCGTTCACAACCAAGAGTTCTAGACTTAAACTAGCATTCACAATTTGCATACAATAAACGCATACAATGTACGCATACTATGTTATATCCAGACGCTGGTAGTAGTTCTAAAAATATCATTTAATCATTGAAACATCCATAGAACACAACAATGATAATCTTACACATACCACTAGCTTCAAGTAATTTTCAAGTGATTAATTGATCAATACGAAACTCCTCAGGTTAACATCAAATGATTTTCTCACACAAAACATGTAAGATGTTCAAGGTAATTTTCACATGATCATCTTGACTTAATATTTAGTTTTCAACAAATAAATTGTCTACAACTAAACTCGTCAGGTAGATTATGAAATTTAGCTAAAGCTAAAAAGCTTCCAACACGTATTTCAAGAAATATAAAAACGAGATAAACTCAGATTGAAATTTCAAATGTGTATAATGTAAAAGTCTATATAGCTATACGACTTAGTCTCTTTAGAAGATAGAATATAATAGACTTCTGAGTGATAGATAAGTTTTAGTCTCCACATACCTTTACTTGATGAAGTTCCTCCAAGCTCTTCAGTAGATCTTCTTCTTCAATTGGTGAACGCCGTGAAGTCTAATGCTTAACTACATATTTCTATCCTAATCCGAGACATAGCTATAAGTAGACTAGAAATCAAGTATATAGTTTTGATCAACTAAACTTGACAAACAAGCTTGAGATAACAACCTTGCGAGTTCGACCGTGGAGTGCTCTAACAACTTCCCCTTTTCATCTTCTTCAACCACTATTTGTCCATCTTTCAAAGGAAACCACTTTGATTTTCTATATTCACTACCACATCATCATTCAATGAGAATGTGCCACGTGTTAGGACAATACAAAATGCTCCAATAAAAATATGTCAAACGTCAAATAATATAAACCACATGCAGTCAGATATTCTTTATTTGAGAAATATATCATTTTTTTTATTATTCCAACCATAAAGAATAATATTTTTTCATAATCTTGTGTTCCTTGATTATTTTGTTTATTTTTTCCAGTAAACCAAATATCTTCAAATATCCATTATCTTAATCAATATATTGCAAATGGGGCATGCTTACCACACCCTCCCTTTATTTTGTTTACCAAATAATACAATCAATATATTCTTTATTTTGTTTATTTTGGTTTTCATAATTTTCTACACACGTCGGGGCATGCTTACCACCCTCCCTTGTCCAATTAATGGGGCCAATAAAATGATTATTCAAATTCTTTCTTTTTGGGCCTAGCTCATTAAATCACTACATTTCCTCCATTTTACCAGCATAATTCAGCATTTTATCCCTTCGAGATGTATTTCCTAAAAAATGCAAAAATAACAAAATTATCAAATGTGTACAAAATCGAGAACTAACAAATATAGATTTGAGTAATAATATACAAGAATTAAGCATATACCTCATTGGTCTATGGATTATGAAACAGATGTACCTGAAATTCCAATACTCTCAAGGAATATTCGGGTGCCTTAGTGACTTTCATTCGAGATATTGCATTAGTTTCCAAAAGACATGCATGTTCAATCAGAAAAAACAACCTTTTATCTGAATAGGGAAGCCGAGTTGATCCGGGGGTTGTAGCAAATGATACATGTTCGATTCTCTTTATCCTTTACATAATCATTAGATCAGATAATGTGCACGGAAGATCTGTCTGACATAACTGATAATATAGAATATGAGGCTGTGATCACTGGGATTTGTGAACAAGTTGGCCTATTATCAATCATTTGCATTGTTCAGACAATTTCATTTTCTTCATCTAAGTTATCTAATGTGTGTGATTATTTTAGATTATCAGATTCCACAACAAAATTGGGTTGTGTATGTGAAAGATTTCCATTTATTTTGTTGGATCCGGTGACTAAATTTTTTTGACAATAGTACACCCATGGTAGAAGAGAAAAATATTGTTCAAATATGATTGTTTGGCATAAGTCAAGTTTGTTGTCCAATGATGGTGAATTTGTTGGCATTCATGACCTGATCTGCCTTCCAGTGAATAAGGGAGGACTGAGTCGATATATGTCTCATATGTACGATACGTTGAGTGGTGTTTATATTATTATTTATCTACATATCGCTCAGGACAACAATTTCCATGTTGATATTCAGAATGTTAATTCCTGCAGAGAAGTGGTTCATTCACCAAATGGGAACTCAAATTAGGAAACGCTACTGCTTCAAAAGTTGTTGGCTTATTGCTAGGAAATTATCGTTCAAACTGTTTTTCTTTTTACTTTTCCAAGAGAGAGCTCTTATTCGAGGCAGTTAAAGAAAATAATTTTATATGATTCAAATGGATAATGAAAAGATGAGATCGGGGAACGTCATCTCCATGGATATCATACTACAAAGAGAAGTAGGGTTTTAGAAGATAATAGATAATTTACAGAATCCTTTTGACTATGATTCTAAAACAATCTGTATACCTGACCAGGTGATGTTAGTTGTCTTTCTTAACTAACAATGTAATATACCGTGTTTTGTTTGATAAAACACTTTGTAAAAGTGCTATGAAACATGGCATTTATTTCTATTCTTTCTTCTCTCTCGCCACTAATTTTCTTTGTTAAAATGTGTATGGAGTACCTTCTGAAGTTGCACCTAAAGAGAGCCAACAATATTTTTTATGCAGTATGAAATATATTCTCAAGGTAATTCTATAACCTCGAGTATAAAGATCATTTTCAATTTTATTTTTGTAAATTCTGTCTAAGTTCTCCTTTTGGGGTGATACCATAAGCGTTGCCGCATCATCCCATCATGTCCATTTTCTCAAAGTTTTTTTTTTTTTTTTTTTTTTTTTTTGTTGGGGGGTGGGGTGGGGCGGGGGAGGGGGATTAGGTTTGTTGATAGACCTTGTATCTAACAAACAAAGGCTTGAACATGGGATTCTTGTTACAATAAAGGAAGTGACTCATCAGCAGTTCATGAACCATCTACCTCAATCAAGCTTATTTTGAATTTTTGGCTTCTAATACTTGCATCACTTGTTGAGTACATAATACTTGCATCTCTTTTCGTTTGTATTCTTATGGATCATCACCTTTGGAAGGAATTAAGCACAAACACTTACAAACCACACATGTGCATTACCACAACTAGAAAAACAATTTTATGTACCATAATTTGACAATCAAACTATGATGGAATGTATGCCAAGTCTCTTGTTCAGGTGCATTCAATTTCAAGAAACATTATGTTGGAAATAAACACAAAAACAAAGTAGAAGTAGAAGAATTGAAAAAAAAGAGCTATGTATAAATGCAAGCAAAATAGCTTTGCGGTTTATGACATTTGCTTTATTACAACATTCAATGTTATGGTGGATATTTTTTTGACAATTGAATGCAAATAAGGTATTTTTTTGACAATATTTCTCCTGATATTGGGAATGCAAAGAAAAAAATCTCCATAATGGTACAGACTGTGAAGTGAGATTAAAAGGAATGATGAATGGTTCTACTTATTACTTATGATCTTAACATTATGAAGTTGTTAGAGCATAGCTCGGTTGAACCCACCAAGCGTTGGTATGTCAAGTTTGGTTGTCATTTTTTAGTGAATCAAAACTCATTTTAAGAGTCGTTTGATTATATACTAGAGTCAACTTCGTATAGGTTAGCTTGAAAGTATTAGGATATGAGACATTACAAGTATTGCGAAAACTTGAAGAAGTGAAGAAGTAAGAAGCTACAACGACAAAATCATCCTTCCACTTGAGGTTAGTTATATTTGACTTGAACTTTTTCATTCCCTAACGTATCTTTCAAGTCGTGCATACTGAAAACAAAACTGCGAAGCATGAACACTCTAGATAGACATAGTATTATGTTAGAGCATTGCTCGATCGAACTCGCATGCGTTGCTATCTCAAGCATGTTTGTCAATGTTAGTGATCAAAACTATAAGTCTTGATTTCTAACCTATGTAGCTAAAGGTCTCGGACTAGGATAGAAAGTGTAGTTGAGCTCAAGAACTCCATGGCAATCATCATACAAGACGAAGGACTACTCGAGGAACCAGTGGAACTTCATCGACTAAAAGGTATGTGGAGACTTGAACTTATCTGTCACTCAAAATTCTATTTACTTTATCTCATACTCTTGAGACAAAAGTCGTTTAGACGTATAGACTTTCATTGTACACATTTTCTATTTCGAGCCGAGTTTAACTCGCCTATCTATTTCTCGAAATATGTGTTGGTAAGATTTCGCTTTAACCGAATTCATCTTTACCTAGTGACGAAAGTCATGTTCTGTTTCAATCACTTTGGAAATTACTCTAATGAAAAATGGTCCGTGAATAACAGCTATATAACGTTCTCTGAGAATGTTTCAATGATTGAAATGAGATTTTAGATTACATAACCATAGCATTATTGTGGAAACACATATATGTATAAGTGCTTATTCCTCGAACCAAAGTTTGCAAACTTTGTTGATCAAGAGAAATGGAAGTGGCGCAAGCCAAGTCCGCGAACTGGCGGAAGTTCTCACCCGAGAATTTCTCTTGAGGTTTTGTACTCCTTCCATGAGCTTAAGTCCGCGAACCCAATACGCTAACTTGAGTAGGTTATATCTAAAATCGGTTGTTCTTGAACTAATGTTTATATAAACTAAGGAATGCTTTTGCAAATCGTGGTTATAAAGTTCATGAACCGATTCGAGTGAATCAAACCTTTTTTGCTTCGATTGTGTCTTGTGTAGTTACATAAGATCTAAGCAATTGAACAACTCTCTAACTAGTTCATTTGAGTCATTTGAACTAGTTATGGTGAAGAAGAATGTGGTTGATATGAGAGTGATCATATGGCTAACCATTTGGTTGACTATTTTTGAACCAACAAATGTTAATTTTTGGGTACGGTTCATAAACCCAAAATTGAACATTTCATTTGTGTGTAACAAGCTAAGTTTTTGATCTAACGGTTGAGATATATTAGCTTGAATCTAATCAGGTTTTCATCTAACGGTGAATATTGAATGCTTTGTTACCAAGCGTACATTGATTGCAAACCCTGATTTGAAAGACTATATAAGGGAGAACTTTATCAACTGGGAAACCTAATCCCCACACTTTGCGTGTGATGCTAGTTTGCTAAGCTAGAGTCGATTCTCCTTTAACCTTTGGTTTTCTTCTTCTAAAACCAGGTTAACGACTTAAAGACTTCATTGGGATTACACTACACCATTTTTCCGGATTCGCAACTAAAATTCGTAACGGCCCATCAGCCATTACGAATTTTTCTGTTATAAAAAGTCGTTACAACCTGGTTGTAACATGTTGAAGCCGTTACGAATTTTTTTAATGATTCGTAACAGATATCAGCCGTTACGAATCGTAACAGTCTAATTTTTTACGCGTGCTACTCACACGCTTGGTCACACAAGAGTCGGGTAACAGGTGTATTTGCGCGTGTGCCATTTTTTTCCACCCAACATGAATTACACTAAGGATAATTTCACCCTTGAAGATATGATTTTCTCCCCCTTCTCATCGAGTAAACTGCATTTCTCTTTTCCCTTTCTCTCTCTTTTTTTCTCCCCCTTCTCATCGAGTAAACCCATTTCTCTTCTCTTCCTCCTGAATATTCAGATGTGCATATTAACCTATCTGATTTTAGTTCTTCTCAACTGAAGATTTCAGTTCTTTAATCACCATCATCAGTTTAGGGTTTCGATTTTATCATCTTTTTATCATCACCACATTTTAGGGTTTTTATCTAATCTATGTTAAAATCATCTGATCTTTGAAGAATTGATCTTCAATCGTCTGTTAAGCGAGTTTATGTTTTCGATTTCACAGATCTCTGTAAGTATTTATCATCTGTAGGATTTCGGTTTGTAAATTAGATTTTAGGGTTTCAGTATTTCAATCGATTTTAGGGTTTCTTGCTACTCGTTTGATTTGGTATTGAAATTCTTAGAGTTGGGTTTGATTCTCTGTGATGAAGCCATATTTAATTAGAGTTTGATTTGAATCGTTGATCGAATTTTTAATTCTGCTAAAGCTAAACGTCCTCGTATCGAAAGCGGTGATGGATACAACGATGAACCTAATGGTAACTCCCTCCCTCCCCCTCTATCTGTCTCCCTCGAGCTCTCAAGATCTCTAGGGATCTTTATTACTGAGATTTAATTAGTGGAATTTTCGTTTGGTGCTACAGATTATGGACGAAGCAAAGAATCCCTCAAAAATGCCAATTTTTGGCGGTGGTATGAATATGTATTCTTTGGTACCGGCTTCATATGGTTCTTTTCAAGGTGGAAGTAAGAAAATTGAGATTCCTAATGGAAAGGTTGGTGTTATAATTGGTAGAGGTGGTGATAAGATTAATAATCTTCAGCTTATGTCAGGAGCTAAGATTCAGATTACTAGAGGCATGGAAGATGACCGTAATGCTCCAACTCGAGGGGTTGAACTTATGGGTACTCCTGATCAGATTGACAGAGCTCAGCAGTTGATTAACGAAGCTCTCGCTGAGGTACTACATTGTTTTTTTGTTTCAATTGCCAATTGTTGGAAGTGTAACTTGTTTGAGTTCTTTTTAGCTGAACTCATATGGACAAAGTAGTCTCCTCATATTCAGATTTAGCTGATATAATTGGCACCACAAAAGTGTTTTCTAAGATCAAATCTTCTTCAAGTAAACTTGAATCCATAGCAGTTTGAAGTCTATAATGATGCCTAGATAAATATATATAGTACTTAATCGAGGATTTTCCTTATATATATGTGAGCATCCACACAAAGATAAACTTTTAAAATTAGCTTTGTGTATTTGCGACTACATAGGCAGCAAATCCATAACCAAAAAAGATGTGTGCTAGCGTCCGATTTGGTTTGAGTATGCACTGCTGCAAGTGCTCAAAACATGTCCCGATCTGAATCAACTTAGACACTCGCTATTGTTTTGAAACTTGATTTGTATGCCTATTAACATTATAATCAATTACGATGCGAGGTTGATAACGAAGGAGGGTATGGTGCTATTCCTCGAAGGTTCACAGGGCAACCCTGAGTCATGCAATACCAAATGAAAGTTGCGAACAATAAGGCAAGCAAAAGTTGTAGATCTTGTGTAACTATTAGTTTCACTTGGACATTTATTTGATGAATTTTGGTTTATCAGGTTGGTTTGGTCATTGGTAAAGGAGGTGATACCATAAAATAAATGCAAGCTAGCTCTGCGCTCGTATCCAGTTTTTGTTTTCCTTGCATTTTCTCATTCAACTTTATAAACCGATGTATTTGGCACCCTATGTTTGCATATGGTTCTAAAGAAATTGTTATGCTATTATTATTAACTAGGTGATACCATTGCATCCGCCACCTGGTGATACCTCAACAAAAAAGAACTGCGTGTATATCGACGGCACTCTTGAACAGATAGAATATGCCAAATAATTGGTTAATGAGGTCATCAGCGAGGTATGTTTAGAGACCCTTGTTAATTGTTAACTTGTAGATTTATGCGTATAGGTTTTACCCAAAAGTTTATTGCTCCGAATTGAAATTCTTGCAAAAAAAAAGTGATTACTAATTTATAGTTTTGAATTCCTCTGATCTCCTATTTCTCTTCAATTGAAGGTCATACCTGAAGAAGTGTGGGGTTGTGGGTTTTCCATAAGAGTGTTGGATATAAGTTGAAATTCTATTCATGAGTGATGGTGCAATATCTGCAGACCCCCCAGTCCTCGAAAATGTTTGGAATAATCAATGAGCATATAACTTTCGAAGGTACCACTCTTCTACTGTTGAATTAATTTTGTAATGTGTTCATTTTAACATATCCTTGGTTCAATTTGGAGATGCTTCACTTTCATGCCAATACTTAATTCATGGTCATTTGGCGCTTTCTCTGGACAACCAATCTCGATATCTCGATGAAACGGAGGTAGTAACTCTAATTGGAATCAGCCAGGATACAGCCAAACTGATGAATGAGAAAGAAATACATTGGGGGGTGAGACACTTAACCTACAAAAATGATTTTGCTTTTCATTATGAACTTGGGTGTAGCTTTGTAAATTGAACTTGTATTTGTCGAACTAAATACTTTCTTTTATGTAGTTCATGCAAATAAATGTTACATTTGTAGTAGTTGCTTGAGGCTAATGACAATCTAGGACTGTTTCTATATTCTTGAAATGAAGAAATACAACATTACATGTAAAGAAATGGAAATTATATATGATCTATGGGTGATGATTGATTTTTTCGACCTTATTATCCTGATGTTAGACTTTTATGTATGGTTACAACGGGTAGAACAGAGTTATAAAAGGTGGCCTAATGCTCACTGGGAAGTTATATCTTGCTAGTTCAAAAAAGTAATCAAGAATATAAACAATGTTGTTGGACCAATTTTTGGGCTTCTTTCTTTCACTGGTTCTCTATTACTCTAAAACCTTCTTCTTTTTTTCCTTGTATATCTCATTTATTGTTCTTGTCTAGTCTAGGGGCTGTTGTTGATAAAGAACCACATAATATGATGTTGGACATTCAACTGACTTGGCCTAGCTAAGAAACCGAAAAGGACAAGGTTGTTGGCGCAACAGGAAAAAGCACTCGCTCTGAGACAAATGTTGTATCCGTAGCACCCTGAGTCAAGGCAGGTATACTCTTTAGCATATACTATTGGTTTTATTCGGTTTGAAGGGTATTTTGTCCCCCTTGTCGAGGTTGTATTATGATATTACTTTACTATCCAAAAATTTGTATTTGTTACAAGTAAAAAATATATATAACTTGGTTTTGTGATCCGAAAAAATTTCTCGGTGCAAGTTGATCTTGCATCCAATTTCTCGGTGCAGGTTGATCTTGCATCTGCTGAAACTTCAGAACCTAAAGTTGGTGGTGGATGCTCGTTCTACCGGTAAGACACACTTATGAAAGGCTTTAGCAATCTCCCGTAGGAGTAATTTTAGTTCTCTTACTTCCTTGCAGTAATCTCATCACTTCTCCCCTCTAGTTTTTCCGTGCATACTTCCAATATCTAAGTATTTTATTTTTGTGTTTGCATGTTAATTGAAGGATGCTCTGCTGCAAGTTTGGAGCAGAAAGGTTGGAGAACAAGGCGGTCATTAGGTTGGGAAGCAGCTGCGATCAGCTGTAAGTTTCTATGTATTTTCTAAGTTAGAAGAATCTGTGAACATAGGAAGTTTCTATGAACTGAACTTAGTAAGTTTGTATGTGTTCCCTTAGTATTTTGATACTTAACAAAAAAAAAGTACTTAGGAGAATTTATGTTTTTTTTATATCAACTGATTTGAATGTGATATGAATTGATTAATTGTGTAATGAATTTGATTTAAGAAAATATTGTTGACTATGGAGGATGAAATGAAAAGTCTATGTAGGTATTTGGAATTCCGGCGTATTTCTTGCCGGCGATGAGCTGCCGGTCAACATTGACCTGGTCATAATTGGTCGTTGTTGACTGATTTTGACCAGGTCAATGTTGACCGGCAGTACTTTTTTACTGTTACAAAAAATTCGTAACGGCTTCCTGCTGTTACAATATAATGTTACAAAATAAATTCGTAACGGCTTGTGCATGTTACGACAGTGCCTCGTAGTAACGGCCGATGTCCGTTACAAGAGCCGTTACAAAAAAAATTCGTAACGGCTAGTGGGCCATTACAAAAAAAATGTAGCACCGTGTTTCGTAACGTTTGAGAACCGTTACAACCCCATTTCGTAACGCTCAAAAACCGTTACGATTCGGGAAAAAATGGTGTAGTGTTATGAAGCCAGACCGATACTACTTTTCTTGTAGTTGTGTGATATGATCTTACTGTTTCTATCGTACGAGTACAATTGAAATAATTGGCTTGAGATTTATATCTCCGATAGGCAAGATAGAAAAGAAATCACAAACACTTCGTCTCATCGTTTGTGATTCCACAATATCTTTTTTCGTTGCGTCGATTAAGATTATTGTGAGGTGATCGATAATACTAGGTTGTTCTTCGGGAATATAAGTCCGGGTTATTGATTGGTTCTTGTTCACCTTGATTTATCAAAATACGGAACAAAACTCATAAGTTTGTTCGTGAGGAACTGATTTATCTATTCTGTAGACTTTTCTGTGTAATACAGATTTGTTTATTAAAGTCTTCGATTTTGGGTCATAGCAACTCTTAGTTGTGGGTGAGATCAGCTAAGGGAATCAAGTACATAGCATCCTGCTGGGATCAGAGGCGTAGGAGCATAATTGTACCTTGGATCAGTGTGAGATTGATTGGGGTTCAACCAATGTAGTTAAAATTGCTCTGCAAGGCCGATTACTCGCCGAGTAATCGCTACAAGCTATATGACCGAGGCGATTTCCGATTCCAAGCCCTCTCCGATTTTTAGCGATTAAGTCGGCCGATTTTGACCGATTTTTTGGCAAAATGAGTTGGCGATTTTTCCGAGTTGTTCTTGCACGTAACGAAATCATAAAAGAAAAAATTTGTAACCCCTCGGATGAGAGTTATTAAATGGAAAAACCTCTAAAAACGTTATAAATAGGTTCAATGTAACAATATTACACTTATTTATATGATAGTTTTAAACTTTTAATTTCAATTAGGTAGAAATATTGACTCATGAGCAGAAATCTATAAGTATCTAATAAATATGCTCCGAGTTTTAGCGATTTCCAAGTCCGAACTTACTGCTCCTCGCTCCAAGCTACCCAACCGAGTACGACCGAGGAATGATTTTGACTAATTTGGGTTCAACTACAGTCCAGACCGAAGTTAATTTGGAGTAGGCTAGAGTTTGTAGCGGCTTAATACAGTGTGTGTTCAATCTGGACTAGGTCCCGGGGTTTTTCTGCATTTGCGGTTTCCTCGTTAACAAAATCTGGTGTATGTGTTATTTCTATTCCACATTATATTTGTTTATATAATTGAAATATCACAAAGTTGTGCGTTGTTCAATCAATTAGAATATCCGACCTTTTGGGTTGTTGATTTAAATTGATTGACACTTGGATATTGGTCTTTGGTACCATCCAGGTTATCTCTCTTTGATAAAGACTCGCAGATTTCTCTTTGCTTGTGTAAAGATCAAATCGAGAGATTGAGATATAAACTCTTTGATATACTTTTTATCTAGATTGAGTCTGATTGTCTAGTTGATTATCTAGAAAGTGTATTGGAGTTTGTCCATACAGATTGCTAAGAGAAATATTGGGTGTGGTTGTTAGACCCCCGCTTTTTCAATTGGTATCAGAGCAGGCAAACACGTTCAAGACCTTATAAGTCTGTATTTATAGCGATCTGACCCTATGGACAGAAACGTCTCTATAAAAGCTTCACCGGGATTAAAGCCAATTGTAGAAGAAGTTCTAATAAAATGGTTATTCTCCAGAAAAAGTTGGATGAACAAATCCGGATCAACTCTGATCTCATAGCAGAGATTGCAATGCTTAAGGATTTGAAATCTGTCAAAATCCCTTTAATGGATTTGAATAACTCATGTTGTTCCTCTCAAAAGAACAGTCGTAAGTCAGGTGATAAACGACGTTCACATGTAGTCAAAACTGATATGATCCAGAACTTCTCTGACGATATTAAATGTGTTGGCCCATGTTTGTTTTGTGATTCCTCTAATCACTTTCAACATACTTGTATGTCCTTCCAAAAGAGCCTGAAAGTTGCAAGTATTCTTCACACGAAAACTAAACAACTTAGTGCCTCTCTAAAAGGACGTACAAAACTATCAGGAAACCCTAAACAGGAAAGCACTAATAGTATGGAAGCTTTTGCTTTAAAATAAACATCACCCTTTCAATGGTTTCTTGACAGTGGATGTAGCAGGCATATGACCGGTGATCTCACATGGTTTGTTTCCTCTGACAAATATGAAGGAGGTCCGGTAACTTTCGGAGATGGGAGTTGTTGCTACATTAGCAATAAAGGGACGATAAAACTGCCCGGCGTTCCTGAAATCCATGATGTAGTATACGTAAAAGGTATGACTGCAAATCTTCTTTCTATGAGTCAAATTTGTGACAAAGGCCATCGAGTTGTCTTCAATGGAAATGGATGTGACATTGTAGACAAAACTGGGAAAGTAATTTTTCAAGGAACTCGTGGTAAAAACAATTGTTATCTTCTTGATACTCAGTTTAGCAATTGTTGCAATTTGACTAAGGTGGAATCTACACATCTTTTGCATGAGCGTTTTGGTCACATCAATTATCGTCTTCTAACCAAGATCATTAAAAAAGAACTTGTTAGAGGCATTCCGAAAATCAATGCAAAGATTGAAGGTGTATGTGGTGCCTGTCAAAAGGGTAAACAAACGAAAGTTCACCATAAATTATCTCGAGATACTCTCACTAAAGCTCCACCTTATTTAATTCATATGGATCTCTTCGGACCAATTCAACAACCCACGGTTGCTGGTAAGAAGTATGCTTTAGTTATGGTAGATGATTACACCATATTCACTTGGGTTGCATTTCTGTCTCATAAAAATGAAACCCTTGATGAATTCAAGATTATTGTTAAACGAATCCAGAACGAACAAGGTCGCAAACTAAAGAAAATTAGGAGCGATCATGGAACTAAATTCAAGGACATTAAGGTGTTTGAATTTTGTGACTAACTGGGGATTATTCAACAATATTCACCACCCATTACTCCTCAAGCTAATGGAGTTGCAGAAAGAAAGAATAGGAACATTCAGGAAATGGCCACGGTAATGCTTCATAACAAAAACTTACCTCTAAGGTTTTGGGGGGAAACTGTTTTTACGGCATGTTATTTGATCAACCGTGTTTACTTACGGTTTAAAACCCTAAACACTCCTTATGAGTTGTGGTATGGAAGAAAACCCAACCTACACTACCTTAGAGTGTTCAGAAGTAAATGTTACATTCTAAAAGATCGAGAACGGAGAGGGAAATTCGATACCAAAATCGATAAAGGTATCTTTCTTGGCTATGCTTCTGATAGCCGTGGTTTTCGAGTATTTAATCTCAGGACCCAGGTTATGATGGAATATGCTAATGTTATCATCGATGATATTAGTGATTTTCATCATGATAATCCTCCTGCTGAATTGCCTCCAACCGAGACAATTGAGAAAGTCAAAGAAATACCAGAATTAATTGAATTTATCCCAACTGTTGATGATCCTGATATTTCTAGTGACGAGGAGAAGAGCACTGATCAAGCTACTCCTGACGAACAAGAATGTGTCCCTCCACGACACCTCTGGGTTCAAAGGAATCGTGATCTCAATAGTATTATTGGGGGAAGAGATTCTACAGCTAAGACTAGAGGGCAACTGCAAAATATGTGCAATTTTGGTTGTTATCTGTCACAAGTAGAACTTAGAAATATTGATGAAGCTCTGAACGATCCCTTTATGGTGAATGCAATGCATGAAGAGTTAAATCAATTCCTAATACAAGACGTATGGGAACTCGTACTTGTCCCCCCAAAGTTAATATTGTTGGAACAAAATAGATATTCAAGAAAAAGTCTGATGAATATGGCACAATTATCAGAAATAAAGCCAGACTTGTCGCTCAAGGATATTCACAAATTGAAGGTATCGACTTTGACGAAACCTTTGCTCCTGTGGCACGCCTTGAGTCCATTAGACTTTTATTAGCTCATCTTTTTTTATCAAGGTTAAGCTCTTTCAAATGGATATAAAATCCGCGTTCCTAAACGGAATTCTAAAGGAAGAAGTCTATGTTGCTCAACCTAAAGGATTTGAAAACCTTGATTTCCCAGATCATGTTCTTAAGCTCAATAAGGCATTATATGGGTTAAAACAAGCACCTAGAGCCTGGTTTGAAAAACTTACCACTTCTCTTATTAGAAAAGGTTTTTCAAGAGGTGGAGCTGATAAAAATTTATTTACCAGATGGAGTGGGAAAGATGTTGTCATTGCTCAAGTCTATGTAGATGATATCATTTATGGTTCAACTTCAGAGAAGCTTGCAAAAGATTTTCAAGTTTCACTTGCTAAAGAGTTTGAAATGAGCAATGTTGGTGAATTAAAGTTCTTTTTAGGATTACAGATTCAATAACATAAGGATGGAATATACTTATCTCAAGAAAAATATGTAAGGGATCTTGTTACATGATTCGGTCTAGATAAGACAAGTCCGAAACTTACACATATGCCCACTACTGGTAAACTACACAGAGATGAGAAAGGAGTAAAAGTATATCAAAAATTGTATCAATCTATTATTAGTATCCTTTTATATCTTACAACCACTAGACCTGATATTTCTTTTAGTGTTGGTTGTTGTGCTAGATTTCAGTTTAATCCAAAGGAATCTCATCTTGCAGCTGCAAAGAGGATCATACGATATGTCAATCACACTGCCGTGTATGGTCTATCTTACACTTTTTATACTAACACTGATCTTTTTACTTATTCAGATGCTGATTGGGCAGGATGTGTAGAGAACAGAAAACGTACATCAGGGGGTTTCTACTATGTAGGATTGAATCTTGTGGCTTGGCAAACAAGAAACAGAATTCACAATCCCCGTCTACATGTGAAGCGTAATATATTGTCTTGGCTCATGTTGCATACAACTCCTATGGATGAAACAAATGCTAGCTGATTATGGAATTGATACTGGAATAATGAAGATCTTTTGTGATAACTCTAGTGCAATTCGAATTACTGAGAATCCCGTTGAGCACTCAAGAACAAAGCACATTGATATAAGGTACCATTTTATTCGAGATCTTTATGAAAATGGTATCATAAGTATGGATTTTGTGCCTTCCAAACAACAACTGGCTGATATTCTCACCAAACCATTAGACATTGCTACTTTTCAACACTTACGGCAGTCTATTGGTGTTTTCTTGGTTCACTAATTGTTTCTATAACTCTTGCCCCTGTGCTTATCTCGATCTGTTGGGCAATTGAGTTTGAAACTCCAGTAAGTGTTACTTCAATTTTGTATTTGTTTTTGTAGGATTGAATTTTCTATCAGAGTTCTTAGTGTGTTGTGTCAAAGGAAATCCTTATTTTCTTTCTAAATTAAGGTCGCTCTTGTTGTTCTTCCGGGAATGACATATTATGAGGGAGAGTTCTTTTTGAACTTGCGCTTACTTGCCATATCTTTGTGGGGAGTGCGGCTGTGGAATATTATAGGGGTTATCTTGTATCTTTAAACTCCTTGATGAATGCATTTAGCTTCGGCTTTATGATTGCATCTAAATAAGATAATGTGTGTTTCTTTCTTTTGGTCATGAAATGTCTCTTTAGGAAATTTCATTAGGATCCCGTTCTTGTACCTTTGCCAATTTTATTGACAAAAAGGGGGAGAATTAATATGTAGTTCACACTACAAATACATATTTTCAGATCATTATGTAAGGGGGAGTGGTTTCCATGTGAGATGGAGTATTGACTAAGGGGGAGTGATACATATCACCATAGTATTGTTGTTGAAGTTGTGATACAATTGGACTTTGACGCCGTGTAATAATACTATGACACTGTATAACAATGATTGAGAACTCTTGTTTTCTTATTGTTATAGCTACGGATTTTCAACAACGATGATGCTAAACTTACAACCTTTGGGATCATTGGAGTACTTGGAAGTGAAAAAGATTTCGAGTAATGTTGAAGATTAGACATGTGGAATAGGAGCTACAAAAGTTAATTTATTTATTTTTTGTATTCCATATGTATTAATAGTTTTGCCACTAAAATTGACAAAAGGGGAGATTGTTAGAGCATTGCTCGGTCGAACTCGCATGCGTTGCTATCTCAAGCATGTTTGTCAATGTTAGTGATCAAAACTATAAGTCTTGATTTCTAGCCTATGTATCTAAAGGTCTCGGACTAGGATAGAAAGTGTAGTTGAGCTCAAGAACTCCATGGCAATCATCATACAAGACAGGGACTACTCGAGGAACCGTTGGAACTTCATCGACTAAAAGGTATGTGGAGACTTGAACTTATCTGTCACTCAAAATTCTATTTACTCTATCTCCTACTCTTGAGACAAAAGTCGTTGAGACGTATAGACTTTCATTGTACACATTTGCTATTTCGAGCCGAGTTTAACTCGCCTATCTATTTCTCGAAATATGTGTTGGTAAGCTTTCGCTTTAACCGAATTCATCTTTACCTAGTGACGAAAGTCATGTTATGTTTCAATCACTTTGGAAATTTCTCTGACGAAAAATGGTCTGTGAATAACGACTATATAACGTTCTCTGAGAATGTTTCAATGATTGAAATGAGAGTTTAGATTACATAACCATTGGTAGGATATAAGCATTGTTGTGGAAACACATATATGTATAAGTCCTTATTCCTTGAACCAAAGTTTGCGAACTTTGTTGATCTAGAGAAATGGAAGCGCAAGCCAAGTCCGCGAACTGGCGGAAGTTCTCACCCGAGAATTTTTGCTGGAGTTTGTGTACTCCTTCCATGAGCTTAAGTCCGCGAACCCAATACGCTAACTTGAGTAGGTTATATCTAAAACCGGTTGTTCTTGAACTAATGTTTATATAAACTAAGGAATGCTTTTGCAAACCGTGGCTATAAAGTTCATGAACCGATTCGAGTGAATCAAACCGTTTTTGCTTCGATTGTGTCTTGTGTAGTTACATAAGATGTAAGCAATTGAACAACTCTCTAACTAGTTCATTTGAGTCATTTGAACTAGTTATGGTGAAGAAGAATGTGGTTGATATGAGAGTGATCATATGGCTAACCATTTGGTTGACTATTTTTGAACCAACAAATGTTAATTTTTGGGTACGGTTCATAAACCCAAAATTGAACATTTCATTTGTGTGTAACAAGCTAAGTTTTCGATCCAACGGTTGAGAAATATTAGCTTGAATCTAATCAGGTTTTCATCTAACGGTGAATATTGAATGCTTTGTTACCAAAGCGTACATTGATTGCAAACCCTGATTTGAAAGACTATATAAGGGAGAACTCTATCAACTGGGAAACCTAATCCCCACACTTTACGTGTGATGCTAGTTTGCTAAGATAGAGTCGATTCTCCTTTAACCTTTGGTTTTCTTCTTCTAAAACCAGGTTAACTACTTAAAGACTTCATTGGGATTATGAAGCCAGACCGATACTACTTCTCTTGTAGTTGTGTGATCTGATCTTACTGTTTCTATCGTACGAATACAATTGAAATAATTAGCTTGAGATTTATATCTCCGATAGGAAAGATAGAAAAGAAATCACAAACACTTCGTCTCATCTTTTGTGATTCCACAATATCTTTTTTCGCTGCGTCGATTAAGATTATTGTGAGGTGATCGATAATACTAGGTTGTTCTTCAGGAATATAAGTCCGGGTTATTGATTGGTTCCTGTTCACCTTGTTTATCAAAATAAGGAACAAAACTCATAGGTTTATTCGTGAGGGATTGATTTATCTATTCTGTAGACTTTTCTGTCTGATTTGTTTATTAAAGTCTTCGATTTTGGGTCATAACAACTCTTAGTTGTGGGTGAGATCAGCTAAGGGAATCAAGTACGTAGCATCCTGCTGGGATCAGAGGCGTAGGAGCATAACTATACCTTGGATCAGTGTGAGATTAATTGGCGTTCAACTACATTCCAGACCGAAGTTAATTTGGAGTAGGCTAGAGTCTGTAACGGATTAATACAGTGTGTGTTCAATCTGGACTAGGTCCCGGTTTTTCTCGCATTTGCGGTTTCCTCGTTAATAAAATTCTGGTGTCTCGTGTTATTTCTATTCCGCATTATATTTGTTTATATAATTGAAATATCACAGGTTGTGCGTTGTTCAATCAATTAGAATATCCGACCTTTTGGGTTGTTGATTTAAATTGATTGACACTTGGATATTGGTCTTTGGTACCATCAAAGTTATCTCTCTTTGATAAAGACTCTCAGATTTCTATTTGCTTGAGTAAAGATCAAATCGAGAGGTTGAGATATAAACTATTTGATATACTTTTTATTTAGATTGAGTCTGACTGTCTAGTTGATTCATTAGAAAGTATATTGGAGTTTGTCCATACAGATTGCTAAGCGAAATATTGGGTGTGGTTGTTAGACCCCCGCTTTTTCATATTAAGGAATACAATATGAAGTTTATTGCTTAACCATTAAACTTTGTAGATAAGACATCGACATAATCATTTAAATGCTATTGTGATTATGTATGGGTATGAGGTAAGGATTTCATCCTAGGAAACAATGTCTTACATGTGTTTTAAGGAAGTAAGTTCATAAACTTGTTTATGAATCGAAATGGAAATCGCCAGGCGTTATTGGGATTGTTATTCATTGCATATCTTGTGAACATCCAATATGTGTGATTTAGTATAACCGCTCATGACTTGTTCGTGTTCTTGGTAAAACTATTCACAAAGGCCTGACTTATGTATTGGTATGACTTTTATTAGTGAAACCGCTCTTAAGTAATCACCTGAGATGGTATGATCGAGTTTGTGTTTTGTTTAAACGAATCTGGGTTAAAGGGGAACCGATCATATGAAGAGGTGTAACACATCACAAAGGGTAATCGATCCTTGTATGATGTGCAACAAGGTTTATAGCAGAAAGGGGAACCGATCCTATGAACATGTGCAACACGTTTTTAGGCAAAGGGGAACCGATCCTATGGACATGTGCAAAACATATAAGTTAGATACCATATATATGTGGGGAACCGATCCTAGTACCTAGTCAACCGAATTTTGGGAAGCTAGTGTGACTATGCACAGTACTCACATTGAGGTAGAACCGAAACTTTTTTTGGTAGAACCATGAAACCCATGATTTGTGATTGAGTATTTTTTAATCAATCGCATAGTTCTTGAAAGTCAGATGAACCAATTCTAAACTTTTTTGGAAGTGTGACAAATCGGTTTCAAGGTTGTAAGTATGAAAGTGGACTTACAAAGTAAGGATGTCGGCATACTTTGAACACGTGCAGTAATGTTTATATTTTATTGTTCAAAGTTATTCCTTAATTGTTACAGGAAGAAAATCCCAGGATCGAAATAAATAAGTTAGGAATCTTTTATTTAAGGTTGTTAATTTTATTTTAGGAAAATGAGAATTAGTAATGTGCATTTACTAGTTGAGATTTTCCAGAGGGATTTTCGATCATTATTTTGGACAGAGCATTTTCAGGAATTATGAAAACTGAATTTGGAATGTATTGAATATCTTTGAGAATATTTTCGGTTTTGGAAATTCCTTGGTGTCCAAACTTCCTTGTCTATAAATACTTGAAGTTTTCATTTCTAGCAAACTAATCCTTCGTGACAGCCAGCTTCCTCGGTTGTGTTGTTACTGGTGTAGCAGCCTATTCGGAGAGGAGAGTAACCTAATTAGGCGAAATCTCTTACGACCGCTCAGCTTAAAGTCTTCTTTGGGATTGAGAAGCTCTACGAGTACCGTTGGTGGGAAACTAGATAATTGCGGTTTATCTTGTGTTTTCGATTTATTTGATTGACTAACGGTGGTTGAACTTTGATTGCACCTAGTTTGTTTATGCTTGAGAATCTTCTCTTCTGATATAAGATTCACTCAAACTAGATCTAAGTTTCGACAGGGATCTATAGACTGTTTTTTTAGTGCTAAAGACGATCTTGTGATAATCCATTGTTAACAGACTCCGTTATGTGCGTGATTGATCACAAGAGATTCAAGTTGTTGTGTGCAGGTGTTTATTGAAGATCTAAGAAGATTTGAAGACAAAGAAGATATTGAAGATTTCTGATTTGGGGTTCATAATATTTGGTGTGCACAATACTTGTTTTAGTATAAGGGGATCCAACTATAATCGGTTTATCCTTGTGGTAGATTGGATTGATTAGTTGTGTAGATCGGCATCAATACGATTCTTTGTGATTAAAAGTATTGATTGCAAAATCTTAACGATTACCTTTGGTGATTAAACATAAGATAGATCTAAGAACTTGATGAAGGAGTTTATGTTAAGATAAACAGAAGAGCCTTTGTCCGACTCACATCACTTGGTTGAATAGAGTTGATACCAAACAGATTTGTTATTCCTTTACTGTTTAGAATACGAACCAAAAGAATTGTTCCAAGTACGTGACTTATTCATAAGTTGGAGGCGTGGGAATACAGACGGAACTAGGTGAACTATAGGTTTAGTTGCTTGGTCTCAACTATATGAAGTTAGGTTTAATTTTGTGTAGCGGCTTAATCCTGAGAGATTCAATTCTGGACAAGGTCCCGGGGCTTTTCTGCATTTGTTGTTTCCTCGTTAACAAAATCTTGTTGTGTCATTTACTTTATATTTCCGCATTATAATTGTTTTATTATAATTAAAGCCAATTACACAAACGTTAATTCCTATTTACTTGATAAGCAATCCTATTGTGTTTGTTAAGTCTGAACCTTTGTATCAAGTAAACATACTTCGTTGTTGTATTGTATCGATCTCGTATCCATAGACGATCACACGAAGTGTGAACCGATTAGTTGTATTGGCTCGACTCAGTCCATAGACAATCACTTTCGGAGAAAGGACTTATAGGTAGGAAAAGTTTTAGCTTGAGGTATATTTGGGTACCCTCGCCTTATCAGAAGTTATTTGTTATTATTAAAATATATGGCATCCAACTCAAAACGAATTGGCAATGAGTGGAGTGGCCCTTAGGATTATAAACCGCGGGATCTTAGATAACCCATACAATGTGGGACTAATAATCTCAACACGCCCCCTCATGTGTATCCTTATTTGGCTAACACGTGGACAATAAATCGGGTGACACGGAGTAAAGGTGTAGTCAAATGACTCAACACAAATAGTCTGCTCTGATACCATGATTCAAAATGGGCATCCAACTCAAATCCAATTGGCGATGACTGAAGTCGCCATAAGAATTGTAAACCGCGGGATCTTAGATAACCCAGACGATATGGGACTAATAATCTCAACAGATATTTGTTATAGGAAAATGAAGTTTGTCAAAGCAATTGAATGTACTTTCTTTCCATCTTCCAAATGAGACACAACTACCTTGTTATGCTGTGACGGGGCATCAAGAGGTAACCCTGGTATCTCTGGATACAAATTTATTATTAGATATCATTCGGGTCATTTTGTTGCTGTTGAATGTGGTTGAATTGGTGACTCCATAAATTTCACCGTTGAAGTTATGGTAACTATATGTGCTCTTGAATGGGTTGCGAAGCGCCATAAACACCAGGTAATTGTAAATATTTGTTCTGTTATTGCAATGTATGTTTTACGAAGCACATATTTTCGCGGTTTGTTTGGAATAGATGGAAGCTCATTCGCAGACAGTTAAAAAAATCACTTTAATCACGTCTATATGGGAAGTAAATTTCTTGGCTGATTTCTTTGCGAAGAAGGGGGTTCATTTACCAAGAGGTCAACTAATCAAATTTTCTACTCAAACGAAATCTATGCATGGAATGGAATATTACGTGGTATTAAGTCACGTATATATTTCCAATCACTGCTATATATGGCAAGGAAGATAACATCAATCACTACCATTACTCAATGATCTAAACATGGAAAGCAGATTAGTACATGTAACATAAACATGGAAAGAAGATTAGTATCTGCAAGAATAATATGTGATTGATGTCATGCAAAGAAGATTATGGAAAGAAGATCAATTCATGCAAGAATAATACGTGATTGAGAAATTGTTGTAATTAGTTTTAATTCCTTTGATATATTTATAGTATTAGGATCTTCACTCATGCAATGTAATTACAATCAATATATATACAAAATGGTAATATCAATCTCTTCACAGTTGTGAGAGAAAACAAAATCAAAACTCTTTATGGTATAATAGATAGGTGAGAATTTTTTTTCTTCTGCTTCTTTATCATCATGACTGGATAAGGCGATCCTCCCCCTTCCATGACTGCTGAGAAAAATACTGGACTTTCTCCAACTAGTCCATATTACGTCCATCCATCGGATAATCCTACATACGTCATCTACACTCCTCTACTCACCAGTGACAACTACTGCACATGGGGGAGAGGCATGTTCAAGGCACTCAGTGCGAAAGGCAAGACTGGATATATCGATGGCACGGTCAAAAAGCCAACTAATGCATCAGATCTCGCTCACTGGACGAGATGTGATGACTTAGTAGGTAGATGGATATCAAATTCCGTTGATCCAGAAATTCGCTCAAGCACTCAGAACTTCCCATCGGCTCATGAACAATGGTTAGAAATCAAATATCGATTTTCTCATCATAATGCTTCCAAATTATATGCTTTGAAAGACAATCTTAGTGTTGCTATGTATTATACCCGGCTCAAATCACTCTGGGATCAGTTATATGCCTTTAGACCAATTGAACCTTGTATATGCGGAGCAGGTAAGAACTATATGAGTCATCACAATCAGGATCGTTCCATGGAATTTTTACAGGGTTTACATGAAAGATTTTCTGCCCTGCGTAGTCAAATCCTAATCATGGAACCCATGCCATCCCCTGCCAAGATTTATAATCATGTCAGGCAAGAAGAAGAACAACAGGGCATACAATCTTCTTCCATCCCGTCTGTTGATTCTGCAGCTTTGAGTGTTGCACGTAATGACCCACATAATTCTAGGGTTCCTTCAAACAACGGCACCAACAAAAGAGCTCGCCCTTTCTGTGACCATTGCAATAGACACGGGCATACCAGGCAGACTTGCTGGAAGCTAAATGGGTACCTGAAAGACTTGCCACAGTCCAGAAATTTGGAATCCAACACTGTTGCTGCTGTTCACCAACCTGCTACTGCCGCTCCTACTATTACTTCTTCTCAGTATGCACGGCTTCTAACCTTGCTCGAACCTGATCATGACAACAACGACATAGCACCCTATGCGAACTTTGCAGGTATTACTCTTTCCTGTTCTACAAATGTTTGGATAGTTGATAGTGGAACAACTCATCATATATGCTCATCTTTATCTTCTTTTTCTTCTCATTCTGTGGTCACCAAACCACTCACTGTTCAACTACCAGATGGTCACATACATCTGTAACTCATGTTGGCACAATCGATTTATCACCATCTATTAAACTGCTTGATGTATTTCACATTCCAAGTTTCAAATTCAACTTAATATCTGTTAGTAAGTTGACAAGCACATCAAATTGCTGCATCAAATTCTCACACGAGTCTTGTATATTTGAGGACCGTCAAACAGCCAAGGATATTGGATGGAGTAGGCAGATTGCCGGACTTTACCACTTCTGTTTTCAACCTTTTGCTTTATCTTCAGTTGCAAATAAGCCAGTTGATACTTGGCACTGCCGTCTCGGCCATCCCGGTGTGGATTGTTTTAAATTTTTATCTCGCAATTTCCCTTTTATTCGTTCAAATGCTAGTCACATCTGTGATGTATGCCCCAGGGCTAAACAAACTCGTTTAAAGTTTAATAATAGTACTTCTTTATCTCAACATCCATTTCAATTGATTCATGTTGATATATGGGGACCTTTTTCAACCCCATCTATTTCTGGTGCTAAGTATTTCCTTACACTTGTGGATGACTATTCTAGATGTACTTGGGTATTTTTAATGCAAGTAAAATCAGAAACTTTAAAATTTCTCAAATACTTCTTTCATTTTGTTATTAAGCAGTTTGGTCACAAAATATCTAGCATTTCTTCTGGTGTTCAATCCACCACCATTCCTCAATTACAGACTTTCCGGTCTGATAATGGATCCGAGTTCAAATCAAATGAACTTCTATCTTGGTTTCACCAACACGGTGTTCTCCATCAAACTAGTTGTGTATACACTCCACAACAGAACGGCGTTGTTGAACGCAAGCATCGGCATTTATTAAACGTGGCTAGAGCTTTACGATTTCAGTCGAATCTTCCTCTCCGTTTCTGGGGTGAATGCATACTAGCTGCTACATGTATCATCAATAAAGTGCTAACACCTGTTTTATCTCATAAAACTCCACATGAGATGCTACTTCTTAAACCGCCAGATTACTCATCCCTGCGAGTATTTGGTTGTCTCTGTTTTATGAGAAATACTAGGATTTCTCACAAATTTGATCAACGTGCCAAGCCAGAAAGGATACTCAATTTATGATATTGAATCAAAATCTATTTATACTTCCAGAGATGTTATCTTCCATGAAAATATTTTTCCTTTTCATGATTCTAACCATACTCCGCCTCTATCGAAATCATCCCCTCACAATGAATATACAAACTTTGATTCCATGTTTTCTACGCCATCGGTTTCGTCTGAAACTTCTCGGTCTCTTTATGCTGATTCCCAGCATATCTCTTCATTTGTTCCTGACAAGGCTACTGCCCCAGATGCTGATACATAGCATATATCATCATCCTCGCTGGACATAAATCAGCCACAGTGTGCTGATTCACAGCATATCTCAGAATCTTCTCCTCCCTTGGTTCCGCCAGCTCACTGTGGTCCACCGGGTTTTATATTACCTACAGAATCTCCCTCAACCATTGTTATTCCTTTGGTTCAATCTCCTTCACCTCCTCCCGTGCATCCTGATACTTCTGTCATTCCGGAAACGTCGGAAATATCTCCAATTCCGGTTGATATTCCATCGTCTGACTCTCATCCATCTCGTATAAGAAATCCACCACTCTACTTGCAGGATTATTATTGTTCAGCTACAACTTGCAAAATAGCTTCCGCTTATCCTCTTACTGATTATCTCTCATTCGATAAATTCACGCCTTCCCATCAGGCGTTCTTGGCTTCTGTAGTTCTCACGGAAGAACCCAAAACCTTTTCTCAAGCAAATAAATGCCCTAAATGGCGAGCAGCTATGGCAAAAGAAATTATGGCTTTAGAAGCTAACAACACTTGGATCATGGTTGACCTACCACCGGGTAAAACGACAATTGGATGCAAATGGGTTTTCAAAATCAAATTTAACTCTGATAGTTCTATTGAGCGTTACAGAGCTCGTCTCGTCGCTAAGGGTTATACTCAACAGGAAGGTATTGACTATTCTGACACTTTTGCACCTGTAGCTAAACTTGTCACTGTTCGCGTTTTGTTTTCTATTGCAGCCATTAAGGGTTGGTCTTTACATTAGATGGACGTCAATAATGAGTTTCTTCAAGGTGATATGGATGAAGAAATCTACATGAGAATTCCCCATGGTTTAGCTCGTAAATGTGAGTCTCAAGTTCTTAAGCTAAATAAATCTTTATACGGCCTTAAACAGGCTTATCGTCAGTGGTTTGCAAAACTATCCTCAGTTTTATTAACTGAAGGTTTCAAGAAATCCTTATGTGACAATTCTGTTTTCACATATCATCGAGATTCAACCTCTATTTTTGTCCTTGTTTATGTCGATGACATAATTATCACTGGTACAGGCGACTCTTTTATTCACTCACTCAAATTGCATCTTGCCTCTCATTTCTCTATTAAGGACCTAGGTCGCTTGCAATATTTCTTAGGGATTGAGGTCTCTCGTTGCATTTTTCTATGTCAAAGAAAATATGTCTTAGACATCCCGAAAGACTCTGGTCTCACAGGGGCTCGTATCTCATCTTTTCCGATGGATACTAATCTTAAGCTACTTCCTACTGATGGTAAGGACTTAGCTGATCCAAGTTCTTTTCGGCGTTTAATTGGCCGTTTATTATATCTCACAGTCACACGTCCAGATATAACATATGCAGTGAATTATTTAAGTCAGTTCATGCAACATCTGGACACTGCTCATCTGGACACTGCTCTTCGTGTCTTACGATATCTCAAGGGAACTATTGTCCAAGGAATTTTTCTGGCTTCTACTAGTTCTCTTTCTTTACAAGGCTACAACGACTCGGATTGGGCAGGATGCCCTATGACTCGCCGTTCCACTACTGGCTATTTAGTTACAATTGGTAATAGTCATGTTTCATGGAAATCTAAGAAACAACACACTATAGCACGCTCATCTGCTGAGGCTGAATATCGTGCCTTAGCTAATCTCACGGCAGAAATTCAATGGCTATGGTATCTTCTTAAGGATATGAATGTTTTCTGTCCTTTGCTTATCCCTGTTCATTGCGACAGTCAGGCATCCATCCATATTGCTCAGAATCCTGTTTTTCATGAGCGTACTAAACATATAGAGATCGACTGCTACTTTGTTCGTGAAAAGTTGCTTAATGGTTTAATTCTTCCGAGACATCTTCCATCTGTTGATCAACTTGCGGACATCTTTACCAAACCACTTGGAGCTCTGCAATTTGGATGTCTATTTAGCAAGTTGGGCGTTCGTTCGGGCTCTCCCGCTCCAACTTGAGGGGGGGTATTACGTGGTATTAAGTCACGTATATATTTCCAATCACTTCTATATATGGAAAGGAAGATAACATCAATCACTACCATTACTCAATGATCTAAACATGGAAAGCAGATTAGTACATGCAATATAAACATGGAAAGAAGATTAGTATCTGCAAGAATAATATGTGATTGATGTCATGCAAAGAAGATTATGGAAAGAAGATCAATTCATGCAGAGAATAATATGTGATTGAGAAATTGTTGTAATTAGTTTTAATTCCTTTGATATATTTATAGTATTAGGATCTTCACTCATGCAATGTAATTACAATCAGTATATATATACAAAATGGTAATATCAATCTCTTCACAGTTGTGAGAGAAAACAAAATCAAAACTCTTTATGGAAATTGTAGACATTCCATTTTACAGATTTGATTGATGGTTCCATCTGTGTATGTCGTCTTTACCTTTTAGCCGACTGTATTTTTGTTTTTAGTTTTGGGCTTGAGTTTAGTTTGCTTTGTTGCCTCTTTGGGCTTGATGGGCTATTTTGGTCTGTAATTTGTTGCTCTGTCCAGTACTTTTGTTTTGTATCTCCTTTTTGATTAGTAGAAGTTTCTGTTTTCATTCTTTTGAACAATTCAAAGTAGATAGCACAAAAACAAAGTAGATGCAGAGGAGTTGAAGCATTTAAAGAGCTGAAAAATCCCTCAACACCTCTTTTAAACAATTCGTCTTGATGTCTCAAATACATACACTAGGCTTTTTGATTCCTGGACTGCTTTCTCATCAATCCCACTCTTATAATGCCATTCATGAATGAGAAATCACTCCCTTTTCTCTCCTTTGTGTTTTGCAGTCATGCCACACCCTCCCTTGTTAGTACAGAGTTAACCAGTTTGTTGTTGTTTGTTGTTTTTTTTTTTTTAAAAAGCGATATTAAATGCATTTTAAAAATAGTAAAACACAATAAATAGTAAGAAAACAAAGAACGTTAAATACGGTCTAAGTAACGTGTATCTCAGAAGATTAGGTTAGGTTAAGTAGTGACTAGTGACACAGTATGGAGATTACAGATTAGAAAGAGTAAGTAAGAGAAAATATAGCCGGTTTCATGGGTCAAAAGAATATTTCCTATCCTCCTTAATTACAAACACTGAACTTATCACAAAAGTCTTCCTCTATAAATATATATCTCCATTAGACTGTTTTTTTGTACTTAGAAATATTATTATTCAAAACCCTAGAAAGAAACTTTTCTTGTTATTTGTGTTTGTGCTTAGAGAAAATCCTGTCAAAATGTGTCCCGCCAATATGGTTTCAACTGATGAGAAAAAACAAGACTCATCAATCAAGAAACAACAACAACTACCATTGCAGATTATCAATCTCGACCAGTAAGTCATCTCAAGAATTATGTTTCTTTCCGTTGTTATTTCTGTTAGCAAGTGATTCAGAATGGTTTTGATTATTATCGGTATCTTCTATGCTTCAAAAAAAAAATGGTGATTAATTTTTTTAATTGTTTTTATCGTTGTTGTTGTAGGGGTGATCCAACAATGTTCGTTGAATATTGGAAAAAGGCAGGAGAAAAGAGTAGTATAATGATACCAGGATGGTAATGCTATAACGAAAGATCGTTATATTGAGTTATTTTCCAAATAACAATGGTGGTAATGTTTGTTGGTTTTTAGAAAAGCAAGAATTTTTAGTGGTTAGATAATACATTGAGTGATGAAGTCAAGAAACTCATGTGTGTCATGAGTCAGTTGGTAATGCTATAACGAAAGATCGTTATATTGTTGTTGGTACTGGTTCAAATCCTCAATTGTATCAATGCTTGCACTTTTTGCTCTTACTTTTTGATCATACATTGAAAAAATGATGATAATGATGCTGATTCTTCCTCCAAACCTATGGATGTTGTCTCCGATTATAAACTGTACCTTATTATTCGGTATGTGATACGGTTTATCGTTATAGATTTTGTTCGTTAATTCTTGGTTGATGTATGATAATCCGTTCCTTTATCGTTATAGATTTTGTTCGTTAATTCTTGGTTGATGTATGATAATCCGTTCATTGTGTATGTATGCCTTCAATTTCAATTACTACTAGCTAGATACTAAGTATCAAAGGGATCCTTCCACCTTTAATGCTTCAAATGTTGTGATTCTGCACGGTTTATCGTTATCGCTTCAACGGTTTATCGTTAAAGATTTTGTTCGTTAATTCTTGGTTGATGTTTGATAATTCGTCCATCGTGTATGCATTCATTTTCAATTACTACTAGCCAGATATTAAGCATCATAGAGATCCTACCACCTTTAATGCTTCAAATGTTAGGATTCTGCAAGGTTCAGTGCATATCCATTTTTGGTATATATCCTTATATGGCTGTGTTTAACAATTAATGGTCATATTGCACCTAAAAGCGCAACCCCTTTTTAGGCCGATATGGTTCATGTACATGTACTCTCACGTCTGTCAACTGGAGGTATTTTTTGTCATACAGTATGCCGCTGCAGTTCTAAGCAGCAGGTGATTGGTGCTTGCAGCAGGTGATTTTGGATGAAGTGGACCTGGTCACTAATGTGGGGCACAAGTTAATCACGTGCTGAGCATGTGCAGTCTGATGCTAATAATAGGATCAGCAAAATTAAACTTGAATCAATCATATAAAACCATGTGGTTTGCCAGTAACATGTTTTATGTTTGTATAATTGTCTAGTTCACCGTGATCTATTGCGCATCAAGTTCTTCAACTGTCTATACATGTTTCAAATGATTGAACGTTCTTTGTTCATTGGATTAATTGAGAATCTGTTGTTTATAATTGCAGTCATATCCAGCGGTGACGGATCTTCTAAAGTCAAGGCTATACAAATGGGGTGGTGATGCTTACAAATTTGATGACAAAAATGAACCCTACATTGAAGTTGTTTGCAGTCCTAATAATCCAGATGGGCATACCATGGAACCAGTGGTGAACGGAAACGGAGGAAAATTGATCTATGATCTCGCATATTATTGGCCCCAATATACTCCTATTACTAAACCAGCTGACCATGATATCATGTTGTTCACTGTCTCTAAAAGTACGGGTCATGCCGGCACGCGTGTCGGGTACGTAAAGACTCCCTTTATGTCCAGTGGTTAGTTACTCTTTGAGGAAATTGTCTTTTTAAAATTGTGTATGTTTTCTGTTAATAGGTGGGCTATTGTCAAGGATGAAAAGATAGCAAGAAAAATGACCAAGTTCATCGAGCTTAGTACAATTGGAGTCTCCAAGGACTCCCAATATCGAGCTGCAACGATCATGAGAGCTGTGACAGAGAGTGGGCAATCCATATCTTTACAGCTTGCTGGCAATTTCTTTGAGTTCGGTAAGACAATCATGGTAGATAGGTGGGAGAGGTTGCGAAAGGTCACAGCTGAAAATGGAGCTTTTTCCTTGCCCAAGTACCCGAAGCAGTACTGCAACTACTTTGGAGAAATAAGGGAAGCCCATCCAGGTTTTGCATGGTTGAAATGTAACCTTGAAAATGTAGAAGATTGTGAAAGCCTTATTAAGGGCAATCTGAAGATCTTAGTAAGAGGAGGGAAGAACTTTGGGATGGATAATAAGAAGTATGTTAGGATTAGTCTGCTTGATCAAGAAGACAAGTTCCAGATGTTATTAGATAGGTTAGCTACCGTCTCTTCATCATCAACTAAAATCAAGGCATGATCTTGGTTCATTAGTCTGCCGCAAACATTAACTGGATATCCTAAAGGCAAAGAGGCTTATTAGCTAGATGCTCCTAGAGGTCTTGACATTAATTCAGGCCTCATGGGGAGAGAGGACTACTCTCAACTTAATAATATTGCATGAATAGAGAGTACTTTGTTTTCCTCATTGTTGCTTAAATGAAAATTTAATGTCCTTTTGAGTAGAAATTACTTCAAAGATAAGTATTAAACAAGAAACAAAAGACTAGCTTTTCCGAGCTAAACTAGTTCACAAATCAAAAGCTTGTTCTATGGCTAACGGCCTAGTGATTTTGTTCAAACGAATGCAGTTCATCCCAAGTCAGAGCATCCCATATTCTCCTGGCAAGAATAGAATAATACATAAGATAGACAATAAAATCAACCGAACCGGATGTAGCTGAAGAATATAGTCCAATGTATAGTTTGGTCCATATAGAGTCCATACATATAAGTCGGTTTCCTGTAAAGAGTCCAATGTAATATGTCCATTAAGCTTAATATAAATACATGCCTCTGGCACCCTAATAGGGTTAAGAGAGCTTATACAATTGTTCATGGTAACAAGAGCCAGAACGATCTCTCCAAAACCCTAGCCTCAAAATTTTTTTTTTTTTCAAAACCCTAGCCTTTTCTTCTTTTCATCATGACTTCACCAGCTCAATCATCTTCATCTGCTTCTTCTACCTCCAGTACTATGGCTTCTTCTACCTCGAGTACTATGGCTTCCTCTACCTCTAGTACTATGGCTTCTGATCAAAGCTTTGGTTCTCCAACTATCACTGCATCTATCTCGCAAAGCATAGGTTCTCTTATGTCTAACTCTTGTCCTTCTCTATTCGAAAAATCACCCTTCATACCTTCTTCAACTAAAATAGTTCTCTTAGATAGAACCAATTATCTTCTATGGGAATCACAGATTCTTCCTATTCTTAAATCACAAAGGCTTTATAAATATCCTGATGACTCTCATGAAATACCAGCAAAAGAACTTATTAATGAGGAAACTCAAGCTAGAACTCCCAACCCAGCCTATGAGGAATGGGAAGTTATTGATTAAACAATCATGTCATGGCTCAATTGTTCTCTTACTGAAACTATGAAATCTGAATGTGCACGCCGTGGAAACTCTCGTGACGTCTGGAACTATCTTCGTTCTACCTATGCAACAATTAATCCTGCACGTATTCTCCAACTGAAAGCAAGCTTGTCAACTATTCAAAAAGGTAATTCGTCAATCTAAGAGTATATTTTGAAGATAAAGGAAATATATGATTCCTTAGCAGCTGTTCTTCAACCGGTGTCTGATCTTGAGCTTGTCTCTACGACACTACGTGGCTTGGGTGCTGATTGGTCTAACATCTACACAGCAGTCATAGCCCGTACTACTCTTCCTACCTTTACTGAACTTCATGCCTTGCTCTTACATCATGAATCTCATCTTCAATATCTGCAAAATTTACAAACACATGTTGCTGACATTCAAAGTCCGGTATCTTTCTTTGCTGGTGCTTCTACTGGTCGTGGTGGTCAACATTAAATTTCAAATCCATACAATAACTCTGGTCGTGGTCGTGGCTTGCATAAAAATTCTCCTCGCGGCCGTGGTGGAAGCTATGGTCGTGGTTCTTATTCAAATCAACATCGTGGCGGTAATAATAGTTTTGGTGGTCGACATACTTGGAATAATGGCTGGAACAATAATAACCAAAACTGGAATACTGGATGGAATAATAATAATGGTCGTGGTAACAACAATGGTTTTCAACCCTCTGGTGGACATCAAAATCCATCATATGGACGTCCATCTTATGGTTGTAATAATCAAGTTGGATCTATCCTTGGCTCTCCACCTCAAAATCAAGTTGTCACTTGTCAGTGGTGCAATACGAGAGGCCATACAGCACAGACTTGTCACCGTCTCAGTCCAGCATCGAATTTTGATCTCCCACATGATTTTTCAGCAATGCAGATTCAACCTATGCCATATGAGAATCAATGGTTTGCTGACACAGCTGCTTCTGCCCATATGACATCTGACTCTTCGCAGATGACCAATCGTCTTGACTACAATGGTAATGATACAGTTCTTGTTGGTGATGGTAAACTATTACCCATCACGGGAATTGGTGATGTAACTCTTACCTCACCTTCCTCAAAGTTGACCCTGAAGAACACTCTTTATGTTCCTTCTCTCGCTAAAAGTTTAGTATCCGTTGGCCAACTTACACGAGATTCTGACTGTGTTTTTCACTTTGATCGTCATGGTTTTTGTATACATGATTGGATAACGGGAACTCTTCTGTACAAGGGCAAGAATGAAGCTGGCATGTACCCTATCTTCTCCGGTGTTTCCTCTCCATCTTCGTCATCCTATGTCCCAGCTTTTTCCGCAGCCACCATTGGCATTCGAGCCAACTGTGTGGCATATGCGTTTAGGCCATCCCAACAATGCAGTCTTCCAGTCTCTTAAGTCCAGTTTATCATTAGATTCTCTTTCTTCTTTATCTAGTTCTATTTGCTCTAGTTGTGTTGGTGCTAAGCATCATCGTCTACCTTTTTCATCTCGAAGCACTTATTCTAATACAATTGGTTCTGTTATACACTCAGATTTTATGGGGTCCTGCACCATTTTTATCTACTTGTGGTTTTCGATACTTTCTCTTGTTTGTTGATGAATGTTCTCGTTTTTCTTGGATATATTTTTTATCTGACAAAACACAAGTGTTTCGTTGCTTTCTTAACTTCAAAGCTATGATTGAAACTCAATTTTCAACAACCATACGAGTGTTGCAAACTGATGGTGGCACTGAATACGCTGAACCATTAAAATCTTTTTTAACTGAGCATGGCATCCTCAGTAGATCTTCTTGTCCTAGCACGCCTCAACAGAATGGCCTGGCTGAACGAAAGATTCGTCATATTACTGAAACTGGTCGAGCTTTAATGCTTCAAAGTGGTTTTCCTGAGAGTTTTTGGGTTGAGTTTTATGCAACCGCTGTGTACTTGATAAATCGTCTTCCTTCTCATATTTTATCCAATCACTCTCCTTATTCTACAGTTCATAATCGTTCTCCTGATTATACATTTTTAAAAGCCTTTGGTTGCCGCTGTTATCCTCTACTAAATCACTTTCGCCACAATAAATTGCAACCCAAAACACTACCTTGTATTTTTATTGGCTATAGTGATAGACATAAGGGCTATAAGTGTCTTGAAGTTAAGAGCAACAAGATCTATATCTCTCGTCATGTTATCTTTGATGAGTCTCTCTTTCCATTTCCTAATGATTCTGGTGCTATGTTTCCTACCCTAAAGTCTAATACTTCTACTAGTACTCTTTTGGCTTGGCCTAATCACATTCCTGCAACACATCTCTCATCTCCATCTCACTCTTCTTCTGAAGTACATGTTACTCATGTTCATTTGTCCCCCGTGCACTCAATTCCTTCTTCCTATACAAAATCTACACCCATTTCATCTTCCCAAGCACATTCCCCTTCTTCTTTGTCTCCCAGAAGACTCTCTTTTTCTGATGCCAATATTCATTCATCTCCTAGTTCACCAACACATTCTTGTACTTCACCGTCTTCTCCTACAGTGTCTTCCTTAGCTCCACTCTCCCCTGATGCACCCTCAACATCGTATTCCACTTCTGATTCTCCTTCTCCATCTACATCAACAGCGGACTTGCCTACTGTACAAGAGCTTCCTCAGTCGACTGCTAATACTCACCACATGGTCACTCGACTCAAGGACCATACCATTCAACCTAAGAGTTTTAAAGGTTGTATTTCTACTAGATATCCAGTATTACAATGTTTTGCAAAGACAATTTAATTCGCCTACCTCCCAAATTCAAGGAATGGTGGGTAGCCATGCTTGAATAATTTAATGCCACTTGTTCCTCGTCAAGTTTTGGTACTTATTGGATCAAAGTGGGTATTTACCGCACGTCTTGTTTCTATCCAAATTCAAGGAATGGTGGGTAGCCATGTTTGAATAATTTAATGCTCTTCTTTCAGGTGAGTGAGAATCGTTCAAACCCTAAAACAAATGGTCACTTGTTCCTAAACCAAGAAATCGCTTTGTGGAGGAGAAGGGTTGATTTGGGGAGGGAAGCAAAGAAAGGTGTTGTATGAATGTTATTGGATCAAAGCCTGGGTGTAGTATTTTTCTCCCGACTCGAGACTCGTGGAAATAGAAGCAAAATACAAGTCGAGATTGAAACGATGGAAGGAAGAGAGTAAAGGGTGAAATAATTCTCTTGATCGACATTTGACCGCTTTATTCCTTTTCACGCTAAAGCACGCCAAACCAAAACCCTGGAAAGCTTTGTTTGATATCTAACCTTGAGTGGTTACTCATGTGCCACAACCCTTTGTTGCGGGTTATACTTCGATGGCATTGATTAATGGCATGTGCGAATGCCTTGGTGGTAGGTTGTACGTTGAGACGTTTTGGTGGTAGGTTGCATGGTTTGCAAGTTAGGCTACTGTTTGGCATGTGCGGTCAATTGCAAGTTAGGCCAATCAATGGCATGTGCGGAATGGCTTGGTGCTAGGTTGCACGGTTTCCAAGTTAGGATACGCCCAATGGCAGTTGGTGGTAGGTTGCACGGTTTGCAAGTTAGGCTACCGGCGTGTGTGTTTGGCATGTGCCAATGGCATGTGCGAAATGCCTTGGTGGTAGCTTGCACGGTTTATCTGTGCGGAATGCTTCTTTGGTGTTAGGCTACCAGCGTGCCAAATTAAGCACGGTTTGCAAGTTAGGCAACTTGATGTTGGCAAGAATTGCTACTAACGTGTGTGTTTGGCATGTGCCAATAACATGGTGGCCGTTAGGGCCGTGGCTTTGGTAGGAAAAGCTACCGCCGAGCATGTGCCAATGGCATGCGTAGGGACCAAGAAGTGTATATGGAACAACCATGTTGGCATGTGCCAAATGGCATTTGGCCTTGGTAGACCCTGTTGGCGCCAATGGCATCCGTATCCCGATCATGTGTGCCAATGGTGGCATGCGTGGCCATTTATTGCACAAAGGCATGCGTGGCCATTAGGGCCGTGGCCTATGGTTTGAAAGGGTCAGAAAAAGCTACCGTGCATGTTGGCATGTGCCAATGGTCGTGGATCTACTTGGCATGGTTTTGCAAGCCTAGGCGCTATATTTGGCATGTGCCAATGGCATACGGCTTGGAAATATGGCTTGTGGTGCGTGTTGGCATGTGCCAATGGCACGTACGGCCATGTTGACCTAGTTGCACGTTTTGCAAGCCTAGGGCGCTATATTTGGCATGTGCCAATGGCGTGCGGCTTGGTTTGGCATTGTTGCCATGGTGCGCAGTGTGCGGCTTGGTTTGGCATCGTTGCCATGGTGCGCGATGTGGCTTGGTTTGGCATTGTTGCCATGGTGCTGATGTGCGGCTTGGTTTGGCATTGTTGCCATGGTGAGCAAAGTTATGCTTGGTTTGGCATTGTTGCCATGGTGCGCAGTGCGGCTTGGTTTGGCATTGTTGCCATCGTGGGCCGGTGTGCGGCTTGGTTTGGCATTATTGCCATGGTGCGCGATGTGCGGCTTTGGTTTGGCATTGGTGCCATGGTTAGGTTTTGGAATTAGGGTTCTCAACCCTAATGTATATTTGAAAAAATACCCCTATTAATTATTTACACACTCGTTAAATGCTCTTAGTTAATGTGTTGCGGGTAACACTAGGTCATGGGGTTTTACGATTTTTACCCCTTGTTTAAAAACCACCATCAACATTAAGTCCCCGCTTAGCTCGGGCAGGGGCTTTGTTGCGGAAATAAGCATAAGATGGTGACAAACTATCAACAACAAACCGTAAAGAAATTGAGGAGGCTTGTCTTACCTTTTATAAATAGGGATTTGGAATCCTTGCCTGCGTAGTTTTGCACAAATCGGGAGGTAGGGGCCGGTGCAGCTTGCGCGACGTTGGGAAATTGGCGTGAGTTTGGAACCGAGTGTGCTAATTTGTGTGCTTGCGGGCGTGACTTGGGCGGCCAATGTTGGCGTGAGTTGGAAGCCGAATTACGTGACTTGCGGTCGTTGGGAAGTTGACGTGAGTTGGGAAAACTGGCGTGCTAGGCGGTGGGACCGGCGCAAGGTAGGGAACCCATGCGTGCTTCAATGTGACTTGATGGGATCGGTGTGAACAAGGAGGGAGTAGGTGTTTCTACGCAAAGTTTACTTGTTTTGCCTTTCCTTCACGCATTAGGGCATCGTTCATGCCAAAAAAATACGGAAGCGTTATGTCCCTCATTGCTTCCTTTCCTTTTAAAGGTTAAGTAAAACCCAACGCAACTCATCTCCCTCGTTTGAGAAAAGGTTCTTCTTGTTGAATTTCTCTTTTTGTCATGTCACTCTTCTAACCGTCGGGTTCTCAAGATGAAGGCGCGAGGTCCCGACTCTTGCATGAGCATCCCAACAAAGGTTATTCGGGTTAAGAAAATCATACCGGTATGTTTTCTTCTTCTTTGGCTGACTTGTTGTATAAATGTAAAATTTCCCTTTGTGCAGTAGATATCCCGTTGGAGCATGTTTATCGACGAGGATGACTCTAGTCGTTCCCCTTCCTTCGAATCCGTCCTTGTTGACCGCCGCTGGAGGACGCCGATTTAGGGCTCTATCTTACGAAATGGGATTCCCTGGTTTGATATGATGGAATGGATGAATACGTGAATGTAACCTTCGGCGTGCTTTTGGAGTTTTCGGTGCACATGTGATTCATGTTGAGAAATTCCACGGCTCGTAAAACCTCGATATGATGTTGAAATCGAATGAACCTCAAGTGAAAGCATCTCACGCTGGTAGTCCCCATGCATGACCTACTTTCATTATATCGCCTTGAATCCCCCACGGGATTTGATATAAGCCTATCGTACTTTTCGGATGTGACGCCGGGATGCTCGAAATTACATGACATATTTTGGATAGTGCGGGATCCTCCGCGGCCTTAAAGTGTTGAGGCGTCTTCTAAGAGAGGTGATGATGTTCTTGCGCACACTTGAAGAGTAGAGGACCTTTTTGTGGATTTTCCGGACATTGAGCTTTGATGAAGGGATCCAGTGTATATATGGTTTCGTGTTTCCATCTTTTGTAGTAATTCTTCTGAAGCTGGCTGGTATCAGCGAATGAGGGGCAACGGTTCTTGTAGGAGATGTAATCAAACTACATTGTTGGTAACAAAGTAGTTGGCTGATATTCTATGGGCTCGTGGGACGTAAAAGGATTGGGTGGATGCGTAAGCGAACTCAATGATCACGAGTTTTGGCGAGATGGATTAAAAGGTGTCAATGACTACGAAGATTGGCTGCTATGACTATGTTCCTGATATGGGGAGTGTGGCGACGACCCTTTGCGGAAGGAGTGGCATTGAAGCGAACGTTGAAGCGCTTGATGCGTAGCTACTTGGAGAGAACGTTGATGCGGAGCTACTTGATGCGGAGCTACTAAGAACGCTTTCCTGACGGCTACCATTTTGAAGTCGTAGGCCGCGTCACGTTGGCCAAACTCGACATCCCTCAAGAGAAAAGAGGTTAGGGAGTCCCCCGAAGTGTCGATCGTGCTTTCTAGGAGAGGTTGGGGTTTGGGAACGGCTTCCCGGGCCGGAAACGCCCTTTCTGATGCGGTGCGGTTGAGAGATGCAAATATGTCTTGATGCTATGCCTTGGAGAAATATAGATCTCACATAATCGTTTCATCATAGACTGCGACTTTGTGGGCGAAGTTCCAATTATGAGGGTCCCGACAGAAAGGGTCTCCAGTGAACTTTGTTGATTTCCATTGTTTCGATTTTGGAGATGTCCTTCCGATCTTCATGTGTGACGAAATTGGATTGCTTATCCCCTTCTATGGCGTTCAAGAGCAACGCGAGCCTCTTCATCTATGAACGCGCGTCTGAAGTATCTCTCGCCTTTTCATCAAATCAACGGTGCTAAAAGGAGGTCGGGTTCTTCCGGATCTTCCCGATATCTTGCCCCGATGGTGGAGTAGCGTCTCGGGTGACTCGGTTGAGCTTTCATGCTTGAAGAACCGTTGGGGTGGCGGAAGTGGCTGCAGTTGTGATCGTAAGTGTAATTCGCTTTGTTATCACGTCATGGTGTTAGCGGTAGCTTTTCATAAACTTGTGGAAATACTTCAATAAATAATTCTTCAAATGTCAACTTAGTAACGCTCCTTTTTATGGTTTTTGTCTTCTGGATTTCTTGGTTGATAGATAAATGTTAGCTTTGAGGATATTGGATTATTTCGGGATGAATGGTTTTGATAATATAACTTTGATTATGTTTTGGGAAAGGAATATTGCTTTTATGAAAGTGTGTGCTTAGGCATAAGATGGGCGGTTTTATTAAGAACCTAAAACAGTATATCTTGCCCAATCTAAATTTACTCACTTGCAAACACGCCTCTCTCAGTAAAAGGCGGCTTTGCTTCTCAGTTTTACGCGTAGTTTTAACAACTCGAGCCTACTTTACCGGCCGCTCGACTTGTATCGAAATTTGGGAAGCTTGCAAGAGATGAAAGCATCCAAATTCAAGGAATGGTGGGTAGCCATGCTTGAATAATTTAATGCTCTTTTCACGCTTTCTTAATGTGGACAAGAATCGCATTCGTACTTGGTCACCTGTTCCTCGTCGTTTTGGTATGAATGTTATTGGATCAAAGTGGGTATATCGTGTGAAGCAAAAATCTGATGGCTCTCTTGATCGACGTAAAGCACGTCTTGTTTCTAAGGGTTACTCACAACAGTATGGCATTGATTATGATGAGACGTTTAGCGTGTTGTCAATCCAATCACGGTGTTGGCGTCTAGTTCTCAGCATTGAGCATGTTGGCATGTGCCAATGGCATGCGTATCTTCTTCTTGGCCAATTAAGCAACTTGATGTTAAGAATGCGTTTCTACATGGTTCGCTTGACCAAGAAGTGTATATGGAACAACCTCAAGGATTTGTAGACCCTCGTTATCCTGATCATGTCTGTTTATTGCACAAAGCACTCTATGGTTTGAAACAGGCTCCTCGTGCATGGTTTCATCGCTTTGCAGCTTTTCTCTTGAATATTGGGTTCAAATCATCACACTCTGATCATTCGATGTTTATTAAGCATTCCAGCGCTGGCATTCTCATTTTATTGCTATATGTTGATGATATAATTATTACTGGAACTGATACTGTTGGTCTCCAAAATCTTTTGCCTACGCTTCAACGCGAATTCTCCATGACAGATTTGGGAGATTTGCACTATTTTCTTGGTTTGGAAGCTACACGTACAAAGGATGGTTTGGTTTTAACTCAAAACAGATATACATTGGATCTTTTAAAAAGGATTGATCTTACTGATTCGAAACCAATTTCTACTCTTGTTTCGCCTCGTTCTAAACTATCCTCCAATGATGCTGACTTGTTTCCTGACATCACATTATATCGAAGTCTGGTTGGCGGCTTACAATATCTTAACATGACACGCCCTGACATCACTTATGTAGTTAATCAGGTTAGTCATTTTATGCATCGACCTACACAATCTCACTTTCTGGGTATGAAGCGTATTTTATGGTATCTTAAAGGAACACTTGGCCATGGCTCCTTTTAGCGCAACAATCCTATGCAACTCACATCTTTTTCTGATGCTGATTGGGGTGGTGATCCCGATACTTCTCGTTCTACTACAGGTCACTGCATTTTCTTAGGTAAGAATCTTATTTCATGGGGTTCTAAAAAGCAACCAACAGTTTCTACCAGCAGCACTGAAGCTGAATATCGCACTTTATCTTCTACATCTGCTGAGCTTACGTGGATTCAATATTTACTGCATGATCTTGGTTCGTATTTGAAGCAGCCACCGATTCTATATTGTGATAACATCAGTGAAACTTATCTTGCCATCAATCCTATTCAACATTCAACATCGAAACATATTTACATACATTATCATTTTGTCAGAGAACGAATATCTTCAGGCCATCTCCAATTATGTTACATTGTTACTACACATCAACTTGCTAATTTGTTCACGAAAGGATTGTCCACAGCCAGATTTCGTTTTCTCTGTGGCAAGCTTTCACGTTGTCTACCACCGTGTACAGCTTGAGGGGGGTGAAGAATATAGTCCAATGTATAGTTTGGTCCATATAGAGTCCATACATATAAGTCGGTTTCCTGTAAAGAGTCCAATGTAATATGTCCATTAAGCTTAATATAAATACATGCCTATGGCACCCTAATAGGGTTAAGAGAGCTTATACAATTGTTCAGTAGCTCGTAAAGCATTTGTATCCAAACAACAACTCCAAACTGCACCTTTATGACCTTCAAAGGTTCCAATCCACCAGTATCTCCATTTCTTAGCATAGTACTAGAATCTGGAAAAATAAAAAGAACAAAACCACATAAAATCAAACTTTAAATTATCACAACAACCCTAATTCAAAAGCAAAAACATATAAAAGTCATGTGACATATACTGAGAGTGGGGCTAAACCATAATCAATCTCAAAGTAATTCCACTTCCAGTTTTGCAGACATGTAAAAAGTTCCCCATATCTAGCCTTGTAAAGAAACCGAACACAGCCAAACCTAAAGATTTCAATCAATCCTTGTTATGTTGTCGAGTACTTCTGGGAAGGCACACGGTTGAACAATATGCTTGTATTCAAACGAATGCAACTCATCACTAGTCAGAGCATCACATAGTCTCCTTAAAAGAATAGAAGAATCACATAAGATAGACAACATTGAAAGCTCTAATCTATATAATGTCTTCTTTCTTCTTATTATTCTTATTCTTCTTCTACTTATGCTTCTAAGCCTTTAGTCTCAAACAAGTTGGGGTAGGCTAGAAATGGAATACGAGGACTTCCTGAGCAGTTACCCATCTTGGTACCGCACCCACCCTTTTTCAAGAAAATAGTTGGTTTTCAACCAAACAAAGGCACACAGGGACTTCTCAAGCGGTAACCCATCTTGTTATTGCTCTCACCCTTATTGGTCGGTTGCTAGCTCGCCAAGCCGATCACGACCCTATTTTCATAGGGAAATGGATGGGTTTTTAGTGTTGGCTCTCCAAGCTTGTAACGAATATTCCTTCTTTATCCTAGCTTACGATAGACTATGAAGAAAAACTACACAAGAGGAGTTCTAATTTGTACAAGCATTGCTCGGTTGAAACCGCCGATTGTTGGTGTCAAATTTGGTTGTCATATTTTAGTTTCATAACTCAAAGCTGCTTGATTTGAATACTAGAGTCATATTCCTTATATTAGACTAGGAAAAATAAAAATGTTGAGACTTTCTCTTGTTACTCTGAAGAACCTGAAGACGTATCGGCGTCAACAGACACATCATCCTTCAAGGTTAGTAACACAAACTTGGCTTTTTCTATCTACGTCTCCTTCAAGTCTTTTATATTGAAAACATAACATATGGACTTTGTCTACATTTCATCATGATAAAAGTGCAAGGAAAGATATACTAGTTGTTTTATACAACTTTGGTGTATGGAGTTACGAAGTATAGTTTATCTATTAGACTTCGTAGATTTGACAACACTATTTGGTAATTCATTATTATTTAGTGTGTTGAAATTTCGTGTTGCATACCTAGAAAATTATGTTTTCATAGTTTTAGGAAGTATAATTGTGAAACTTGTTTCATAGTTGTAAAGGAGTCAAAGGATCTTTTCTATGACCGATCCCTTAAACAAGGATCTTTCCAAGGACCGATCCTAAGGATCTCTAGTAGGACCCATCCCTTACCAAGGATATTTATTAGGACTGGTCGCAAAGATCTCTACTAGAATCGATATTTCTTGTTTTAACCAGGTTTGCGTTTTCGGTTTGTCTTCTACTTTAGGGTTTTCGTAGATACCGAAAATATATTTGGTTATAAACGAAAGTGTCCAAGATGTCGACATAATGTATTTGAACATTTTTTAAACTTTTATTACTTAAAGTATTTTCCTCAATACTCAAGGCGAGATCCCAAAACAAAAATATTTTAAGTATCTATTACATATTCGAATTTATAGGTTTTCCATATCCCAGAGGATAAACATATCTCTTGTAGCTAAATTACATGTTGTATACTAGCTAATATTAGTTCTCATCCAAGAGAGAAATCGGTACATATGTTGGATTACAGTTGGAAGAGAACAAAATCGAAAATACACATTTATTGCATATCTTAAAAACTTTCGGATTTGGTAATTCCTTGTCGTCCAAACAAGCCTTGGTCTTTACACCGTAAATATTAAAGCTTGTATTCTTACAGACTCATCCCTTAAACATACTGAACAAATCATTTGTGTGGGAAGCTCACTAATAGTATTTTCGTAATAATTATCGGAGATGAGAGTATCTTAATTAGATGAAATCTTTTAAGTGTGCTTCGTTTAAAGTCTATTGTGGGATCAAGATGTTTTAGTAGTACCATTAATACGAAACTTATTAAGAATCGCATTGTTTTTTCAGTTTTGGATTATTAATTTGCTTGACTAATCTGATTGATAAACGATATAATGCGGAAAAGGAAAAAACATAGAAGACATCAGAAGCTTTGTTAACAAGGAAAATGCAACTTTAGAAAAACCTCGGGACCTCGTCTGAATTTGAACATCAAACTGTATTAAGACACTACAGACACTAGCCTACTACCATACATCGGACTGGATTGTAGTTGGGACCGAATTCACCCTTCAAGCAATTCAATTGCGGTCATGCTCTTAGAAGTGTCAATGGGGAGTTGTGGCAAAGTGAACATAGTCGTATAGAATAGTTCGAGCACTTCTGTTAATACTGGAACTGGACAAGTCTGTAAACCCAGTTTCCAAACCTATGACAGTTCACGAAGTCAGGGAACAACTTGACAATTAACGAAAGTGAGGCAGGCCACAAGAGTTTACAAATCGGGTTTACAAACCTTGGCAGTTCGATAAAGTCAGATGGTAGGGGTTTGCAAAATGGGTTTATTAACCTACCTCATTCCAAAATTCAGATGTAAAGGGTTCGCAAACTGGGTTTTTCCAACCTATACAGTTCACGTAAATCAAACTGACTTTGGTAAAACATATAAGTATGTATACCTAGCGCCAAGCAGTTTTTTTCTCACATAATTAATCAAAAATATTCTCAATAGCCATCGACAGTATGCGTTGTTGCTTGGACAATTTCCAAATGATCAACTTGAAACAAAAATAGTTTGTGAACAATAAATTGTAATAAGATTGATAAGGATCTACGAACATCTATTGCTTAAATCATATTTCAAGAATTTAACCAAGACAAGCTTGAACTCGAAATTTCTTCTTTGCAATATTAAATCTATTAAAACCATACAACATAGTCTCATAAGATAGTATGGTAAATGACATGAGTAAATAGGATACTTCAGTCTTCGCATACCCCTTTTTTGACTAAGTTCTCGCAAACATCTTCGTTTGTTCTTCAGTCTTCTATCATCGAGGGTTATTCAATGATGTTTGATACTCAACTACCACATTTTATTCCTGGTCTGAGACTTGTTTTACTAGACTAGAAATTAAGATACGGTTTTGTACATCTAACATTGACAACAAACTTGAGATAGCAAAACTTGCGAGTTCTACCAAGTGATGCTTTAACAATCTCCCCCTTTGTCAATTTTATTGAAAAAACTACCAATACATATAAATAAAATAAACCTATTAGCTCAATAACCATCATGTTTGATTTCTTGAATCTTCAACATATGTCTGAATTCTTCGTACTTCAAGTTTTTTTATGGCTCTGCATATGATCGTGTCAGTACCTTTGTTGTTGAAGATCTGTAGCGAATAACAACTTATGAGAATACTCGTTTAGAGATTATTTAGAATGAAAATTCAATTTACTCAATGGTTTTTACATCGATGCGTAGTATTTTTACCTGAAAACTCATAAATGAATGATGAGCTAATATTCAAAATCTTAGAAGAAATCGATTTAAAGAGAGAAAGGTCTCTGATCCATCTAGAGAAACATCAAAGGAATACGCGGAAAAATCAAAAAGTTGTTAGGCCAAAAGAATTTCAACCTGAAGACATAGTGGTCAGAGAAGTACTGCTAAGTATCCCTGGGTACAAGATTAAATAACTTGCAGCAACTTGGAAAGGTCCTTACATCGTCTCTGAAAAGAAAGGTAGTGGGTCATATAAGTTGAATAATCTGCTGGGTGAAGAGATGAGTTACCCATACAATATTTCTCACTTAAAGAAGTATTACCAGTAGCTACAACTGCCAAAGAAAGAGAAAACTTATCTTATATGAAGATCTGAACTGACAATTTCATCAAAACTCTACAGTATAACTTCTTTAAAGTAATACTCGATAATATAATATTCTCGTTAAAATAATAAAATTTCATGGTCCCGAATCGGGCCATTAGTGCTAAAATAATAAATTCGATAAAATCATAAAATAATACATTTCAAAAGTTCCCCTTAATGATTATTAGGTCCCAAATAATATATAAAATAATAATGCTACTAGAAAAATAAAAAATTAAATGTATACACATTAAACTTTCTCAAAATATGATCTAATATTGGTTTCTTTTTCTTTAAACCTCAAATCAAGTTGTGGTTTATCCCCAATAATTCGTAATGCAATCAAAGTAAGTTGTTATACTACAACAAGAAGTAATTTTGAAGTGTCACTAATACTTGGAGTGCCTGTATTTGTATTGCAATTAGTAAATAATATAATACTTTCACAAAATTAGTCGATATTTTACTTAACCTACAAGTATTATTCAACCTCCAAACTAGGAAATACTTTTTTAAATAATTATATAATATTTAATTATAAAATAATTATATAATATTTAATTATAAAAAAATAAAATAATAATAACAATTTATTATATTATCGATAATATAATATTTCGTTAAAATAATAATTTTTCATGGTCCCAAACCTATTATTTTATAGAAGTTATACTGTATATGTAATAAAATTTTCTGCATCCATAATCTATAGCTTTAGCTTTAACTATAATCTCATATCTGAAAGTTCTACTAGACACACTATTCAAATCCTAAACCTATAGCTTTACAGCTAGGTATAATATCCAAATTATTTAAATTTGAATCAAAATATACATCTTTCAGCAAGACTGGAAAACTAATACAAAGTTAAGCTCACTTATGAGCAAAAGCGAAGTATATAAATACTTGCAAGGTACCAAGTGAATTGGGACCAGAGTGAAGTACTGAGATACTCACTGAATTTCATATTAGATTAAATAAATTGAAGGACTTGATACTCATTAGAGACAAAAGTAAAGTACCAGATTTCATTGTATTTCAAAAACGAAGGTATAAAATACTCTATAAAACACCAAAGTAAAGTATTCAATACTTGCTGAAAAACTGATGAAGCACGAGCTGCTCATAGATGCTTTAAAGTGAAAATAAGTAAATTTTCACAATGCTCAACATCTTATATCTCGAAATATTGATTAATAACTGAAAATTCAATATTTGGTCTACAAGTGGTAAGGTATATAAACCAAAGACACGCTATAAAGAGACAAAGAGCAAAAGGACCTATCCTGGTGAGAGAGCATCCATAAATAAGATCAATTGCTGAAGCTCAAAACCAATAGCTAACAACACAAAATGGTACCCTGGCCAGGAACCTCTAAGTAAGAACTTTTCACTTCGTTAAAGTGATGTAGTTGCCATTACTAGTGGTCGGGAAAAATGGCCACCAAATCAACAACAATAAGAGAACAAAAATATAAGATAAGCAATTAAAGGAATAATCTATTTCTCTAAATATGTGTTGGAAGATTTTTTTCTTTAGCTATATTCATCATATTCTTGACGAGTTTAGTTGGAAATAATTTATTTGTCGGAAACTAAATTAAATGTCAAAAGATGATCATGTGAAAATTACCTTGAACATCTTATATGATTTATGTGAGATAGTCATTTGATGTTAACTTGGGAAGTTTCGTATTGATCATTCGATCACTTGAAAATTACTTGAAGCTAATGGTTTGTGTGAGACAACCATTTTCGTCTTCCAAGGATGTTTCAATGATTGAAATGAGAGTTTAGAATAATTACCCATGTCTGGGTACAACACGGTATGCATACCTAGTATGCGAACTATTTTGTAATGATTCAGGTCCGGGAACTTTTTTTGCGTATCTAGTATGAGAACGGTTTTACCTGAGAAGGTCCGGAAATCTTGTTTGCGTACCTAGTATACAAACGGTTTTACCTGAGTTGGGTCCAGGATAGCTGTTTGCGAACTGGGTTTGCGAACGGCTTGACGGGCCAAGGTCTGGAGCTGCTGTACGCATACCTGGTTGGTGAACACAGTGGTGAAGTTCTAGAATCGGTCATGTATGATTCTCATACTCATGAAATAAAACATTTATGATCTAAGGAATGCAATCTTTGCAAACCGTGGCTTAATGTTCATGAATTGATTCTTGTATAAGTACTTTGTACGATTATGAATCAAACCTATTTCGAATCAATTTGTTCATATATATTTCTATGAGATAGTGAACAATTGAACAACTCTATTTGAAACATAATTAGATTCATTTGATTATCTTTCATGATTGATTGATCGTCATATTTAATTTAGAAGTGTTAGATGAATACGGCTAAGACAAAAGTGTTCAAATGGATAACTTCGGTTAACTATTATTGAGCTAAGACCATCTAAATGAAGGTATATTTCATTTGTGTGTAACAAGCTAAGACCATCGAACGGTGGAGATTGATTGCTTTATTTTAAGCAGACTTAGCTTGAATATTAAATTTGGTTTTAATCTAACGGTGAATATTGAATGGTTTGTTACTAAGCTATCTTAGCTTTGATTGAAAGCAACCCCGATTTGAAAGACTATATAAGGGAAAAGTCTAGCAATGGGAAAACCTAATCCTCACACTTATGTGTGTTCCTAGTTGCGTACCTAGTTTTTTCCTAAAACCATTATAGGTTAACGACTTGAAGACTTCATTGGGATTCGTGAAGCCAGATCCAACTATTTTTTATGTAGTTGCGTATTCTGATCATACTTGTTCTATCGTATTGGTGAAACCTAAGATTTTGAGACTACTCTAACCGCAACTAGGACATAGAAGTGCTATGGAGGATTAAGATTCTAGTGTTTAAGGAGTCCTATATTTATATTGATGAACAAGGATAAACCAAGCAGGTTTCGCAAACTAGTTTCCATGTTTACGAATTACTTTGTAACCAAGTAAGTTAATCTTCTCGATACAAACTATAAAAATACGCACGCGATGCGAGTGCCGTTCCCAACAATAATTTTTTGATCAAAAATATGCATTCACACAAAGATTGTGTCATCTGTTTGTATTTTTTACGTGATATATGACACTATAAATTTTTAAAGACTGGAAGACTTCCTTGTATATATAGATTTTCCTTGAGCATTCCCTCTTAAGAGAAATTCTAAAGAAGAGCAACCAAAGTATCATTGTAAGTAAGCTTACTTGTATTTACTTGTTTCACTTTGTACACGCAACAAATATTGACTTAGATATTGCTCCTTGGATCATAAGCTTCTATAAAGCTTCAAATTATCAGTCTAATTGCTCTCTGGTATTGCAGAAATTGGATTACCGAAACTTGTGCGGCGAATTTCAGAGATTTTGTCCCACCGTATTACTGCAATATTTAGAGTACCGCCCAATATTTGGTTATGTGGATCCAACAATTTTTTACGTTTGGCCTGATAGAAGTCCAACCTACTCCATCAATCGGGTACATCTGCTGAGGTCAATATGGTACACGAAACATTTTAACTCTAGAGAGTGATTAAACGCTAAATGTTTAGTACCACCATGAACAAGAGCGTTCACCTTTCGTAAGTTCACATCCTTGGCCTTATGAGAACACAATCAAATAAAGTTTTGATTTGCAATCCATATGAAAGTTTCTAATGAAGGTGTTTAAAATGTCGATTGCAGGTTGATGAATGAAACTCATGTTTATACAGACTAACTTCATCTGGTCTTTAGTTTTGTAACTAGGAAGGGAACATAGTCATATAAATAGCTCATAAGATTTTGCTATATGAAACTGTGTAGATATGCAAACCGGGTTGGCAAACCTCTTAGTAGTTTTGCCCAAAGTGATTTTGTGAAAAACTTGTCTTAGAAGTGTCTATGAGAGCTAAAGACTAAACAATAATCCACATTTAGAGTGGACATGAGAAGGGTCATGTTTTTACCCTAATACTACATACACAATACTCTCATGCAGCCGTCATGAATCTATATTACAGATTTGTTGGTAAACATAATTGTTATATAAATGGCAATGGTCTCGATCACCACCATTGTTCATCCATGTCAGTGTCAGTCAATATATACAAATTCAATTTATTGTGAAGGAAATGAGACTGAAAACCCATGGTACATTCATATATGGAGAGGCGGAATTCGTTGTCTGGCACGTCCCTGAGGCATTTTTTGTCGTTGTTCACATATTTAGGATTCAAACCGTAAAGATAGCAAAAATTTTACCTAAATGTCCTACTACTACTACCAGTATTTTGTTATGCGTTTAGTACAAACAACGAAATTGATAAATTAAAATTTAACAAAATCTTCAGTACTAATTGAAATTGAAAAAGTCCAGAACAAATTAAGATTCCGACATTTCGCAAACATTAATTAATCAAACCAAATTTCAGAAATATAAAGGATCGATTGAGAAAAATTCGTAAGTGTAACAGAACAAAACAATAACACAATTAGTAGTATACTTACAGTTTCCTTTTAATTTATCCTTATTTTTCTATTTTCTTCTCTTTTTTCTCCTCTTCTTCACCTCAGCTGCCACTATCTCCTCAGGACCACCTCCATTTGAATCTTCTTCTTTACCTACGTACAAGAAACCAATACTGTGATTTTAAGAGGAGAACAATGATTCAATTTCGGGTTTTAGAAAGAAGGAACATCAATCGATTTGATTTTGGGCGAGGTTAGGGTTTTTCCTTTCCGTAAGGGAACTTCGTCGATTAGACTGTAAAATTAGGAAAAGAGAAGGGGAAAGAAGAGACAAAATGTCGTGAAGGGCATTATAGCTTTTCGTAAGGCAAGGTTTATGACGGGGGCATTCGTGTCATTTCAAGGTCCATGTAAAGAAAAGTGATCCGGTCGAAAACTCCCCCTTTTCTTTATTATAGTAAATAAGATTTTACATGAAAACATGTGAGAAGTTTTCTCCGAACCACAAAAAAAGATGTTTACGGCCGTAGTGCACCAAGTGATTTTGCAAGAAATCCATTGTTAAGTAGTTCTGGAACCGACAAACTTATTTTATCACAAGACCAAATCAATTTGTGAACTAAAAAATCGTCACACGACAATCATTTTGAAATTGAAAAGTTTGTAAACTCCCTAAAAAAATTTATGTACTTAAAAATAAAAGGTATACATGAAACATTCAAAATCAACCAGTTCATGACCTGCTTAAATTAGTTTTGTACTATTAAATTTAATAGTATCCAGGACTATCTCAAAATCAACTAATTCGCGAATTGAGTAAATCAGTGTGTGCACGCGAGTTAATTGAGATTATTTAATCAAGTCTTTATATTTATAAGTTTAATTTCGCGAACTGATAAAACAATTTGTAAATTTAAGAATTAATTTGACTACCCTCTAGCTTGCATTTTTCGTTGCAATGTTCATCATTTTAATAAAGGCATACGACCTGTATAAATAGATAAGATGGTAGACAATATGAATAAATAGGATGATCAGTTTTTTATATCAAACTTGGATAATGGGGTAAACTATGATGTTTTAGGAATATAGCAAACTTTGCATCTTAAGGCCTAAGGGTAACGAGGTTAGGAAAATCAACAAAGGCTTGATGTTCTCATTTCTAACGATCTGATAACTTCACCTCCATTATAATTCTCAACATTAATACTGAAGAGCTTTTGAGTCTTCAACCTTTAAGGTCGAAGTGAATTATGATACTCAACTACCAAGCTCTAATCGTAGTTTGATACTGACTTTAATAGACTACAAATCTAGACATAGTTTTGATTAACTAAAATTAACAACAAGCTCTACCTACCAAAACATATGAGTTTGACCGAGCGATGCTCTAACAAATCCAACAGTTTGTAAGTGTTTTTCGAGTTTGTTTTATAGAAGCTAAGTTGTTTGATCTTCCAATTAAACAACACTACGAAGTAAGTTTGGTTGCGTTCTTTTGTATGTTTATGTAAGAGAGAGTCACAAAAAGGATTGAAGGAAAAGGGAGAAGAATTCATATTTTATGAAATCTATCAATTAATGAAATCTGAAATTCCAAAGTATGCCTCGGACCATATGTCAGGTTTCGTTGATGTGGACGAAGATTCCTCCGATGAATATTAAGACTTATAGTAGTTTTTGAGTAGATTTTGTGGGTAGATCTCCGCGTAAACCCTTAGGAGACTATAACTTGTCCACTAGGGTCACTTAGAGGTTAAAAGGTTTGTTACACATGCGAAAGTGAGTTAGGCTGGTTTGAAATGAATGAAATTTCCTAAAAGTACGGATGGATGAAAATTTTCTTAATGAAAATGTATTAGATACGTTAGATATGCGCTTACACGTCCACCTATTCTTATATAAAAATCGTATGGATAAAAAAATATCTACGATTCTTGGTGTTCTAGGTGGATTAAGAGCACCAACACAAAATCGACATACGTGCGACATAATTATATCCGGCGATTACAAGTTGGTGTCTCAAAAAAATCAATATTTTCACTTGTTTTATGTTTTGAAGTTTGATTGACATCAATTAATTTCACATCTAATATAGTTAATAAATTACTAAAACAATTAACACTAATCAATCAGAGGTAAATTAGGCATTAAGGAAATTTTTGGTTAATGAGTTTTTTATTTTGCTCTCGTTTTTGTCGTCTAGACTGGGTCTGGATTTCCAAGCTATTCCCAGCCTTTAAAACCATGCACGGTCAAAAGCCATTTTTCTCACAGATGTTCGGCGTTATTTGGGAATCTATGTGGAAAGAGATAGTGGACGGTATTGGGACAACGTAATACTCAAGGAATGTTCCGTACAAGTTCTAGAACTATGCTTCTAGAACTCTGCTATTCATATGAATTCTTGTATCTTAGGAAACTCTGTAAAATAGGCAATACTTGTAATACAATTAGTTTTAGAACCCAAACCTATATCTTGACTTGGTATCATCCTGGTTTTGATCATTCATGTATTCCGCATCCTCTTCTGTTTCTACAATGTCAACTATTATCAACTCCTCTCAATCAATGATGGGTTCATCTGTCTTTTATCAACATCATCACATTATCACTGTGAAACTTGATGAAACAAACTACTCTCTATGGCGTGCTCAATTCTTAGCCTATCTTCAAGGTTATGATCTTGATGGTTATGTTAATGGTGAAAAACCTTGTCCTGCAGCTACTCTTGAAGATGAAAATCCTACTTCAGAGTTTGCTCCATGGGTAAAACAAGATAAAATTCTTCTTGGTTGGATTCTCTCTTCTCTTAATCCTGTTGTTATTCGTCAAGTTCATCGTCTCAAAAATTCAAAGGATGTTTGGTCGTCTCTCGAATCTCTTTTTGCCTCCAAATCTGATGCTCATATTCACCATCTTCAGTGTGAACTTCGTTCCTTGAAAAAAGGATCTCTCACTATGAGAGCATATATTGATTTTGCGTCATGTAATCTCTAAATTTTCTCTTCCTGTCTCTAGCAAAACTATAAGCTTTTGTTCTTCCTTTCATGAACATCGAAGCCATAAGTTGCCTTTTTCTTCTAGTAATACTATTTATTTGAATCCTCTTGATTTAATTTTCTCTGATGTTTGGGGTCCTTCTCACTTTATATCTAATGAAGGTTACCGATATTATATCATCTTTATTGATGCACATTCTCGTTTTACTTGGATGTTTCCCCTAACTCATAAGTAAGATGTCAATTTTATCTTTCTTTTTTTTCAAAAACATGTTGAAAATCTCTTCAATAGAAAGATAAAAAAATTTCAATCAGATAATACAGCTGAATATCGTAAACTTACTCCCTATCTCCAACAACATGGAATTTTTCATCGATTCACTTGTACACATACGTCTGAACAGAATGAACTAGTTGAACGTAGGCATCGTCACATTCGTGAAATAGGTCAAACTCTTTTGTCAATGGCCTCTGTAACATCTTCTTATTGGTATGATGCTTTCTTTATAGCTTGTTTTTTGATGAATAGAGTTCCTTCATCTGCTCTTGCCAAAACATCTCCATATGAAGCTTTGTATGGTTCGTCACCTGATTACATATCTTTTCGTGTTTTTGGATGTCTTTGTTTTCCTCATCTTCGTTCTTATATAACTTATAAAATGGAACCATCATTTTCTCCTTGTGTTTTTATTGGATATAGCCCACAACACTAAGGATACAAATGTCTTCATATACCAACTGGTCGTATCTACATAAGCAAGCATGTAGTATTTAACGAGACTAATTTCCTTTTGCAACATTAAAAACACCATCTCTGGCATCCACTACTTCGATCAGGTATTATCTCCTTTGCACATTATTTCTTCTATTCCAGTGTCTATTAGTTCAAATCAATCCTTACCGACTAATACTTTAGACATGGAAGTACCTGATGTGCATTCTCCATTACAACAAGAGCAACTATCTGAAGATCATGCTTCTCAGTCTAGCTACTTCTGTTGATATGACATCTGAACCTACTTCTGGAGAAGTTTAGACTTACCTTCATCATCTCATGATCAAGAAAATAATCAGTCTCATGGAGATTCTACATTGTCAACCAATTTTGATTCGCATTCCACTAATGCTCAAGTAATTAAGTCTCACCCCATGGTTACTCGAGCCAAAGATGGAATCTTTAAGCCAAATACTTCTAAGTATGCTCTTATCAGTGATTCACTTCTTGAACCAACATGTTATTCTCAAGCTCAAGCTGATCCTAAATGGCGTCACGCATCTGATGATGAGTATAATGCTTTACTCAAAAATGGTACATGGATATTAGTACCTTATCATCCTTCCATGAATCTTTTTGGTTGTAAATGGGTGTATCGAATTAAACGCAAAGCTGATGGTAAGATTGAACGATTCAAAGCTCGCCTTGTAGTTAGAGGATATAATCAACGGGAAGGTTTTGATTATAGTGAAACTTATAGTCCATTTGTGAAACCATGCACTATCCGTATCATTCTTACTCTAGCATTATCACATAATTTTCCTATTCATCAACTGGATGTTCAGAATACGTTTTTACATGATAACCTTAAGGAGGAAGTCTACATGAAACAACCACCAGGCTACACTGATCCTAATTTCCCAACATATGTCAGTAACCTTCAAAAATCACTTTATGGACTTAAAAAAGCACCACGTTCCTGGTATCACAGACTCTGTGTTTTTTTGCTCCAACTTGGGTTTACTGCTTCTAAATTTGATACTTCACTATTTATTCGACGTGATGATACTAGAATTGTCTTCTTATTGGTTTATGTTGATGATATCATCCTTACTGGTTCAAATACTGCAAGCTTGGATTTTTTTTCGTACATCTCTACACAGGGAATTTGCTATTAAAGATCTGGGATCTTTGTCTTACTTCCTTGGAATTGAAGCAACTCGCAATTGTTATGGCTTATTTCTTACACAGAAAAGGTATATTCATGATATTCTTATTCGAGCAAAAATGGACGGTGTAAAGCCGAATCAAACTCCAATGAGTACTATTGGAGATATGTCATATGACCGTAGTACGTTATTAACAGATGCTACAGAATACAAAAGTATTGTAGGAGCATTACAATACTTGACATTCACTCGTCCTAACTTGGCTTATGCTGTGAATAAAGCTTGCCAATTCATGCATGCACCAACTTAATTTCATTGGGCATTGGTTAAACGAATATTACGTTATCTTAAACATACATCTACTTATGGAATTGTTCTTAAGACAGCAGATAATCTCCAGTTATCATTCACTGTCTACACTGACCCAGATAGATCAGGTTCTTTAGAAGGTCGCCGTTCTACCAGTGGATACTGTATCTATCTAGGTGGTAATATAATATTATTTATTGAAGTGCTCGTAAACAGAAGACAGTGTATTGTTCTAGCACGTAAGCTGAGTATCGGGGTCTTGCAATTGCCACTACTGAAATTATGTGGATTCAATCTCTTCTTAAAGAACTACATATTTCTACACAATCTCCACCTATTCTATGGTGTGACAATCTTGGTGCAACCTATCTTACTGTCAATCCAGTTTTCCATGCTCAGACAAAGCATATAGAAATTGATTATCATTTTATTCGTGATCAAGTTGCTTCTAAACTACTTGATGTTCGATTCATATCGTCTAAATATTAGATAGCATATATATTTACTAAACCACTTTCCAAAGATCGTTTCAATTCACTGAGATTCAAGCTAACAGTTCAAGATGACCCGTTACGCTTGTGGGAGTATATTAGGACAACGTAATACTCAAGGAATGTTCCGTACAATTCCTAGAACTATGCTCCTAGAACTCTGCTATTCATAGGAATTCTTGAATCTTAGGAAACTCTGTAAAATAGGCAACACTTGTAATATAAGTAGTTTTAGAACTCTAAGAAGTTGTAAACATATAAATAGATATCTCTCGTGTATACTTATATTCATTCATTAAGGAATCGATTATTCATTCAAACTTAATTATTTATCTTCTCTTCTAACCCTAACCTATATCTTGACCGACAAACAACCATTGTCCTTCTTCAAAAACTACAAAACACACAAACGTTATTCGTTTTTAACTTAAAATTCATGTAGCTTAGTGAGCTCTAGTAAATAACCGTTAATCATTATTCTTTTGGTTAAAAATTAGGTAAATAAGTGTAACTTGGTAAAAAAATCATATAACTTAAAAATAGTGGACCAAATAAAATAAAAAAACAAAAAAGCAGGTGCATTATGAGTTTTTCTATTAAAAACAGATATCCATTGTCCTTCCACCACCAAAATTGGGAACCAACACTAGGCCTAGGCTCTCACCATGCTAACTTGGAAAGTGAAATGAGAACAGACCTTGTCTTAGTGATAGGTCCCAAATAAATGTGATAAGCCTCAAACTATCCACCTAATAAAAGCTTTGGCTAATGATCGGATTTAGACTAATTTCAACAAAATGATGTTACATACATAGTGGGTTTCGATGATGAATTTTAAAGGTGGGATATGGGTCCATGGGGTTTAGTGGAATTTCGTTTTCTTCGGTATGTTTGGTTGACCAAATCCCTGGAATCACGTTTCCCATGGGAATTAATTTTCCAGCAAATCCTCCATATGTTGTCCGATCCCCATCCCTCCCACCAAGATTTGCTGGAAAACTTATAAGGGATTTATGGACCCATTTTTTTTTAAACTTTAAATCTCATATATATATATATATATACAATTTTAAGATTCTAAGGGTAATACCAAACAATATTTCAACTTTAAAACAAGATAATTCTATGAATCCGAATTTTATATGAGTTACCAAACACATAAGGGATTTACATGAATCTCAAAATTTATAATCACGTGGGATTATAAAACCTTGAAATCGGGAACTCCCCAAACAAACCCACCAATAGCTTATTTTACTCTTGGTTTAACCGGATATTCTCCCCCAACTGAAACAATTACAGTGCTGTGAAATGCAATCATCTGAATAATACTAGCCTTTACTGTCTCATTTACTACAGAGCCCACTTCACTCCCCTAAACCATGATAAATTGAGAGAAAAACATCACCATAAAGCATTTTCTCTTCAATTTTTCTCAATCTTTCTGTTGGGTTATTTAGGAGATTATGGGAGAATTCTGATGGATAGTTAGGTTTGATTAGTGCTTGAATTTAGTTAGAATGACTCAAGTACTCTCTGCATATTTAGAAAAACAAAGAAGAGAAGCTGAACTTTAGAAACTAGTTTTGTAGTACTTAGATTAATTCAAATGAGTTACAAGGAGGTGGCTTTTATAGCCTTACAACTGACCATCTAGGGTCTTCTAACTTAGTTTGAAAGCAAAGAAATTATAGATAGTTTGACTGTAGAATGTTTGGCCATCACTCCAAGTAAGCTACAGTAATTACTTGGGGATCAAACTTCTTGAGTCACACTGTCTATTACTTGGTGACCAAACTTCTTGAGTTCTCACTGTCTAGATTGTTTACATTTACATTTTAGTAAATTGTAAATTGTAAACTGTTAAAAATGCATTACTTTTAACACTCCTCCTTAATTTATTTTTGTCCAACTCCGAGTAAACTTCTCATTACTCGAATTTGGGTCTTGGTAACGCCTTTGTGAATATGTCTACCATTTGTTCCTCACTATTGCAGTAGATAAGTTCAATTTGTTTGTCTTCAGTTACCTCTCGAATGAAGTGATGTTTGATAGGTATGTATTTTGTGCGATTGTGAAAAACTGGATTCTTCGTCATTGCTATCGTATAATTTTTGTCGCAATATATTTCAATCTCTTGATTTTTCTTCTCACCCATATCTCCAAATACTCTTCGTATCCATGTTGCTTGGCGTGCTGATTCTGCTGCTGAAATATACTCAGCTTCTGTTGATGATAGTGCTACCATTTCTTGCTTTTTGGAGGTCCAGGAAAATATCCCAGAACCAATTGAGAATGCATAGCCTGATGTGCTTTTCATGTCATCGACTGAACCAGCCCAGTCACTATCCGTGTACCCAACTAATTTTTTGTCTATAGTTAGCTTGTACCATATGCCGTAATCTTTTGTTCCTTGCAAATACCTTAGTATCCGTTTTGCTGCTCCAAATGTATATGTGTTGGGTTTTGCATGAACCTTGAAAGTAAACTTGTTGAATACATGATATCGGTCTTGTTGCTTAAGGTATAGAAGACTTCCAATAAGACTTCTATAAACCGATGCATCTGCCTTTGCTGACCCATCTTCCTTTCTTAATTTCTCGTTAGGTACTAATGGTGTAGCTACAGTCTTCAATCCAACCATCTTGAACCTTTTTAGTAGGTTTTCGATGTATCTCTTCTAACATATAAAAATGCCTTCTTCTTATTGACTTATTTCGATCCCGAGAAAATAATGCATTAACCCGAGGTCGCTCATCTCAAATGTATTCATCATATCTGCCTTGAACTCTTGAAGTAGACACTCGTTGTTCCCTGTGTAGATAAGATCATCTACATACATCGAAACAATAATAGAACCTGAATCTGTAGTCTTGATGTAGAGAGTTGGTTCATTTGGACTCCTCCCAATCCGAATCAAGAAGTATTTGTCAATGCGACTGTACCACGCTCGCGGTGCTTGTTTTAGCCCGTATAGAGTTTTCTTTAAATTTAGAACTTTTTCTTCTTCTCCTGAATTGACGAAACCCTGTGGTTGCTCAATATATATTTCTTCTTCGCCGTTTATGAACGCGGATTTAACATCTAACTGATGAATTTTCCATTTCTTTTGAGATGCAAGTGCCACAAGTGCTCTTATTGTGTCAAGTCGAGCTACTGGTGCGAATTTTTCATTGTAATCTATCCCTGGATGTTGCGAGAATCCTTTAGCGACGAGCCTCTCCTTGTATTTTTGAATCGACCCATATGGATTAGTTTTGGTCTTGTAGACCCATTTTACTCCAATTACTTCTCTGTCTTGTGGAAGTTCTACAATCTCCCATGTTTGATTTTTCTCAATTGTTTTAATCTCTTCTTCCATAGCATTGACCCATATATCTTGCTTAGTTGCTGCCTCAAAGCTTTCAGGTTCAACGGCTGCAAAATTACAAGTTTCATATAGATCACGCAATGATCTAACCTTTCCCGGTGTTGATTCTGGAGAGGATTCTAGTTGTTGTGGAGTTAATGGAGCTGGAGATTGCTGCGGAGTTACTAATAGAGATGGTGATGGTGGTGGTGAATCTACAGCTGTTGTAGTTTGGTTACCGGCACCATCATCTTTTTTTTCTGACTCAGGTATCATCACAGTTCTTCTTGCAACAGTATTTGTTTCCCAATTCCATGATGAATTCTCGCCGAATTCAACATCTCTACTAATTATGATCTTCTTTGTTTGAAGATTATATACCCGGTACCCTTTGGATTGAGAACTGTATCCCATGAAGATACCTTTTTCTGATTTTTCTTCAAGCTTATGCCTTTTTTCTTTGGGGATATGTATATAGCATATACACCCAAATACTTTGAGGTGATTTGCTAATGGTTTCTTGTTGCTTCAGGCTTCAATTGGAGTTTTGTCTCTAACATCTTTTGTCGGACATCTGTTGAGCAAATATACTGCCGTGTAAACAGCTTCTGCCCAAAATTTCTTTGGCATGCCCTTATCGTAGAGCATAGACCTAGCCATCTCCATGACAGTTCTATTTTTCCTCTCCGATACACCGTTTTGTTCCGGAGCATAGCCTACTGTTAGTTGGTGCTCTACTCCTTCATCTTCACAAAACTTGTTAAAATCTTTAGAAGTATACTTTGTACCCCTATCACTTCTTAATACTTTAAGATAGTGACCACTTTGTTTCTCCACCAAATTTTTGAACTTTTGGAAGATTGTAAATACTTCTGACCTCTCGCGCAGAAAATAAACCTAAGTCATTCTTGTAAAATCATGAATGAAAAGAATGAAGTACTTGGATTGATCGAGTGATGGTGTTCTCATCGGACCACAAACATCTATATGCAAAAGTTCTAATGGTGCAGTTGCTCTTTGAGCTTGTCCATATGGGAATGATAGACGATGTTGCTTCCCAAGTTGGCAGCCTTCGCACACGCCGATAAATTCTTATATACAAGGCATGTCTTTCATCATATTTTTCTGCTGAAGTATCTTGAGAGCATGAAAATTGAAGTGACCGAATCTCCGATGCCACAACCATGAGTCTTCAACTTCTACTCTCAAGGTTGTATTGTTAACGCAACTCCAATGAATCGGAAAATTTCGGTTTACCATTTTAACCGTAGCAAGGACCTGATTTTTTTCCTTTTATCATATATGAAGCATAAGCCATCGGTGAAGTACATAGAGTACCCATTTTCCACCATTTGGCCAACACTCAATAGATTGGCTTTTATACTAGGAACAAGAAAAATCTCTGATAAATTTTGTACTGCGCTTAGTTTGGACAACAATAGTACCTTTTCCTTTTGTTTCAATTAGTGCGCCATTTCCCAATCTGATTTGAGATTTTTTGGATGTGTCGATGTCGCAGAAAATGCTCTCGTCTCCGGTCATATGATTGGTGCAACCACTGTTGATGTACCATGCTTCATTTGTCTCTGCTGGTGAAGTTTGACGAGCATAGAACAACTGAGCTGCCTCCTCCTTTTCTTCTTCATGGTAATTAGCTTGATAGTTCTTATTCAATCGGCAATATTTTTCTATATGGCCAAATCGCTTGCAATTGTGACATTGCGGTTTCCCTTTAAACCGACAATCTTCTTCTCGGTGATTTGTTCTTTTGCAAATCTTACAAGGTGGATACGTTTTCTTTTCTGTACCTCTTTTTTCCCAATTATTGTTATTGGGTTTATCTCCTCAAACATTTTTGTTGTTTTCTTTAGACTTTCTAACATTGAGTTTTGTCTGAAATGCGCTTTCGATTGGGGCTTCATGTCGCCTGCTCAATCTCTGCTCATATGCTTCTAGAGAACCCATAAGTTTTTTCACCGAAAGAGTCGTAATATCTTTTGACTCTTCAATAGAAGTAACAATAGGGTCATACTTATCAGTAAGACTTATGAGAATTTTTTCGACTATCTTTTTATCGGTGATAGCTTCTCCATAAGTACTCATTTGATTGACAATGTCTTTTACTCTTGAATAAAAATTCTTGGCAGTCTCTGAATCTTTCATCTTGATGTTTTCAAAATCTCTTCTAAGGGTTTGCAATTTAATGGTGCGAACCTTCTCGTTCCATTGAAACTCCCCCTTCAATGTAATCCATGCATCTTTGGCTGTTGTAGCTTTCATAATTCGTGGGAAAAGAGTATCATCAACTGCTGACTGAATAGTATACAGTGCTTTAGCATCTTTCTGTTGCTTTTCCTTTTGTTTAGCTTGTTCTTGCTCGGTTAAATTTTCTGTAGTTGTTGCTGTGAAACCAGTATCAACTATTTCCCATAGATCTTGAAACACAAAGTACGTCTTCATTTTTATAGACCAATAATCATAGTTTTCGCCTGAAAAAATTGGTACTGCGATGGATGATTGACTACTACTAGCCATGATTGTAAGTGGAAGTGAAACGTCCGATTAGATCGAACCTGCTCTTGATACCACTGTTGGGTTATTTAGGAGATTATGGGAGAATTCTGATGGATAGTTTTTGTATAGGTTTGAGTAGTACTTGAATTTAGTTAGAATGACTCAAGTACTCTCTGCATATTTAGAAAAACAAAGAAGAGAAGCTGAACTTTAGAAACTAGTTTTGTAGTACTTAGATTAATACAAATGAGTTACAAGGAGGTGGCTTTTATAGCCTTACAACTGACCATCTAGGGTCTTCTAACTTAGTTTGAAAGCAAAGAAACTATAGATAGTTTGACTGTAGAATGTTTGGCCATCACTCCAAGTAAGCTACAATAATTACTTGGGGACCAAACTTCTTGAGTTCACACTGTCTATTACTTGGTGACCAAACTTCTTGAGTTCTCACTGTCTAGATTGTTTACATTTACATTTCAGTAAATTGTAAATTGTAAACTGTTAAAAATGCATTACTTTTAACACTTTCTCTGAAAATCCACCACCATCAAACCTTCAATGGTTTTATATTCTTCTTCAATCTTTCTCTTGAAAACCCACCACCATTTTCTCTTCAATCTTTCTCGTGCTTGATGTTCTACAGGTAAAGTTAGGGTTTGTAATTCCAAAGTTATGTTTTTCTTTCTTGTTCCTCTTGTTTGTTTGTTGGTTGGTTTTAATACTCATTTGTTTTTGTTTGTTTATAGGGTTTTAAGGTTAAGCATTTCATCTTGATTCCGAACATCTTGAGGTATAACCACTTTACTACGAAGATATCTTGTTTGTAGTTTCTAATTGTTTGTGTGATTTGATATGAAAAATAAATATTTAGTGATTCTCGGATTTGTATGATTTTGGTTTCGTTTTGTATGATTAGTATCATGTTTAGGGATTTTGTCTCTTTTTGATGTGGATTATCTTTGATGGATTAATCTGGGAGATTAGCCTTAGATTTTGATTTGTGTTAGATTTAGTGGAATCTGATGGGTATTATTAGGTTTGTTCATGTCCAAAACATAGCTCTGGTTGTTGACTTTGATAAATTATGGTTTGGGCTTCCTGAAATTGATCTGGAATCTTTTTTTGCAATTGATTTTGAATATTATGGGTTCTTAAGGAAAAACTGAATGTGGATGCATACATGCTTAAAAATAACTAGTATAACCGTTGCCACGGTGGGAAGGCCGACAGAAGAAAAATCTGAAGATGGGTTTGTATGCGACTATTGTCGCCCTGTTTTAGAAAAAGTGACACTTTCGTCTTGTTTCAAAAAAAAAGTGAAATTTCGCTCAGTTTCAGAAAAAATAATACTTTCGCCCCGTTTCAGAAAAAGTGATACTTTCGCCGTGTTTCAGAAAAAATGATACTTTCGCTCCATTTCATAAAAAGTGATACTTTCGCCCCGTTTCGGAAAAAGTGATACTTTCGCTCCGTTTCGGAAAAAATGATACTTTCGCCTTGTTTCAGAAAAAGTGATATTTTCGCTTCGTTTCAGAAAAAGTGATACTTTCGCTTCGTTTCAGAAAAAGTGATACTTTCGCCCCGTTTCAGAAAAAGTGATACTTTCTCCCCCTTTCAGAAAAAGTGATACTTTCCCCCGTTTCACATAAAGTGATACTTTCGCTCCGTTTCAGAAAAAGTGATACTTTCGCCCCGTTTCATAAAAAGTGATACTTTCCCCTGTTTCAGAAAAGAGATTCTTTCGCTCTGTTTCAGAAAAAGTGATACTTTCATCCCGTTTCAAAAAAAGTGATACTTTTGCATTGTTTCAGAAAAAGTGACATTTTCTCCGTTTCAGTAAAAACGATACTTTCGCCCCAAATCATAGTAATTAGATATTTAAAAAATTATAGTAATTAGATTAAAAGGGAGGGATACTTCAGTCAAATAAAAAAGTAACCAAAAATTTCCGGACGGAATTTTATCAAATCTTTTTATGAAATTGTTCAATTTTGTTAGGTTTCATTTGACAAAGTATCGGCCCAAAAGGGTCTCCCTCCCTACGGGCCCGTTGGGCCCTCTGGTCGGTCGGCCCAATAATAGGCAAGAACATCCTTTTTCTGTCCACGTATTAGACATGGGTCTTTTGAGCTCATGTATACTTGTGGAAATGCGACAACTGAAATTGTACATAAAAAATGAAACATACTCTTCGTTTAATCGAACTGAGGAAAGGTGATGCAAGCATTTGTATTAGCCCATATATGCTTGTTGGTAAAAGTTGGCGCATGGTAGAAATCCTGGAAATTGCATAAACTTTTCACTACTCATACTCTTCCTTTTTCTCTTAACATAGTTTTTCTTTTTCTGGACAAAGCTCCCTAAGGATGTTAGGAATAAAACCTAGTCCTGTGATTGTGCAGGTACTTTACATAATTCTTTTCCTACTTGTGAAAAGCCAATCTGAAAGGGTGATCGAGGTAAGCATTCTCTCATTTTGAGTTGTTTTCATTGGTTGTTTGATTGAGGTTGAAATCTCGGTTTCGAAATAGTTAATGTTTTAGAGATGAAATCTAATTGGAATCAGTAACTATCGTTTCAAGTGTGGAATTATGTTGGAGATTAGTATCAAATGAATTTCAGATGACAATAATACAGTAGTTTCCTGGAAATTGGTGTAGATCTTCGAAAGGTTCACTAGAAACTACACACAAATTGGATATATATGTTGCTATACAAATAAGTGGATTTCGGGATTGCTCTAGAAAAACAAGTAATTCTCGGGTTTTGAAAATACAGTTGTGATCTACAATAGGCGGTGTTGGATTTGTGAAGCTTTTATGAAGTTAAACCGCAAAATACAAACTCTAGGAGAAACTTATTGAATTTTCAGTTTCGAAGTAGTTAATGTTTAGGGATGAAATTTGATAAGAATCGGTCCATTGCATGTAGGATTTATTAGGTTTATTACAGACTGAGCAATCGTTGTAACTGTCTTGTCAAGTATGGATATATGTGGGATATTAGTATCAAATCATTTTCAGAAGAAAGTAATGAGTAATTTTCTGGAGACTGGTACCACATGTTGTAAAGATAATTATGTGGACATCTTTGGATGTTTCAGTAAAAGTTACACACAAATAGAGTATGTTGCTAGACAAATAGGTGGAGTTTGGGTTTTCTTTAGAAGATTACCGCATGTTTACATCTTTAATGTTTTAAAGGAGATGTTCAAAAAAATAGAATATTTATTTAGCCATACAGAAAGGTTGAGTTGAGATTTGTTGTAAAGATTCTAACTCTTAAGATTTTGTAAATGCCAAAGAGATGAGGGGTTTGGGTTCATCAAATGGCACGAAGTAAAGCTGAAAAGATGCACACTTTTTATATATGTTGTACAGTATTTCTATATTCTGGACCTTGGAGTTTGAATTTTATTTTTCTACAGTTCCAGGTTGTTCACTGTATGGCACTAATTCTCCTTAAGTATGTTGCACAGAAAAGCACAAAACTAGTACTTCTATTGCCGTGTGTTATTTATTCTGATTATAAATAAGTGGGTTGCCTCATAATTACACTGAACTGCTAATTTGTTGCAGAATTATGGGTTTGTGGACTCTATTGGAAGGCTTTTTGCTTCTTGCAAACGCTTTGGCAATATTGAATGAGGATCCTTTCCTTGGTCCTAGAGGGTGGAGCTTTGCAGAAGTCTCTGGTGGTAGGACAAAGTCATTGAAGGGGCAACTGTTGTAAAGCTCATTTATGCGACTCAGTATCTTAGATTACCACTTATAGTTCAAACGTCATCACAAAAATTTTGAAAGCTCGTATCTGGGTGATTATAGTTTTTTTTCTTAAAGGAATTTGATGAATTCATTTTTTACACACCATGTTTTTTTTTTTTTTTTTTGAAGGAAAGTTGGAATTGTAGATAATGATACATCATTGAAAAACATTTGGATGTTGGAAATTGATGACATAAGTTCATTCTTTGGAAGAATCATCATTATCTTCTTCATTAAGATGGAATTGTCCCATATGGGAGTAATAAGCACAAAACATCATTATCACAATCAACTCCTAGGCCATTGATCTTCATGGGAATGTAGAATTACATCATGCCTAAGAAATCGTCCTTGATGTACTTGAAACAATTGTAACAATCGTTTGAAACGCCTATAAGGCTATGAAAATCATTTTGAGAACACCATGTTCTCAAATTGCCATCACAATAGTTGTAAAGCTCTAATAGTATCTGGGTGATTATAGTTTTTTTTCTTAAAGTATATTTTAAAATTGAATTTGGATGAATTCATATTTTTTTACCACACCATGTTGTAGGGCATATAAGTAGCCTATGTCTAAGTGGGGGATGTGCGAAGGAAACGTATTCATGAATTCTTTCTCTCTAAAAACACAGCCAGATTAGGAAACTAGTAGTATTTATAATTTATATACTTAGCAGAAGTCGGTCACCAAGAATTTTATACTCTTTGGAGGGAACGTACGCAATTGAGAGCTAGAGAGTTTAACCATGGGATATGCTTTCATAGATGCTGCTTTAAAAAAGATGGGATTGAAGTCAGAGATAGACCCAGAAAAGAAAGCTTTAGATGAACTCAAACAACTTATTAAAACTGCTCTTATTAATCATGAATTCACTTCTCCTTCTCCTGATCCCAAACCCATTAAAGAAGAAGAAGTATTCATCTGGGGGATTCCTCTAATTGGTGATGAAAAGAGTGATGCGATCCTGCTGAAATTTCTGAGAACAAGAGATTTCAAAGTGGAAGAGGCATTCACAAAGATTAAAAACACGGTGAAGTGGAGGAAAGAATTCGAGGTTGAGAGATTACTTGATGAAGATCTTGGTCTTAATAATGATCTTGAAAAGTTTGTTTTCATGAATGGGTTTGACAAAGAAGGACACCCAGTTTGTTACCATGTTTATGGCGAGTTTGAAAGTGATAAGTTTTCTAGCGAAGAAAAAACACAAAAGTTTCTTCAACGGGGGATTCAGTTTGTAGAGAAGAGTATTAGGAAACTTGATTTTGGTGGTGTTTCAACTTTTCTTCAAATTCATGATATGAAGAATTTTCCTGGAGCTGACAAATCGGATGATAGCCAAGCTATCAGTCAACTTTTGGGTTTGCTTCTCGATAATTACCCTGAGTTTGTTGCTAAACATGTATACCTTTCTTCATTTCATCAATCGTTTAGGTTTTATTTGACCAGAGCTGACTTGCATTGACTTTAGTTTCTTAGATGTTCACTGAATTTCTGGTTTGTTTGTGCATCTAATTAATAATTAATAATGAATGGGTTTGGGAACTATTATAGGTGTTCATCAATGTGCCATGGTGGTTGATTGCGATATGGAGATGGGTTAGTCTACGGACTCTATTCCATTCACAAAGAACTAAGTGCAAGTTTGTTTTGGCGGGACCTTCAAAATCTCCTGAAACCCTTTTCAAGTAAGTAATTGTCCTCCATTATAGAACTATACGATGCTAGTATGTTTTAGAAAAATGTTATGAACTGATTTAATGAATTTTGTGTTAATTTGCATAAACAGATACATATCACCTGAACAAGTACCAGTTCAATACGGTGGTTTATACAAAGAAGGTAATAACGAATTCAGCTGTGCTGATCTTGCTGAAGAGATACTTGTTAAACCAGGGACAAAAAAACCTATTGAGATCCCAATATCTAAGGTAAGGATTTTACACTTTTGATTTCAGTTCCAATTTTTGGTTGCAGTTTTGATATTTGGATTATTTTTTGGGATGGAATGCCTTAATGAATTCTACTGGATTTTGTAATTGCAGAATTGTGTTGTGGTATGGGAAGTAAGAGTAGTGGGATGGGAAGGGGCAGTGAGTTATTGTGCTGAATTTTTACCTGATGATGAACCTGGACACACAGTTAGAATTCAGAAAAAAAGATTTATCTGCTCAAGTGATGAACAAGTCATTCGCAACAAATTCAAAGTTGGTGAACCAGGAAAAATTGTTCTCACCATTGAGAACTGTAGTTACAAAAACAAGATGGTTCTATATAGATTTCAAAAAAAAAAATCAAAAGTCAATTGAGTGCATAGCAATTTCCTAAGCTCAAACTTTTTTTTTTGACAGAGAAAACGGTTAAAGTGAACAAACTTCAAGATGATGAAAAGAAGTCAGAAACTTGTTGTTCATCTCACACCGCTAATACTTTTTACTATCATTACTACTATCATCAAGTTTCGTTTTGACAGAGAGACATCTTTTTTTTTTTAGAATATGCTGATCTTTCCCTTTTATATGTGTTCTTATATTGAATTAAGTAGATACAGTTCATACGTGTCTCACTGGTTGTGATGCTGCTAAATAAAAAATGTACACTCAGAGTAAAGAAAATTCCATTACAATCTATCAAAGACACACGAGGGATTTGAGTTTGTGCATATATATATATATATGGTCATAGACTCGTTTACCATGTGCCTTGGTGCCTAATTTTTAGTAAAACATTCTGCAACTCAGTCGCACCAGATTGACATAGAGCAAAACACATAAATTCTTCAAACGTTAGATGTCCATTTATGATCCTATAACACGAATTTGGAAATCAGTTGTCATTTTTTTTTGGTAATTCGTTACGGTAAATCCCCGTTTGTATTTAAACTTAACGTTAGTTAGACCATGCACTGGATAATTCCCTCTAATAACCCTTTACGCCATGGATAGGATTTAGGTAGTACAAGTGTGAGCTGTAAGTTCTGAGGAGTCAGTCAAGTAACATGATTTTTAGGGTTTCGAAATTTGAACTTGCCTTATCTTGCTTTTTTTTTTTTGGTGTAACTTTAACTTGCCTCTGAAGCTTTACCATTTTAAGCTTTCAACCAAAACTGATCAAGGCAACAAAGCTGTTTTTGAGAGCTAGCAAACAAAACCATCTCTGGGTTTCTACATGGTGGAGAATTCCTCTCTTTATTTTGGTATTTTCATAGATAGGACAACAGACCACACCATTAGAATTTCTGATTGAAGCTATATGGGAAATTTTTTGACAAAAACATCTCAAAAAGTACATAAAAATATGGAAATGGAAGGATTTTACTAATAATATAAAGATAGATGGATACTGTTAGTTGTTTGGATGATTGATTACATATTATAAGCTCCTCTTGATCATCAAATTATCAACCTCAAAACAACTTCTAAAACCCCTACAAATTGAAATTAAATAAGCCCTAAAAAAAATGATAAACTAGGAAGAAGCATCAAAAGACAGCAACAACAAACTTGAAAACCAAAAGACTAGACCACCTTCCATTTCCCCTTCTCACTACTAATCCAGATCAGAGATTTTTCCTGCAGATAATTCCTTCTTCAACTTGAGTTTGTTAATGAACAGCTTAGCGGTACCCTAAGGTCCAGGAGGACCATCCAGATCAGAGAGTCTTCCAGCTGATAATTCCTTCTTCAACTTGCGTTTGTTAATGAACAGCCTTCCGAAACCATCAGGAGTTACTCTGTAAGAAGCATCACTGGTAACATCATATTTGAGGAATTTTGGTTTCATATCAATACTAAACTTCTTCATTCCATCCTTGTGTTCAAAACGAGCAGCCTTTTCCTTGTTTTCTACATCTACTTCAATTTTAATAATATATTCTTTTGCCTTTGCCGTAATGAAAACTAGATCCCCAATGCCAAACTTATTGAAGCTCAATTAAAGAACATCTTCATGTTCAACGACTCCCCACATGGGTGTTATCATCATCAAGTTATCAGATGGATTCAGATAGTAATCTTCAGGGGCTCCAGCTTCAATTGTTGAATCAAACAAACAAACACATAAGGACAATATTAAAATATATTACACCACAAATTAAAATAAACAAAAGAAAAATAGATTTTCAGAGTGTAAATTAGTATACCTGATTTCTTGAAGAAGTGGATATTGGGGGATATCAAAACTAATTGGGGGATATAGCTACATGACAAAATAGGGATCCTAATTTCGAATATGGATTTTTGTTTTGTATTTTTTTGCAGGGGTAGACTGCCAACTGATCCAAGTTGTAACTGGATTGAAAGCTGAATCCCGTTTGATCTGTAGTCTTTAATCCAGGTTAACACAAACTATACCACCAGTTCACATGAAGTGCGTCTAGTTTATGGCTGTATGAATTTAGCTAGTATTCTAACTAATAAGTTTTATTTCTTAACATAAAGCAAGGCTCCATTCTTATAATTTTGGAAATTGTATGAGAATCTTCGTCTTCTTTACAAGCAATTTGATTTGCGTTCCATTTTTTGGCCAATATGTCCAAGCCTATGGATTAGTTAGATCTAGACTAGGGTATTGTGAAAGTTTTCTTTTTGTTGAAAGTCATGGGTGGATCAAATTTCTCTCTAGGCTTTGATGTGTGGTCGAAAGTTTGAAACGTAATGCTTAAACTGAGCATATATATTTGAAATATCCATTACATTATGTATCTTTTTAGGCTCTAGTCCTCTAGCATTTGCACATGCTCTTATTGTCTTCATTTTCACATTTTAAGCACATGTACGTATTTCAGAACGACTTACTACAATGTTTTTACAGTGGTTTGCAGAATCATGTTGAAAAAGTAGCATTAGCCCAACATATGTATCCAAGATTTTGGGAATGACAATGCCCAAAATTCTAAGCTCTTAAAATTATTTTGATCATATTTCTTTGTCGTACAGAATATCGCAGGTGTTTATGCCAATGTGAACTCTCTATCTAAATTGAAAAGGAGATGAGACTAGAAAGTATGAGACTTTGTGGTTAGGATAACACTTGCTTCTTGTTGCATGAATTGCTGAATGCTTAGATTCATTACTCTTCTTTTCAATTTCTGTTCTTAGAACTGTGAATCATGGTTAGTGATTACTTGGAAGTTATATGTTTCTTTGGGCACCCTTTGGGACGATGTGCTCACTTGTTCCCACTTCAGTTTTAGAAATCAGAAGGAACGAAGCGTGCGAAGATATCCATTTTCGTAGCTTAGTGATCTACCGAATATAAAGATGTTGTGTATCTGTATTATATGTATTCCTTCTTTATTCTGTAAAAGAATACATTTATATGTTTATATAACATGAGAGACTTTCAAACATACTATATCAGAGAGTTTGGGTTTGTTTGTTAGTACTTTATGTGAAGATGTTTCTTAAGATCGATAATATGGATTTGATGCTTCAATTAGGTTGTATTCCTATAGCTAAATAGGTTTAGGATTTGGGGCATCACATGACTAAAGGAAAAGGAAAGAATGTTGGGTGCGAAGAGCAAAGTGATTATTTTGGGCCTTTGTTTCACCCAAGAGGATATGTAATGTACAACCCGACGAAAGTCGCAAGACAATGCGGTTACGTACAAAAAATCCCAAAGGAGCACAAGATGTTCAAAATCAATGAGAAAAAAACCAAATCATATGATAATGATATTGACATTGTTCACAAGCCTTTACCATCATGTAATTATTGGGAAGACAGAGCGTTTCACAGATATCCTCTGGATGGTCCATCTCGAATAGATGATGATGTAATTACGGGTTACAAGTCGTGGTACCTCAATATTTCGCATACTCAAGTGATACGAGTAGATGAGAGGCAAAAGATAGAGGAGAAAGATATGGCTCTCGAATGCCTGATGCGTATTGTTACTCGGTTACAGTTTTGTTAATGTTATTAGCGTTTTTTGTTGAATGTTTGTTCTTTAAAATGGAAATAGAGAAGCCGAGTCGGGTACTTAATAACCCGAGCAAAGCTACAAATCAGGGAAGGGAAAAATGTTAAGGCCAATAAAAAGATGATTGATGAATTGAACAATCTCGAAGATGTAAAAGCTGGTGCAAAGTTTGGGGAGCTGGAGGAGGAGGAGGAGGAGACAAAGAACAAGAGGAAGAGAGCCCCCTAAAAAAGATGTTTGAAGGTGCATCGAGCAGCGCCCAACATGGTAAACGAAGACGCGGTGGACGTGGTCGTGGCGATGGACGTGTTCGTGGTGGGATGTTCATGAATAAATGGTTATATTCATGTTTATGTCTTTAACTATGGATAATTATGGAGTCAAAACTTATGTTTTGAACTTATTGTCCAATTATGTTTGGTTATATTCCTAGTTTATGAATGACTAAATCTGGTTTCTTTTGAAAATTGTTTGTGTTTGTCCAAGACGCGATAAAAGAACCAACTACAATGTGTGTGCAAAAAATGCAGGATTCTGGCATTTTTTTCATTCAGAATCGGGTTACATGTAGGTATATGTAACCCGATTCTGACAGTTCACCAGAGGTTCAGTTTCAGAATCGATTTTTGTGGGCACTCCTTGTAATCCGATTCTTATGAAGAAAAGTTTTGTAACTATTTTTGCCAGGAATCAGATTACATGTGCATTAAAAAAATCCGATTATTGAAAGGCATAATTTGACAACCAGTTCAGATTCATAATCGGTATATGTGGGCAACTCTTGAAATCCGATTCTTATGAAGAAAAGTTCTGTATTTTTTTTTCCTAGAATCGGATTACATGTGCAATAATAAAATCCGATTATTGAGAGGCATATTTTATATGATTTTGCAAGGACACAATTGGACTATGTGGACATACATAAACTCCGATTGCTTGAATTGAATTTGAAAAAGAAATAGCCGTTGAGACTTCATCTATATAAAGAAAAACCTCTTTGAGCCACTCCCACATCAGTCACTTAGCCTAGAAAATGGAATGGGAACCGTTTGAAGATTTGTGTCTCATAAAATCGTTTGCTAATACGTTCCGCGAATGTCCAAATGAAATCTATTCAATGTTTTGGAAGAGAGTTAAAGAGTTCTTTTACGGGCGTACCATGAATCCCAATAACCGTAAATGGAGGGACTTTGCTTTTCGATTCCAATACATAAAAAGCACAATGCGAGAGTACGTAAAAATTAGAAACATGGTGTACGACTATCATCCACGAGCTCCTCTTAGGGAAAAAGTAAGTAATCCGATAATATTCATACTTATGTCATCGTTAAAAGTTCGCATATACTAACATTTAAGAATTCATTGATTTTCAGTTGGAACGTTTCAATGGGCTATGGAGAATTCGTAATGGGGAAACTAAGTTCATTCACCACAAAGAATATACGACGTTGTACCAACGTGCTCGGAGGTTCATTGACGAGCATTTGATGTGTCAAATTCTAGAATTCCCATACTGAATTGTCCTATATGTGTAGTGCGCTAATTTCCTAAACTATGTAATGAATATTTTGTTTATGAAAGTAAGGCATAATCAGATTAGGACATATATAAACACCGATTTCAGGAATCGGTTTATGTGGGTATTGATTAAACTCCGATTCTGGGTTTACATCGTCATTCGACATAAACTCAACTCAGAATCGGTTTACAAAAGCACTAACATCAACCGATTCTGGATCGAGTCTTTTTTTTTTTTTTTTTTCTTATAAGTGTTGATTATGGATTAATGAAAGTTAATTTCAGAATTAACTTGATTAAATATTATTTAATTATCCAAATTAACACTAATTTAACAAAGGCATATTAGGTATTAACATAAATAGTAGATAAGGGTATCTATGAGTTATTTTTTAATAACCCTATTTTATCATGTAGCTATAGGCCCCGATTAATGGCATATGCCCGATTTAGCCGGGTTTAAAACACCTCAAGAAATTTTCGAAAGACTTCTTAAACACTGTCCAGTGACTCCAGTCTTCAGCAATTACGTGGAGGCTCCACAAGGATCATAGAACTCCCTATGTTAAAATATTGAAGAAACCTTATTGGTTAAAAATGAAGCACACGGATCGCTGGTTACCATAATAATAGCCGTTAGATGATAATCTAAAGAGAACAGAAAACCAAAAGTCTAAAAGAAACATAGTGAAAAAATCTTATTGGTTAATAATGAAGCACACAGATCGCTGGTTTGTGTATACCAAGAAGCTGTATCAACCGTTGATTATATCTAAAAGAGAACCGAATACCAGAAGTCTAGACAGAAATCCAATTCTGGAGTTGATTATAAATAACCAGCGAACCAGGTCAGTTTGATTCACAATTTCTCTGCAATTCACAGAAATTCTCTCACTCTCAAAACCCAAGTATTCAGAATCATAAGAATTTTAGGTTATCAATCAATGGAAGGAAATGTTGTTAGCAAGGGAGGCAGAAAAGGCGGTGACAGAAAGAAAGCAGTAACAAAATCATCCAAAGCAGGATTACAATTCCCGGTTGGAAGAATCACTCGTTTCTTGAAGAAAGGTCGATACTCTCAGCGTCTTGGTTCTGGTGCTCCCGTTTACATGGCTGCTGTTCTTGAGTATCTCGCTGCGGAGGTAAAAAAACCCCTAATTTTCACTAGTTTGCCTAATTTTGAATCTGGGTTTTGATTCTGATTTGTGCATTTTTTCTTAATTGGGTTTTCAGGTGTTGGAATTAGCCGGAAATGCTTCAAGAGACAACAAGAAATCGAGAATCATACCAAGACATTTGTGCTTAGCAATAAGGAATGACGAAGAATTGGGGAAACTGCTTGCTGGTGTTACAATTGCTAGTGGTGGTGTTCTTCCCAACATTAACCCCATCTTGTTACCAAAGAAGAGCGGAAAGGTCGAGGCAGACAAACCCTCTCCTCAAAAATTTCCAGGAAAAACTGTTGCTTCTAAATCTCCAAAGAAGTAAAAATAGCCCATAACTTATTTGGGTTTAATACTGAATTTGTAAGTAAATAAACGCAAGGTTCAACTTTTGGGATGTAATGTGTAATGAAACAATCTCTTCTTCAATACATGTTCACCGTTCAAATTTGTGGTTTTTATTTTCTGGAGACACTTTTAATAACTTTACAGAGTAACCCATTGTGTTTATTGACAATGTTTCAAAGTGGAAGAAGCTATACATTGACTTGGAAGCCAGTTCCGGCAAGGTAGTAAAAAAGCCTGTTTCATCTCTAATTCCGAGGGAAGATGAGTACCATCTCCTGCAGCATAAGTTACAGATCCACCCTTTACTGCATTCATAACCTAGTGGAACAAATACCATCCAGTGATGTGCCTATTGTGTTATAATAAAACTATAATAAGAAAACTGTAATGCTTGAGAAAAGCCTTATAGTTTGCCTGACAGGAAAAAATGAATTCAGTCAACATTAAGAACACTGTAATGCTCCAGAGGAAGTCTCTAATTGTCTTAATGGATGTGCTACTAATCTGACAATAAAAAATGTTTTAGAAATCAATTAAACTTTCAGAAGTCTACTACTAATTAGCGAATAGTCTGCTAATTGGCAACCCAATGAAAGGATGTATAAATTCTTTGATAGCAAGCAAAAAAGGCCTCTGGCCGATATTGTTGAGATGCTTAGACAACTTCCTATGCCCAATGAATAATAAACTGCGATGAATAAATCTTACGGACTAAATGAAACAATGCGAGGGAAAGAGATCTCACGCAGTACTCTCCTGACCTCCCTAGTGAAAACCTGTGCTCCAAAAGGTACCAGCAGGTTTCACGAGTGATTATTGAGTTCCTAAAGTTCATATACTGCTGTCAAGAAAGCCTTGCATTGGGCTGGCATCATACCGAAACGTGAAGGGAATCCATCAGCTTCCTTAAGTTGTTCCGGACAAATCACCGGAATGTCTTCCTCTTTAGCAGGTGCTTTCTTTTTCTCTACTCTCTAATATCTTCTCAGGAAGTGACTCAATGTACTAATTCCACCGATTTTCACCAGACAAAATTACTCACGATGAATACAGGGGTACTAGATTAATTTGCTATAATCTTTCACTAGCATTCTCAATAAGAAAGATAAACTAATAGCTTAAAGTCTTAAACTACTTCACTTGCTAAGGTTTTAGTGGCAAAATTTACTGCTAAAGGGTTGCTTCCACACCTTCAACACTCCTGGCTCCCCAGTGCACCTGCCATGCCATTGTTACAACGTGCCCATACAAGGATTAGCTAAGCACAAAGACAGATTTGTAAATTATTAAACTTAATAATTCAACAAAGGAAAAAGATAATTGTAAGCTTTATTTGCAGAAGATAACATTAATATAGATCTTGGTGGTCTGGATATAAATACAGTGACATCAAATTCATGAGAAAAGGAGCATTACTTAGGAACAAAATCCAAAATTAATGTGAATTGATACTCAAATCAATACTGCATCATGAATTTCAGCCACTTAGAATAGATATACAGTAATTTAGGTAAGAAAATAGTGCAAGATAAATTTTTATGCAAATTTAGACTAACAACCTGTTCCTCTAATGCATAAAACAGATAAGTACTTGTAAATAATGCTATTTGATCACGGGCAATTGAATTTCTCCAAAAATCAGCACAAATCACAATAACATATATTCATTAGCCAGTTTAAAGGCTTAGGATTGCCTGCGGAGTAGTTTCAGCAAACAATTTGAGGCTTTGGTTTGAGCAACAATTTTAGCTGCAACACTGTGCCCAAGAAGACCTACTTTCCCCGAAGTCACAGCAACCTTTTGAACCACAGTGGGTAAGAGAAAACGCATATACAAATTTATAGTTTAAGAAAATAATCAAGATATTAAACCATTAGGGAATAAATCAAAATAGTAACACAATGAAAAAACAAAAAACAAAACTATATCTGTTTTTTCAGCCAAGTCTTTAACAGCTGAATCTTAGTAACAGAAAAACAAAACTATACCTGTTTTTTCAGCCAAGTCTTTAACAGTGAATCTTCAGAACGCCAGCCAAATGAAAACCTTAACATTTTTTGTACCCATTTTCAAGCAGTCTCACTATTTTAACTTAGCTAGTTGGAGAAAATGTATGTACTGGAGGAGAGAAGGGTGAGGAAACTATGTCATTTTTGAAGCCCCATCTACGGAAGGGAGAAGAAGAAAGACATTAAACCTTGTAATTAAAGTCCAGTAACATCAACTAGGGAGTATTATGATGAAATAAAGTTAAAATGGGGTCCCAAAACAAGGTCAAGTACCCCTTTGATTGCAAATTAAAAAAATGACCAGCTTCAAAGCCCCAAATTAATAAACCGGCCAAGAATTTGAGGACTTATATAAACTGGCCTTTCTGTTAAGTTTTACGTTTGGGCCCACCATAATAGTCAATTTGGTTGACCTAGTCAATTTTAGGATTAAAATTCCCATCGTATCCTTATTACAAGACTATATTTACCTATTTTCTATACACTACGTCTTCTTCTCTTCCCAGTTCTACTTCTTCACATACTCGAGCAGTACAACAATGGCAGGCGACGCAAGCACCTACTTCTCCTACTCGAGCAACATCTTATCTTTTTTTTTTTGTGTTCAATCGAAGTGTTTGGTAACAACAATTGATTTTATTTATAATTTCATGAAATTAAAACCTAGGGTTCATATATTTGTGGAAAAATTTGGGGATTTTAAATATTGGGTTTAATCTAACAAATTCAGGTGTTGTTGTCAATTTGATTTAGTTGCATGTATTCCTGTCGTTGATTAAAGGTATGGGTATGCAATAACCAAGTTCACTGGCATGTATTGATGCGATTTTTTGGGGATTAAAAATTTAGGGTTCTTGAAAAACTAGACCTAAATTGACAATAGAGTTAAATATACTAAAGTAAATCTGGTTCTCTTTAATAAATTGCGAGAGATTGGGGTGTTCGTGAGTGCAATTTGGTATTCTTTGTTTTTATGACTTGTTAGCGATGATTCGATCTCAGGTACTTATCAAATACTTGAGAATTCGGGTATTTGGTATATTTATTCACTGTAATTATAAGAATTGAGATTGATGAATTTTTAGAGTTTGAATAAGATAAGAAGACATGGGTTGTTGTGAATTCAAGATTGCAGAGATTTGAGTTATAGAAGTGAAATAGTGATCATGGTATCCTCTTGATAATCATTCATACGAAGAAGATGAAAATGGTTGTGAATCAAAGTTAATTCGGAAATGATTCGCAAATAAAATTCGGACTCAGTCAACCGATTTGAGGGATTTACTTGTCTTTTCAATGGACCGGATAACTTACACATAGGCATTAACTGCCGTTACACCGTTTTTTAAAAAAACGGGATGGAAATGGTCAATGTCGGCCATTTTATATAATGATTCGAAATAACGGCCACCTTCTTAATTATGACCCGAAAGTTGGCTACTTTATGAAAAAGCCCGTTCTATAATACAGTAGAAAATAGAGATAGCTTGGCTTAATCACTCTTTAGTGGGTCAAGTACTATTTTGACAGGAATGAGAAACGGATTTGGATTAGATATTTAGACTTACTTTGGTCAGAGCAGTACAATGTTGTGATAGGCACCCTTTACCATAGTAGGGTTCACCAGCATGCACCCCAGTGTTAGTAGTTGCAACCTACATTTGCCGCACAACCAGAATTCTTTAATGAAGTGGACTGTAAAGAAAAAATGATGAAGAATTGCTTGCTGGTGTTACAATTGCTAGTGGTGGTGTCCTTCCTAACATTAACCCAATCTTGTTACCGAAGATGAGGCAGAGAAATCCTCTACTCAGAAATTTCCAGGAAAAACTGTTCTTCTAAATCTCCAAAGAAGTAAAAATAGGATTAGTTACTTATTAGTAGTGCTCATAACTTATTCGGGTTTAATACTGAATGTGTAAAGAAAATCAAATGTTCAACTTTTGGGATGTAATGCAACTTTTGTTCTTCAAATACATGTTCGCTGTTCGTAAAATTAATCAAATTTTGTAGTTTAATTTTCAGTAGACAACTTTAGATACTTATTGGCCGACTGTTAAGGAGGCCTTCTATGTGATGAGAAGATGTAGTCTTTGTCAGTCACAAAGTTTGTACAAAAAAAAAACAAAATTGATTTTAATTTCCTGAAAATTGAGGTTAATCTAACGTAATCAATCAAATTATTCACAAACTTCTTTAAACTACAATCAAATAAACATTTTATCAGTTCGAAGCTCATCTAATCATCCACTGAATCGATTAGATGATTCGGTCTGTACACTAGCAGAGAAACGGGTAAAGAAGAAGAGCGGAAAGGCCGAGGCAGAGAAATCCTCTACTCAGAAATTTCCAGGAAAAACTGTTCTTCTAAATCTCCAATGAAGTAAAAATAGGATTAGTTACTTAGTAGTAGTGCTCATAACTTATTCGGGTTTAATACTGAATGTGTAATGAAAATCAAATGTTCAACTTTTGGGATGTAATGCAACTTTTGTTCTTCAAATACATGTTCGTTGTTCGTAAAATTAGTCAAATTTGTAGTTTAATTTTCAGAAGACAACTTTATATACTTATAGCCGACTGTTAAGGAGGCCTTCTATGTGATGAGAAGATGTAGTCTTTGTCGGTCACAAAGTTTGAACAAAAAAAACAAAATTGATTTTAATTTCCTGAAAATTAAGGTTAATCTAACGTAAATTATTCTCAAACTTCTTCCAACTACAATCAAATAAACATTTTATCAGTTCGAAGCTCATCTAATCATCCATTGAATCGATCAGATGATTCGGTCTGTAAACGAGAAACGGGTAAAGAAGAAGAACTATTCGAATACGGGACTGGATTCGACCCATATTCGATCCATAACGAAAAACCCAAAAACACGTTCATAGATTTCACAAATTGAAATGGAAATTCGTGAAATTAAAAAGGAAAATTAATACATTATGAGCAACCATTCAACGTATTTACAAACAAAATTTCATTAACGATTTTTGTTACAAAGAATGAAATGAAGAAGAAGAAACAATACCTATTTGATCAATTTACGGAAGCTTATTAGGATAAAAGTACCTCTGAAATTGCTTGCACCAGAGCTGACGGTGTGATATTGAAATTGCCATGGAAAAAAAATGTCGTCTTTGTAGAAGCTTTGGAATTCAATTTTGATGCCAATTTTTAACATTACAACACTATAAATTGAATGATGAAGATGATGAATACCACCTTAAAGAAAAGCTAATTTGATTGTTGATAGACGCATTTATGTGTCTAATTTGTCCTCAATGTTTCGTATTGTCAGTACTCGTTTTCGTCCTTATTATGGTGTTTTGTGTGTTTGTAGGTATTTTTTTGGAAATAAATATTGTTGGAAAATTCGGCTCGAAAAGTTGCTCGGAGCACCTCCGGAAGACACGTGTTATTCGGACTCTCGCTTTTGGATAAGGGGCACCTTTATTTATAAGGGACATTTCAGTTAGCACCTGCTAGTCGCACCCCTGGTTTGGTTAGGGGGACGCCCTTCTTTTACTTGATTTTTGGCGGGAAAGTGCAAGTTTGAATAGTGTTCACTGCGGAGTTTGTTGTTTGAATTTGGAGGAGCCGTGGCGAGATTCAATCACTCCAATTGACTCATTCCACTGTTACTCTCACACAGGTGGTAAGTCCTTCGATTCAAAACGTGGGTTGAATACGTGGATTTTCTACATAACAGGCAGTACATGTGCGGATGAGAGAAACACGGGATTACAGCGTGGTTAAACGTGTGCTGATCGTGTTTGGATTGAGCTAGGTCTCTGTGAGGCGTGTAGGAGTTAAATAAGGAAGATTCAGTAGCTGTCTATGCGTGGAAGAGCTAAAAGTGGAAGAAAATATTCTAGAGAAGATATTATTTACTGTCTAGCAAGGGCAGAATTTTGAGGAGTTATTGTCGTGATTTCTTGCCCCTGTCGAGTATAAAAGAAGCTCTTGGAGGTCAGAGAAGGGGGACAGAGAGTTTGGGAGAAGAACGGAGCAATAGAAATTAAGTTAGAGAATTGCTCTTTTCTTTCTTTGTGAAGGAAGAGCACGAAGAACATAATACTTCAAGACCGTCGTTTATCAACAGCTGAATAACGACCATCACTTGTGGGTCACACAGATCTGATGTCGATGACGCATATCGCTTATCGTTCTTTTGTAACAGTGTTTGCAACAATTATAAGCGTTGCAAACACCCGGTTTTAATCATTTTCTCCCATTTTTCATCATTTGTAACCACTTTTGAGCATATATGAAATCAACTTTTGAGTGTGTTTCCAACATGATGATGAGCTAATTCTCCCACAACCAAGGCAATGAGGAATGTATTCACGCATGGATAATTGGTAACTATTTTAATTTCTCAAATTTATAATTCATAATTCACTCAATCATTGCTTTTGCAGAGTTTTAATTGTTTGCAAAATTTTCTTCATTAGTTGTGATTCAATTAGATAGGTTATGCTTTGTTTAGATAATCTATGCTTAGGGGATACAATTAATTTTGAGAATTTGCACGATTATTTGTGAATTAAGAAATAAGGGACTTAAAAGATAATTAGAGTTTTGGATTATTTACCATAATTTATTCATGTGTAATAGTGGAATCAGTGTCTTGGTTATTCCTAATATCTTGAAATCAAATTTTGAGTTAAGTTTTGTTTATTTTTAAGTTTTATAAGTCTGAAATCTATTGCTTTCACAAGTCTCAACAAACCTTATTTACTACAACATTATTGAGATCACATTAATTTTTGGCGCCGCCGACGCGGACTTGTCTTTAGGCTAGAGTTTTTAGATTTATTTTTTAGGTTTTTATTTATTAGTTCTACTTTACGTTTATGGGTTTTTGTCTTTTTACTACAGATTTTGGAATTTGGAGCGAAAGAAAAATTTGCCAAAGCTTTTGGTGAATACTTAAAGATTTGGAGTTAACGACAAATCGAAAGGAGCGAAAGAAGAAGATTTTTTTTTATTTAAAAAAAAAAGAGAGGCATTTTTTTTTTAAGACTTTCCTTTTCTTTTGCACTTTTACTTTTTGGACTTGGACATTCTTTTATTTTTTTAAACCCTACGGAAGGCTGGTATTAAATTTTAAACTGTTTACAGAGAAAGACGGTGATTACGATATCACCTCGGCCCCTGGGGTTCGTACATGACATAGGAGTTGTGGCCCGAGTCGACTACAACGGTTCATCCCCCGTCTGGTACGGGAGGTAAGTTTGTCGAAATACTCGCGAATCCCATCAATGATTCTTGTATTCCTTCGTTTGCATATATGTCGAGGCCGAATACCTGCTTTAATTTCCTAGTAAAGGGCAAGGACTGGCCATATAAGATAAGGGTTCGGATTTCATCACCGTTCCCTTCTTGCCCGCCTTAGGAAAACGATACTTAACGCGAAACTAAGCTTTAAAATTTGGAATAGAACGAGACCGATAGGGTAACGAGCTTAATAGGAAAGTCGTTCGAAAAATATTGGTTACTCTTTTAAGCATACTTGAAGTTCATGATGGTTTCGTGAGTTGAATGCGTGATCGCGCGCCTTGTAATGCGGTGAGGCCTTGGGTATCAAAGCTCCTCGCAGCTTCCTCGCCTCTATTCAACTTACTTAAACTCGGATTGATTCCGAGAGGTTTGCTCGGTTGTAACGAATTCCCTTTCAAAGGATTAGAAGCTGGTCTAGAAAACAATCTAAGTGGATCCATCATGCTTTTTGTTTGCTAGAAATATCTAGGTTTGCTTTGGTGGAGTCAGCCTTTGCTTTGTGTTTGCTTAGAACCTCCCTTCCTTTTAGGATTTTTCTTTTTCTTTTGTTTTTCTAGTGTATGCCCGAGGTCATTAGAGAACGGGCTTGGAAAAGAAACACTCTAGGTCGTTTGATTAGTGACAAACCTAGCAGTTCTTCTTGTGAAGGCGGGGAACTCGAAGACTCTTCTTTTGAGAGCCTTGTTTTTGGAAACTTCGGTTTTGAGAATCTGTCTCTTCGTGAGGAAAGTACCCCTAGTACTTCAGCTGTGCCAGCGATGGAAACTTTGAAAGATTACATGTTCCCAACTAGGACCAACCGAGCTTCGTGCATTAAATTGCCAGCCAATACGGCTAATTTCGAGATAAAACCTAGTATTCTTCAGATGATCCCTATATTCTTAGGAAAAGATGATGAGAACCCTTATTTTCATATTAGGGACTTTGAGGAAATTTGTGGGACAGTTAGAATAAAAGACCTTACTGATGAAGTCTTGAAACTTAAGATGTTTCCCTTTTCCTTGAGAGATAAAGCCAAGACCTGGCTAAACAACCTACCACCTGAATCCATTGAAACCTGGCAGGAACTTGTTGCTTCTTTCTATATGAAATTATACCCTAAGCATAAAACTGCAGCTGTTAGGCAAAAAATTAGTGCTAGTGTACAACAAGAGGGAGAGTCTCTTTATAGGTTTTTGGAAAGATTCAATGATCTCCTATCCCAGTGTCCTCACCATGGATTTGATAAGATGAAACTTGTAGAGATTATTTATAATGGTTTAGACTATTCGACCAAAGCCATGGTCGAGTCTATGTGCGCTGGTGAGTTCACTAATAAAAATGCTTTTACCTTCTTAGGAGCTATCGCTGAAAAATCCCAACAGTGGGAGTCTTGTGTTGAACCCCCTAAAAGACTCTTGGTCAATAGAAGTAGCACTAATGTGGTAGATACAAGCTTCGGGTCAGATGCTAAGTTTGCTGCTTTGTCTAGAAGGTTAGAAGCTTTGGAATTGAATCAGCCTAAAAATAGGCCCCTTGCTGAACCTAATAGAACCTATCAAGTCTCTAGTTGTGGAATAAAGCCCGATAACTCATTTTGGGAAGGTCAGGTTAGTGAAGAACAAGCTCATGCTGTCTATAACAATGCTAGGTTTGAGAACCGTCGGTGGTTTGACCCATACTCGAGACCCGCAACCCCTGGTTGGAGAAACCATCCTAATTTCTCTTGGTCTAAGGGCCAAAATCAAGGTCGATCTAGTAATTCTCACCGCCCGGAGTTTTGGTAATAAGAATTCTTCAAGTCAAGCCCGGTTCCTAACCCTTCGAGAATAGAATGACTAGCTTAGAGGAATCTCTTAGTATACTAAAAAAAGAGCCGAAATATGTTAACACGAGCCAGAAATGTTAGTAAAGAGCCAGGATAATTTTCAAGAGGAAACCAAGCAGAATTTTAAGAATAATTCCCACTCTCTTGCTAAATTAGAACTTCAAGTCGGGCAAATAGCTAAGTTCCTTAGTGAGAGAGAAGATGGAAGGTTCCCTAGTCATACTGATCCTAACCTTAAAGGAGAGAAATCGTACAATCATGTGAATTATATTACAACCCTTAGGAGTGGAGAGAAAGTTGACAATAAAGTCGCCATACCTGCAAGTGAACATGTTGTAGTTCACCCTGCTGAGCCAGAAAATGATGAGGAGACTGATAGAGTCTCTAATAATACCAATGAGGGTCCTGTTGAGCCCGACTTTGTTCCCAGAGCCCCGTTCCCCTAGCTGCTAGTTCCAACTAAGAGGGAGTCCAAATTTAATGATATATTGGAGGTTTTTAAGCAGGTTACTATCAACCTCCCATTGTTGGATGCGATTAAGCAGATTCCCGCTTATGCCAAGTTTCTTAAGGACTTGTGTACACGAAAGCGTAAGCTTAGTGTTCAAAAGAAATCCTTCCTAGCTAGTCACGTAAGTTCTATTATTCAGAATACCACTACTCCTAAGTATAAAGACCGGGGTCCCCTACTATTTCTTGCACAATAGGTAAATACCGTGTTGAGAAAGCTTTTTCTTGACTTAGGAGCCAGTGTGAACTTACTCCCATACCATGTGTACCTTAAGCTAGGACTTGGTGAGATGAAACCTACCCGAGATGACTCTTGATTAACCGACAGGTCCGTTAAAATTCCTCGGGTGTGATCGAGGATGTTCTCATAGAGGTCAACAAGTTTATTTATCGGTGGATTTTGTTATCCTAGATACCCAACCTGTCCCGACCCATAGAACCGAATCTGCCTTAATTTTAGGTCACCCGTTTTTAGCTACATCCAATGCGATCATTAAGCTTTCGAACTGGTATTATGAATTTGTCTTTTGGTAATATGACTATTGAGTGAACGTATTCCATATTAGTAAGCTACCCTCTGAACTAGATGACTCAAGCATAGAAGAGGTGAACATGATAGAAACATTAGTCGAGGAGTCATTACCAAACACTTTGTTAGAAGATCCATTAGAGAAATTCCTAGCCCACTTTGGGATTGATTTTGATGATGATGATGATGTGATTAATGAGGTGAATGCTTTGTTAGATTCAACCCCTTTGTTAGACACTAGTAATGGATGGAAACCTAAGTTCGAACCACTACCGGTTTCTAAGTCTACCCTAGTTCCTTCGTTAGAAGAGCCTCCTAAGTTGGACCTAAAACCATTGCAGATACCCCAAGTATGTGTTTTTAGGCCCGTCTGAAACTTTACCCGGGATTGTTGCTTCCGACTTGGATAGTGATCGGGAAAGTAGGCTAGTGACCGTCCTTCAAAACAACAAGGAAGCTTTAGGGTGGACCATAGCAGACATTAAGGGTATAAGTCCTACTTTGTTTGTATGCATCGATTTATTTATAGGAAGATACCAAACCTTCTAGGGAGATGCAACGAAGACTAAACCCTAATATGAAAGAAGTAGTTCAACCGAGGTTCTTAAGTTGTTAGATGCGGGCATTATCTACCTCATTTCGCATGACAAGTGGGTCAGCCCCACGTTCGGGTTGTTCCCAAGAAATCCTAGATACCGTAGTCCGAATGATAACAATGAATTAATCCCAACCCGAGTGACCACGGGTTGGCGTGTTTGTATTGACTATAGGAAATTGAACAAGGTCACTAGGAATGACCACTTTCCCCTTCCTTCATCGACCCCAGGATGCTAGAGAGATTAGCAGGACATAGTCATTCTTGCTTTTTAGATGGCTACTCTGGCTATAATCGGATCGTTATTTCCCCAGAGGACCAGGAGAAGACCACTTTTACCTGCCCCTTTGGTACCTTTGCGTATAGACACATGCCTTTCGGGCTATGTAACACCCCCGCGACTTTTCGGCGTTGCATGATGAGCATATTTTCCGACATGGTAGAACGGTTCTTAGAGGTCTTTATGGATGATTTTTCGGTGTTTGGTTTACCTTTCGATGAGTGCTTGCATCATTTGTCATTAGTTTTGACTAGATGTAAGGAAAAGAATTTAATGCTTAATTGGGAAAAATGTCACTTCATTGTTCGTTCAGGAATTGTTCTAGGGCATATCGTATCTTCTAAGGGTATAGAGGTAGATAAAGCCAAAGTTGACCTTATCAAGACTTTACAGGTCCCAAAAACTGTAAAAGATATTAGGTCATTCTTAGGGCATGCAAGTTTTTATCGTTGATTCATTAAGGATTTTAGCTTGATTTCTAGACCTCTTTGCAATTTGCTTGCAAAAGATGCTAAGTTTGTCTTTGATGATGCTTGTTTAGAGGCTTTTGAGAAGCTTATGACTTTACTCACTACCTTCCCCATAGTCCAGGCACCCAACTGGAACCTACCCTTTGAAATCATGTGCGATGCTTCAGATTATGCTATTGGTGTTGTGCTAGGTCAACGAGAAAACAAATTACTTCATGTGATTTACTATGCTAGCAAAACTCGAATGATGCCCGTTGAACTATACCACTACAGAAGGAAAGGCGAACTGGCCATTGTGTTTGCCTTAGACAAGTTTAGACCCTATCTCTTAGGATCTAAGATCGTAATCTATACTTGATCATGCTTTTTGCTTTGAAATACCTTTTGTCTATGAAGGATACCAAACCTAGATTGATTAGATGGATCCTTTTATTACAAGAATTTTGTCCAGACATTAGAGACAAAAAGGGTGCATAAAATGTATTAGCAGACCACTTGTCTAGGCTGGTTGTTAGTTCCCCTAATAATTCCCTTCATATAAGGGATAACTTTCCTGATGAACAATTGTTTTCTGTTTCCCAATCACCTTGGTATGCAAATATAGTGAATTATCTTGTTACTGGTCGAATGCCCCAACATTGGGGTAAACAAGATCGTTCTAGGTTTTTAGCCGAGGTTAAGCACTTCTTTTGGGATGATCCTTATTTATTTAAGTATTGTCCAGACCAGATTATTAGGAGATGTATACATGAGAGTGACCAGTCCAATATTATTTCCTTTTGTCATGATCATGCATTTGGGGGTCACTTTAGTGCTAAGAAGACTGCTGCTAAGATATTGCAGTGTGGATTCTATTGGCATTCGTTGTTTAAAGACTCCCATAGTTACTGTGTTACTTGTGAACGTTTCCAGAAATTATGAACCATTTCCCGAAGGAACATGATGCCCTTGAACCCTATTTTAGTTGTCGAGGTCTCTGATGTGTGGGGTATTGACTTTATGGGTCAATTTCCTAATTCTTTTGGTAACCTATACATCCTTGTCGCTGTAGACTATGCCTCTAAGTGGATTGAGGCGTTTGCGTGTAAAACCAATGACCATAGGGTTGTGATTGAGTTCTTGAAAAATAATATACTTACACGTTTTGGCACACCGCGAGCTATAATTAGTGATGGAGGGTCGCACTTTTGTAATGGACCTTTTAGGCTTTTGATGAAGAAATATGGTATTACACATAAGGTAGATACCCCTATCCTCCGCAGACTAGTGGTCAGGTCGAGGTTTCTAATAGGGAGATAAAACGTATATTAGAGAAAACAGTTAATCCTAATCGGAAAGACTGGTCGTCTAGGCTTACTCGATGCCTTATGGGCTTACCGCATCGCGTTTAAAACCCCTATTGGAATGTCGCCTTATCGGCTTGTTTATGGCAAGGCATGTCATTTACCTGTTGAGTTAGAACATAAAGCCTATTGGGCCAGTTAAAATGCTAAATTTTTCACTTGACAAGGCAGAGCCCGGAGAAACTCCGGCTCAATGAGTTGGAAGAGATTCGTATAGATGCCTACGATAGGGATAAGGAGTATAAGAACAAAATGAAACTTGTGCATGATAGAAATATTTTAAGGAAGTCATTTTCTCCAGGTAAAAAGTTCTTCGTATGATACCCGCTTGCATATTTTCCCCGGAAGTTACGTTCTCGGTGGGACGTCCTTTTATTGTTCGCACCGTCTTTCCTCATGGAGTGTTGAGATCGAGACACCGGACGGTAGTAGTTCTTGAAGGTTCACGGTCGGAGATTGAAACCCTTTTTAGAGCCCTTCCCTACAGGTGATGTTGAGGAGGTCCCTATGGAGGACCCTGTTTACCCTTGATTGACCATCGAGGCGATTGTATATTGTATATTAGTTTTTGATTTTTCTCTTCACCCAGGTACTATCTTTCCGACTTTTCTCTTTACTGATTCCTCATGTTACTTTACTTTTTGGTATTGCTCTTTCATTATAAATATTTAGGACAATGTTAGATTTAAGTTTGGGGGTGGGGAAGAAACTTTTTGTTAGCTTTTAGTTGCAATAAATAAACTCCAGAGCCTAGAAATTTATGTTTATTAAGGTCGGCACTAACCAATCTAAGTGGATGGAAACATTTTGGTTGTAGGAGTTGAGGAACCAATTGGAGTAGATGGAAACATCTAGAAGAGTCTATTCATAAAAGCACAGAGCTCAGGTGTTAGAAAAGAAAACATGTTAGTTTCACCATATCCTCGTGATGGAAACATCGAAAGAATCCTGATCACTTCTTTTTGTTTGTCTTTTTACCATTGCTAGGGTGAAATAGAGTGACTGAGATACCAAAAAAAAAAAAAAAAAAAAAAAAAAACCACACCACTAGACCAACCGGAATAAATACAATAAAGTCGACCACGGGTACCCTTGTATATGCCAGCTGAGTTGACCTAGTGTTAGGATTATCGACCTCTGGTTCCCTTGTATATGCCAGTGTGTTGATATTAGTCCAGACCAGTATCTCAGTCCATTAGGATAGGTTCACCTTAGTCAACATCATCCACATTTATCTCCACATCCATCTTCTTAATCTATCCATGTGATTGGTTGACTCGGTTTATGATGTCCAAAAACTATCCGAGTAGAGCTCGTCACTTTATATGAATTTTAGTATGCTTGAGTGCAAACTCGTGTACAACAATTGGAATTTCGCATCGTGGTACTTCCTCCCGTAGTCAATAAGTATGCCAACCAAGGAGATTCTTTAGTGCCTTCCAAGGTTCTCGCGTAGATATCTAGGGTCCGGGTAAAGGTATTGTGGGTACACCTCTGGTAAACCCTCCGGAGACAACACTTCGCCACTAGGGCCACCTAGCGGTTTAACGGCTTGCTGCACGTGCTAAGTGTAGTCATTTTATTTTCTAGATTAGATTTGCTCGGGACTAGCAAATAATAAGTTTGGGGGTATTTGATAGACGCATTTATGTGTCTAATTTGTCCTCAATGTTTCGTATTGTCGTACTCGTTTTTCGTCCTTATTATGGTGTTTTGTGTGTTTGTAGGTATTTTTGGAAATAAGTATTGTTGAAAAAATTCGGCTCGAAAGTTGCTCGAGCACCTCCTAAGACATGTGTTATTCGGACTCTCGCTTTTGGATAAGGGGCACCTTAATTTATAAGGGGCATTTCAGTTAGCACCTGCTAGTCGCACCCCTGGTTTGGTTAGGGGGACGCCCTTCTTTTACTTGATTTTTGGCGGGAAAGTGCAAGTTTGAATAGTGTTCACCTCGCTGAGTTTGTTTGTTTCGAATTTGGAGGAGTCGTGGGCAAGATTCAATCACACCAATTGACTCATTCCAAACTGTTATTTCCCACACAGACCGGTAAGTCCTTCAGATTCGAAAAATGTGGGTTGAATACGTGGATTTTCTACACAACATGCAGTACTTGTGCGGTGTGCTAATCGTGTTTGGATTGAGCTAGGTATATGCAGAAGCGTGTAGGAGTTAAATAAGGAAGATTCAGTAGCTGTCTATGCGTGGAAGAGCTAAAAGTGGAAGAAAATATTCTAGAGAAGATATTATTTACTGTCTAGCAAGGGCAGAATTTTGAGGAGTTATTGTCGTGATTTCATGCCCCTGTCGAGTATAAAAGAAGCTCTTGGAGGTCAGAGAAGGGGGACAGAGAGTTTGGGAGAAGAACAGAGCAATAGAAACCAAGTTAGAGAATTCTGCTACTGCTGCTGTAAAGGAAGAACACGAAGAACATAACACTTCTGAAGACCGTCGTTTATCAACAGTAACAACGACCATCACTTGTGGGTCACACAGATACAATATCAGTGACGCATATCAGTTATCGTTCTTTTGTAACAGTGTTTGCAACAATTATAAGCGTTGCAAACACCCGGTTTTAATCATTTTCTCCCATTTTTCATCATTTGTAACCACTTTTGAGCATATATGAAATCAACTTTTGAGTGTGTTTACAAAATGATGATGAGCTAATTCTCCCACAACCAAGGCAATGAGGAAGCTATTCACGCATGGATAATTGGTAACTATTTTAACTTCTCAAATTTATAATTCATAATTCACTCAATCAACGCTTTTTTGCGAGTTTTAATTGTTTGCAAAATTTTCTTCATTAGTTGTGATTCAATTAGATAGGTTATGCTTTGTTTAGATAATCTATGCTTAGGGATACAATTAATTTTTGAGAATTTGCCATTATTTGTGAATTAAGAAATAAGGGACTTAAAAGATAATTAGAGTTTTGGATTATTTACCATAATTTATTCATGTGTAATAGTGGAATCAGTGTCTTGGTTATTCCTAATATCTTGAAATCAAATTTTGAGTTAAGTTTTGTATATTTTTAAGTTTTATAAGTCTGAAATCTATTGCTTTCACAAGTATCAACGAACCTTATTTACTACAACATTATTGAGATCACATCAATTGTCTAACTGTGGTAGTGCAGAGTCTTGAGATATTTCAACAAAACCCAGGAAAAAAAACAAAGTCAGAATCAGGGACGGAGCCAGATATCTTTCATAGGGGAGGCTAATGTATAAAACATATATTTTAGGGGGTTATGAAGGGTTTCTTCTTTCAAATAACAAGAACATCAAGGGATGTTTAATGAATTAGAAAAAAACAGGGTGGCGGGGGCCACCCGTATGATGCACTTAGCTCCGTCCCCAGTCAGATGTAGATTTTTCTCTATGTTTTATTGAAAAAAAATGAAGAAAAGAAACTCAAAAACGAAAACTAATAAATGATCTTCTTTCTTTTCTCCATGATAAAAGCAGTCATGATTGTCTTGACGATGAGTAGGGTGCAGATATAGTAGAGAGTGGTGACCGAGGACGTCTGAAAACCGAAGAAGATGCGTCTGAGATCCCTGGGGATTTCCTTTAAACATTCTAACCAATATACCCTTGTGTTTTGGAACCATTTTTACACTTGTTGTCCATGCATCAGAAACTAGCAACATGTAAGGGAGCATAATCTTACTCCCTCCGCCCCACTATTAGATGACCTACTTATTTTAAAATTTTGTCCCACCATTAGTTGACCTATTTCATTAAACAAGGGAATATTTCTAAAATTATCCTTTTGATTAATTATCGTTAGTATAAGAAATGTATATAATTTGATATGAAATGGTCGAAGATATGATGAGCTTTCATGGATGAGTAAAACTCGATTCGGGAAATATTGTCGTAGAATCATGATCCAATTGGAGATAGGTTTGTAAAAGAAAGATTCATAAAGATGAGCTTGAGATTGGAACTCCATGACAATGATCCATGGATTGGTTGTATTTGGTGCGCATTTAGATTCATGCTCAATATTCTTTGGTACATACAAGATGGTTAGTTTTTTTGAAAGATAACATGAAGGTTGGTTTATGACAAATTAATGCAAGGTTTCTCGTTAACTCGCTTTGGAGGACATGCTCATGGAAAGAGAAAGTATGTGCTCAGTTGTTTAAATAAGCAATTGACTTGGCTGGAGTTTATAGACGAAGATGAAGACTATGGTTATGCTAAGATAATGCTTAGGTAGACGCATGGAGGCTAGTATGATAGTTTATTTGGTGATCGAGTAGTTATGGATGTCCACCTTAACGGATGTGGTGTGCAACTTGGAGTGAGTGGCTTATAAGAGAGTAACATTAACTCAGGTGGAGAAAGGAAGGCCAATACGGAGATGTGTTCGTAGTATGAAACAAGTTCGAAGGTGGCAAAGGCTCAAGGGCGCATAATGACTATAACTAAGTTCGAAGGTAGCATATGGACAATGATCGTGTATGATATGGTTGAGTTGGCATGCAATACACCTATAGTGATGCAAATCAATGTGGAGTTGTGAACATAAAGGACTAAGGTGTATTTTCTTAAGATGTTGAATAACGGGTGATCATAGGATGATGGTTGGTGAGATGGTCAAGATTTTTCTCCGTGGTGGATATTTGTACAATCACCGATAGGCTGGATTGTTAAGTTAGTATTGATGACGTTCAAGTTTGGTTTGCTCTCTTCTGGTGGAAGTTCTACGAAATGATTTTTGGGTGAACTACATTTCAGTTTGATTTCTATTGAGGATATGCAGGCGACCAGTGATGGTGCAATCGATTTTCAGAAGATGAATGGATAACAAGTTGATTGTCTCATTCATAAATGCATGATCCGAGGTGGAGAATTGTGAGTTCAGTCGGTCAAAGAGTTTGGATTCGGAAAAATACAAACTAGATCGGTGAATAGAATTTTGGTTTATCCCAAATTTAGCCGGTCAAGAGTTTGGTCTTCTTGCACTTTCCTCATCACTCTTGGATTCTTCAACAGTGTAGATATTGTCCACTCGACGGCCGTTGATGAAGTATCCATTGATCCAATCAGCATGTCCTACAAATAATTTTAAGAAAAGTGTCGACCAAAAATGAGAAGAAAAATAAATACGAACCAACACCTGAGTTTGAAATTTGTCTACAGTTAAAACAGAAAAAATGACTCGTACTTTGAGATACAAAATTCGCGTAGTAATAATAACTAAGTTACTTACAAGTATGATCGCTTTGATATTGGAACGATCGATAAAAAATTCGGTATCTTTTTTAGTCCATAAAAGCCAACATAACATCGACAAAATCCTTCCGATTATCCTTATCGAATACTTTGACGTGTTCGTCGATAATTTTCTCAAACAATTCATCAAAAACTCTACTAACCTCCTTCATCCGTTTTAAAGGGTACTAGTTGTCTTTATGTGATGTCGGCAATATCTATTACAAGAACAAGACCTCCCAAATCTTGAGGGGTTTCTAGCTTTGTTTTTTTTTCTTTTTTTGATCGGTAAAGAATTTGGTCCTGGTGAGTTTCGAACCACGCCAATGGTATCAAGAATTTGGTGGTGGTCAGTTTCGAACCAGGTCACTCGTATCATCACCTATAACTTTACTCCTGTAACTTTACCACTGTACGACAGTGACACCTGCATTTCCGACTATTATCACGGCTCAGCATTCACACATGTCACAATATATTTGACTAGTTCTTCAGTTTGGCGGCCACGATAATAAATTAGTTACGTAGATCTAAAATGTTTCATGTTAAGAGCTAAAAATAAACACATATAATTGGTTCAATTCTAACATAATATTTATTGATGATCAAGTTGAATTTAGGAACATCACACTGCAAAGAAATTAAAATCAATAAAATTACGCAGACCAAACCAAATGGATCAATTAAAAAACACGAAGAAAGATTCAGAAAAAACTATGCATCATTGATAGGGCGGCGAAGATCATCAGGGAGGGAACAAGAGAGATGAAGATATTCTTTTTAACCAAAATTTTCCATCAAGTATATAGAGGATTTGATGTTATAGCTTCCGAAGATGCAGTGATTTGATGTTTTCGAGTATGTTTAGGATTTGATTTCATCGGTTTTGGTAACAAAGCAAAGTAAAGCGTACTAATAGGAGATAGAGAAATAGTGATTTGGTTTCATCAAGTATGTGAGGATTTGATGTTATAGCTTCCAAAGCTGCAATGTTTGATGTTGTCGAGTATGTGTAGGATTTGATTTCATCGCTTTTGGTAACAAAGCAAAGTAAAGCGCACTTCTGAAGGAATGGGATTATATCAGGTGATCTGCATTCGATATGGTCAAGATATATGGTCTTGATGTTTGTGGTGCTCTACATTGGATATTTGACATTGATACTTATTGGAGCATAAACCCTATTCTTTGCTTCAAGTAAGTTTATTTACTCTCTATACTTCGTACTATATTCTTAAGCTGTTTGAAAGACCTATGTAGATTGGTTTTCAATTGATCGGTGTTTGCTTGGCAAGACACAAGAAGGCAAGAATATAGTAGTTGGGATACAAATATTAGTTTTTATGTTTATGGAAGTAAAGATGAAAATATTAGCATGTCAAAGTGTCAATTGTTCCATACCAACGGAAACAATAACTTGGATATCAATCGTCATCAATAAGATCATGTTGCTGATTTTCTTTAACCTGAAGTTGAAGAATGCAAAGATAAATTCATACTCGTTCTTCCTTAGTTTTTTGTTGCAATAAGGACTTCGGTAAATCTCGTAGTAGGCTTCGTTTTGGATGTGTTGACCGTTGGCCAGGGTTTGATATGTTCCAGAAGTGGAGAGTTTGATTTCTGTCTGGGTATTTGAAGCATGTGGCTTCAAATAAGTTGTAGGACATGGATCAATGGATGAGATGTGATATTGCTTGTGGTGGAGCTGTGGATTCTTATTATTATATAAGAAGCAGTTTGTCGACACAGTTTATAGGGTTTATTTGTCTATGTTGAAGTTTGACATTGTGTTGGGTAGAACACAATGTTTTCGAGTTTCTCTCGCACTGTTTCCGATGGAGAAGCTAGATAGTTTGTGATCTTTTGATTCTTGTCGATTACGTTCAGTCGAAGAGTTGTGTTTGGTTATACACCATTTGAAGTCGATCGGAGCTGGTTGAAGTGCAAGACCATTTGAAAGAAACGGTTTGGTCTATTTGTGTTGCGGATATGTTCCAACTTTATAGACCCGTTGTGAGGAATTAAAAAGGTATCGCTTGGATACTTCAAGAGTTTAAAGAATAAAGATACAATACTGCTGAATATGTATGGTGGTGTGGCTACAAGATCTAGCGCTTACTACTTAGGAGAAAACACGGTGCATGAATTTGAGTAGGGCTACAATTTCGGCGTGTTTTTCCAACAACCTTTTTATCTATTGGCTATTTGATTTCCTAATGATCAATGTGATACTTTCTGTTAGAGAGAGATACATTATAACGATGATAATATTTGTGGGTTTGCTTGTCTGCTACAGTTATTAAAATTAATTTCAATAGTGACAGAGCCTGTAGGGATGAAGGTAAAGATTTCTTTTGAGAAATTTGGTTCAGTAATGGTTTAGTTTTCGTCAAATTATTTTCTCTACGAAGCATGAGAAGATAAACACAACAACGTCTTGAATTGCTTGGATCTTGAGGAAGTTACCAAAGGTTTCAAATTATGGTTGAGTGTGATTTGGGTCTTTGTGTAAATGACGGATTATCAGATTTCGAAACGTTGGTGTACGTTTGGAGCAAGATTAGGAAAGGAATATGCACAAGAGAGAATGTGTGACATTATGTATTGTTACAAGGGTAACAGTTAATTCTTTGACGATGGTCACAGTTCTATCCGAGTCCGATTGTGTTGTGGTTTGACTGTCATGAAGTCGAAACTACATGCTTGCTTAAGAAATTGATAAAAGGCTATCTTGACAATTATGTTAAAGCATATAAAAAGGGACATTGTTGTCAAAGCCCGTTGAGGTTGCTTAAGTGGTGTAGTAAAACGATTGGTATGTCAGTTGTTGAAGTCTCTGTGAAGCTGGACACGTGTTTGGTATGTATGCAATGGTCAAAGATATGATGAGCTTTCATGGATGAGTAAAACTCGATTCGGGAAATATTGTCGTAGAATCATGATCCAATCGGAGATAGGTTCGTAAAAGCAAGATTCATAGAGATGAGCTCGAGATTGGAACTCAGTGACAATGATCCATGGATTGGTTGTATTTGGTGCACATTTAGATTCATGCTCAATATGCTTTGGTACATACAAGATGGTTAGTTTTTTTAAAATATAACATGAAGGTTGGTTTATGACAAATTAATGTAAGGTTTCTCGTTAACTTGCTTTGGAGGACATGTTCATTGAAAAGAGAAAGTATGTGATCAGTTGTTTAAATAAGCAATTGACTTGGCTGGAGTTTATAGACGAAGATGAAGACTATTGTTATGCTAAGATAATGCTTAGGCAGACGCATGGAGGCTAGTATGGTAGTTTATTTGGTGATCGAGTAGTCATGGATGTCCACCTTAACGGATGTGGTGTGCAACTTGGAGTTAGTGGCCTATAAGAGAGTAACATTAACTCAGGTGGAGCAAGGAAGGCCAAGACGGAGATGTGTTCGTAGTATGAAACAAGTTCGAAGGTGGCAAAGGCTCAATGGCGCATAATAACTATAACTAAGTTCGAAGGTAGCATATGGACAACGATCGTGTATGATCTGATTGAGTTGGCATGCAATACACCTATAGTGATGCAAATCAATGTGGAGTTGTGAACATAAAGGAGTAAGGTGTATTTTCTTAAGATGTTGAATAACGGGTGATCATAGGATGATGGTTGGTGAGATGGTCAAGATTTTTCGCCGTGGTGGAGATTTGTACAATCATTGATAGGCTGGATTGTTAAGTCAGTGTTGATGACATTCAAGTTTGGTTTTCTCTCTTCTGGTGGAAGTTCTACGGAACGATTTTTGGGTGAACTACATTTCGGTTTGATTTCTATTGAGGATATGTAGGCTACCAATGATGGTACAATCGATTTTCAGAAGATGAATGGATAACAAGTTGATTGTCTCATGCATAAATGCATGATCCAAGGTGGAGAATTGTGAGGTCAGTCGGTCAAAGAGTTTGGATTTGGAAAAATCCAAACTAGGTCGGTGAATAGAATTTGGGTTTATCCCAAATTTACCCGGTCAAGAGTTTGGTCTTCTTGCACTTTCTTCATCACTCTTGGATTCTTTAATAGTGCATATATTGTCCACTCGATGGCCGTTGATGAAGTATCCATTGATCCAACCAGCATGTCCTACAAATAATTTTAGGAAAAGTGTCGATCAAAAATGAGAAGAAAAATAAATACGAACCAACACCTGAGTTTGAAACTTGTCTACAGTTAAAACAGAAAAAATGACTCGTACTTTGAGATACCAAATTCGCGTAGTAATAATAACTAAGTTACTTACAAGTATGATCACTTTGATATTGGAACGATCGATAAAAAAGTCGGTATCTTTTTCTTCCATAAAAGCCAACATAACATCGACAAAATCCTTCTGATTATCCTTATCGAATACTTTGACGTGTTCGTCGATAATTTTCTCAAACAATTCATCAAAAACTCTACTAACCTCCTTCATCCGTTTTAAAGGGTACTAGTTGTCTTTATATGATGTCGACAATATCTATTACAAAAACAGAGACCTCCCCAATCTTGAGGGGTTTCTGGCTTTGTTTTTTTCCTTTTTTTGATCGGTAAAGAATTTGGTCCCGGTGAGTTTCGAACCACGCCAATGGTATCAAGAATTTGGTGGTGGTCAGTTTCAAACCAGGTCACTTGTATCATCACCTATAACTTTACCATTGTACGACAGTGACACCTGCATTTCCGACTATTATCACGGCTCAGCATTCACACATGACACAGTATATTTGACTAGTTCTTCAGTTTGTTGGCCACGACAATAAATTAGTTATGTAGATCTAAAATATTCCATGTTAAGAGCTAAAAATAAACACATATAATTGGTTCAATTCAAACATAATATTTATTGATGATCAAGTTAAATTTATGAACATCACACTGCAAAGAAATTAAAATCAATTAAATTACGCAAACCAAACCAAATGGATCAATTAAAAAACACGAAGAAAGATTCAGAAAAAACTATGCATCATTGATAGGGCGGCGAAGATATCAGGGAGGGAACAAGAGTGATGAAGATGTAGTTGCACTATACTACACCCCTCACTAGAATATACACAATTAAGTCATTTTAAGATGAATGATTATGATTTCTATTGATTGAATACTTGAATCTTTACAATATGAAATAGAAATGAGTAATAGAATTACAATCACTCTAAAACTTTCTCTCTCCTAAAGACTTGCTTAACAATTCAAAAAGAACTCTCTCACAACAGGTTTACTCAACCTTTTATATAGGGTAGTACATAGTGGATGACAGCTAAGCTGTCCTTTATTTTCGGGAATGTCTTGCGAAATATCGCAAGTGTACATATATCAATTCTCGCGACATTCCTAAATTTCGCTGAATCTTCATATTGTAGGATCAGAATATCGCGACAGCAATACTTCGCGAGAGTAACAAACAACTACATTACGAAGGGGTCGCAAAGAAATAATTTAAATGACGCATCAGATGACGACAAATCAAGGCATGAGAAAAGTGTGAAGACTTGGCGAGATTTAGGAGTGTCGCGAAGACGCACACTTGCACATTTGCGACACTTCGCGAAGAATTCCCGAAAATAAAGGATAGCTTAGCTGTCATCCATTATGTAATACCCTATATAAAGGGTCGAGTAATCTGTTGTAGGGGGAGGTGTTTATGAATTGTTGAGCAAGATATTAGGAGAGAGAAACTTTGGAGCGATTGTAATTTTCTTAACTCTGTTCTATTTTCCTTTGTACACATTTCAAGAAAATAATCAATAAAATCTATAGCAATTCATATTCAAAATGAGTTAATTAAGTAGAATCTAGTGAGGGGTGTAGTGTAGGATTTTCTGCAACTACATATGCGCTAGAAACAGTGATTGAAGAAGATTAAAAATAGAAGATTGCAGTTAAAATCATTTGAATCAAGAAAATGAGAAAGGGAAGTGTTAAATCAGATGAGGTAGAGGAGTTAAGAAACAAGGAATATAATGAAGATATGGAGTACAATTCAATTACAAAAGCAATGATTAATGAATTTCACGAAAATATTAGAGGAAGGATACATAAACGAGATTTTGAAGGAAAGAAGATTATAGATGAGGAGAAGACATCGTCTTTGAAAGAATGGGAAAAGCAGAAAATAACGTCCACAGCAGCAGAAGTGCCTAGAGAAAGTATGAATCATACATCTCCGCTAGTGATCACGATAAATGCAAGCAAAAAAATGAGAAGAATCAACAAAAACAGCGGAAGAATGGGCAATAAATAGAACTTTGGTGGATACAGGTAGTTTGGTGAATATCATGTTTTACCATACTTACAAGAAATTAGGATATAAAGATGAAGAAATGATTTCTCCAATGTATTACATCCATGGTTTTGCAAAATCTATAACAATACCTAAAGGAGAGATAAAATTACGAATTTTGCTCGGAGAAATTGAAACACAGGTGACATTAAGTGTAGTAGATATGGAATCGCCGTACAACATATTGTTGGGGAGACCTTGGGTACATGCAATTAAGGCGGTAGCGTCAACATTTCATCGTTCATCAAATTTCCTATGCCAAGTGGAATTGGTGAAATCAGAGGAGATATTGATAAAGGAAGAATCTATCATCAAATTGAAGTCAAGCATTGTGAAGAACAAGTGAAGAAACAAAAAAATCGAAGGAAGATGATAAAAGCAGCTAAGAAAGAAGAAGAATTCAGAATTTACATGATAAGAGCAAAAGAAGGAAAAGGAATACCTAGCGAAATCATTGGAGAAGGGAGTGAGCTCAGCTTGAAGGAAATGAAAGGACCAACTCCTATGGGAGAACCAAGTCTAGTTATATCGCGGAGAACAAACAAAAGAAGTGAATGTTGGAACCAAGAGGAACCCAAAATCTTAAAAATTGGGACTAAAATGGAAGCGGACGAAGAAAGAAGAACCGTTGATTTGTCATGAGATTACAAAGATATTTTTGCATGGGATATGGATGAAATGCCTGGTATAGATCCATCTGTGGCTTTTCATAAATTGGAAATTGACAGAAACGTAAGACCGTTTAAACAAAGAATTAGAAAGATCGCAACAGCATATCATCCTCAAATAGAAAAGAATTGCGAAAGATGTTAGATGCGGGAATCATCGACAAGCAAAATATCCCGAGTGGATAGCAAATATGGTTATAGTCCCAAAGAAGAAAAAAGGAATAAGAATTTGTATAGACTTTTACCGATCTAAACAAAGCTTGTCCTAAAGATAGTTTCCCATTACCCGATATTCCGCAATTGGTTGAAGCAAATGGCAGGAAACGAAAGGATATCATCTCTTGATGGATATAAAGGTTACAACCAAATTCCTCTCGCCAAGAAGATCAAGAACATACTTCTTTCTTTTCTCCAAGAGGATTATACTGTTATACAAAAATGCCGTTTGGTTTGCGAAATGCTGGTGCGACATACCAAAGAATGGTAGAAAAGGTGTTCGCGAGATGGATACACAAAACATTAGAGGTATATGTAGATGATATGTTAATAAAAAGTAGAAAAGCAAAAGACCACGTACAGGATTTGAAAGAAATTTTTGAACAAAGGAGACATTTCAATATCAAAGTAAATCCAGAAAAATGTACCTTTGGAGTCGCGTCTGGAAAATTTTTAGGTTATATAGTATCCAAAGAAGGAATTCAAGTCGACCCAGAGAAAGTACAAGCAGTTCGCGATATGCCAACGCCGGCGACAGTAAAAGATGTTCAGAAGTTAAATGGGTTGTTAGCTTCGCTAGGGAGGTTCATCTCGCGATCATCTGATAAATGCAAGCACTTTTTCAATATCCTTAGAAAGGGATCGAAGTTTAAATGGACAGATGAGTGCGAGAAAGCCTTGCAAGGAATAAAGGAGCATTTAATGGATATATCAATTTTGCAAAAAGCGGAAGAAGGAGAAGAATTGTTGATCTATCTTGCGACAACCTCGCATGCATTAAGTGTAGTGTTACTGCGAGTGGACGCAGGAGTAGAAAAACCAATTTATTACATCAGCAAAACATTCAATGCTGCAGAAAGGAATTACTCAAAAATTGAAAAGTTAATCTTGGCATTGGTTTACGCAACATTTAAACTCCGTATATATTTCCAAGCGCATATTGTCAAGGTAGTGACAAAAATACCAATAGAATCAGTAATGAAGAATTCAAAAAGGTCGGGAAGAGTTGAGAGATGGAATGCTCAAATAAGTCATTGCAAACTCAAATATGAAATACTATCTTCGCCAAAATCACAGGTTGTCGCAGATTTTCTAGCAGAATTTCCTTTGGAAGAGGATGAACCAGTGGAATAAATGATGGATGTGGAAGAAGAACATGGAGATCCAAAAGATTTGTTGACAGAACCGAATAGATGGGAAGTATTAGTAGATGGGTCATCAAATGGAGAAGGAAATGGAATAGGAATTGTTGTGATATCGCCAGAAGGTAATAAAATAGCTCTTTGTTTTGATTGGAGTTTGCATCAACAAATAATGAAACAGAATATGAAGCTATAATACATGATTTGCGATTTGCAATAGAAATGAAGCTGGAGAATGTGAGGATTACCAGTGATTCACAATTGGCAATTCGCCAGACAAAAGAAGAATATGCCATAAACGAATTGTCTTTGCAAAAATATAAGAAACTTGTTGACGAGTTGTCGATCGTATACCAAGAATAAAGTGGAGACATATATCAAGGAGAAATAATAGACTCATGCAGACGCTTTTGCCTTTATATCAAGTATGATGACAGATCCGATCAAGAGAAATATTAAAATACAAACACTTTTTATGCCGTCAATTGACAAAGAAGAAGAACAAGAAACCGATGTAATGATAGTAGAAGATGGAGCACAAACATTTTGTGAAGAAGATTGGAGAGCAGAGCTTCATGCATATCTGATGACAGGAGAAACACCAATAAATAGATTAGAGACACATAAATTAAAAGCTGTGCAACAAATTATGAATTAAGAGATGGAGTGCTATACCGACGATCTTTTAACGGGCCTTCACTTAGATGCTTAACAAGAAAGGAAGGGGAAATCATATTGAAGATGTTGCATAGTGGGGATGCTTTGAGTAATCATAGTGGCGGAAGATCTTTAACACATAAAGCAAAAATGCGGGGCTATTATTGGCCATATATGCATGAGGACGCGAAACAAGTGTCAAAGGCGTTGAGGATTGCCAAAGGCATGGGAAGAAAATACATGCACCAGAGCTCCGTTAAGTTCTTCAACAAGTGTTTGGCCATTTGGAAAATGGGGTTTAGACATTGTAGGACCATTTTTACCAGGAACGGGACAGAGAAGATATTTAATCGTTGCTACAGATTATTTCACAAAATGGGCAGAGATGAAAGCGGTACAACACATTCGCGATAAGGATGTCTTTACTTTCATATTCGAGAATATTATATGCAGATTTGGGATTCCCCACAAATTGGTATCGATAATGGGAAACAGTTTGAAGGACAAAATATAGAACTTCTTTCGCCTAATGCATTTCAGATACGATGTGGAAAATCAACTCCTCTATACCCACAGGCAAATGGTCAGGCAGAAGCAACAAATAAAACAATTGCAGACATACTAAAGAAGAAGTTAGAGGGATACAATAAAGGGTGGTGTGAACAAGTGCATAATGCAGTATGGGCTTACAATACTACCATAAGAGAAGCTACAGGGATGTCCCCCTTCTGTTTAACATATGGGGTTGAAGCTGTACTTCCAACAGAAGTTATGATTCCAACAACAAAGAAAGAGGCTTGGGAGAAAAATCTAAGTGCGGGTAATATTCTAATTAAGTTGGATGAACTAGAAGAAAAAAGAAAAAGAGCATTACAACATATGGAAAATTATCAAGATTGGCTAGGGAATATAACAAACGTGTCAAGATACGTGAATTTCAAATGTAGGTGACTTGGTGCTGCGAGAAACACCTATATATCAGCGAGAAAATGGTGGCAAGATGGCAAGAAAATGGGATGGACCTTATATCATCAAGGAGATAGTTGGTACAGGGGAATATAGATTGATGGATCCTGAAGGCAAAGATGTAGGACAAAAATTGAATATGCCATGGAATAGGTTATATCTTAAGAGGTATTACCCATAGAAGATGGGGAAAATGAAATGAGCCTGTGATGTAATGTTTTTGCGATAGAATGATTGCGAGATTGAAGAAAATAAAGCAAGATTGTGCGAATATCTCGCAAACAATGCATGATGACAAAAATGAATGAGTGAGTGAATGGGACGAACCTTTATGGCGTACACCCTAGTTCGCGAATGATATTTCGCAAGAGGCAAATGTAAGACCTAAAGTACGTCATATAAGGGGGTATCTCTTAACATGGCTCGGGGGAAGGTTACACCGCTCCCGAAGCCCGGGTCATGGAAATTTGGGGCCCATGAAAGCCTATCTGGGAGAGATACCTTGGATTTCCAACTAATTATATAAGGTTATACCCTGGTTGGACGCCCGAGGATCTCTTCCAAGGAGTCAGTGTATGCTCAAGGCGCCGAGGTACACGGTTGAGCCAAGAGTGCCTGGGGCATTTGAAGTGTCTCGGCCATTCTTGGCAAGTCTTAGTATATCTTTGCACTCGGCCAAGAAAACTCCACTTAGGGTGCAGTCTCGTAACCATAAACCATATAGGTATAAGGGATAAGAGGCTGCGAAAACAACTGGTTGTTGTTAAGACCGGATGGGAGGAGCTAGTCTTGTATGGCCGATGTACGCCTCCTTGAAGGGGCAACCAGGGAGAAAATAAGGGCGGCACCCTCCATTAGGGAGCTGATAAGTGTCAAAAGACGCAAATGTCATAAGACTTTATTTTCGCAAGGAAATTTAGACTTGTCATATTTGTGCAATGATCCTGAAGAGGCAAAAATACTAACATGAAGGTGAGGCGAGATCAATGGGTTTTTACATGAAAATGTAAAAACGTCCTGCGATTTCGTCGCAAAGACGACAATGTCATGGGATTTTATATTCACAAGAATATTTAAACCTGTTATATTGTCGCAAGTACAATATCCTGTAGAGGCAAAAATACTTGCGCAATGATAAGGCGAGGTCAATGGGTCATTACATGAAAATGTAAAGACGTCCTGCGATCTTGTCGCGATGAGGGATGGCAAAGTAAGACCTTTAACTAGGAAGGCAAAATAAGACCATACAATTAATGATAAGACAAGATCAATAGGTTTCTTCATTGTGAGGAAATCCTGCGATCTTGTCTCAATAATACATTTCAACAAAATAAAGGTAAATAAACATGCTTGTGAGATTATAATTGCGAGGAAAGATATAAAGCGAAAATAATAAGAGTTAATCATCAGGGAATTTGTCCTCCAAATCAAAAGAAGTACTTCAACAGAAAATCAAAGGCATCCTATGCAAAATGTCATCCAATTAAGGGAGTTTAAATAAAAATGCAAAATTACAGAAATAATTCAATTTTCCACATCAACTCTCTCGACAACAGGAGATGTTACTGGTTCTTCAACAATTTTATCAGCCTCTTTTTTGCCAGTTGGAAGATTTTCATCAGAAGTTCCTTCATTTGGATCCTTACTGAAAATTTCATCATTAGTGACTTCTTCGCAGCTTTGATAATCATAATCACTGTCAGGGGAATTGGGAACTTCATCATCACTTACTTCCAGAGGTGCAACAGATACGGGATCAAGAGATTTAGATAGCAAAACACTATTCACAAGAACTTGACTTTAAGATGAAGTTGACGAAGGAGCGCTTTTTTGCTGGTTTTTACTCTCTATATCTTTGTAACCGCAAATATAGTTGAATCTCCTTTTTGCTCTGTCGCGAGAATGCATAAGGGAAGTAACAAGCATTTTATTCTCCTTGCGAATTTTTGAGTGGTCAGATTTCAAAGCAGTAAGGGAGGAATGAAGATTTTTCTCGGACTTTGCGAAACAAAGAATAAAAGCAAAAAATATTATAACAAACAAAAATTATGAAGCACCGATAAAAGAAGAATAGATGAGGCAGTCAACTGTTATGACTACCTTCCTTTTACGAGATAAGGTGCTGAGTTAACGCCGAACAACTATTTTCCAGTTGATCCATGGCGATATCAAAGTTATCTCCAACTAATCCTTTCAAACGAGCTCGCAAATTTTTCTCGTTAGAAATAAGTGTGGCATTTTCTTTTGCGAGGGAAGAATTGGATTTCTCTAATTGGGAACATTGATCCTTGAGTTGGTTTGCTTTTACACTTAAAGTTATTCTACCCTGAATGGGTTTATCTTTCTCGACAGTAACTTCTTCAAGATTATTTCTCAGCGAACGAAGTGATTGTTCTTGCTCTTTACACAATTTTTGACAAATATCATACTTCTTGCGAATAACCCTCGACACCTTGTTTAAAAGGGTTCGCTTCTCTTGAGAAAGAATTCCATTCTCATCTGATAAAGTTTCCAACTTTAAATTAGCTTTAGTCAAACAATATGAGAGACGAGATAAGTCATTACTTAACAAGTCGTGTTTCTGAGCTAAATCAACATTTTCTTTAGAAAGATTATCTATTTGGTCAACAACATATGTATGAAGATTATCTAATTGGTTATATTACTCCACCCAAGAATCTTTATCAACTCGAACTTCTTCAACAGTAGATTCCAACCGATATATCTCCATTTTTCGTTTCGGTTTAAAGCTTGAAGGGTGAACAAGGACTTGAGTCTTCAAAAAAAAAAAAAAAAAAAAAAAAAAAAAAAAAAAAAAAATGAGAGGCAAAATGTACATTTTAAGTCTTCATTCTTCTTGCGAAGATTGTCGCAATCCAGTGAAATGTTGAGAAGATTGTTCTTTAAGATCTTAACTTTTAAAGATGTTCGCGACAACATGTGAGCCAAGGTGTTTATTCAAGGATTCAAAAACATAAGACTTGATAGGATCAGTGGAGGTTTTCTTGACATCGTTCATGATGTCTGATAAAACTTTAAAAGCTACATCTATCCCTTCTAAGTTTTCTTTGGTAAGAGGGATAGACTCAGAAGAGGAGGAGGGAAAAGTTGAATCATTCTTGATCATAAGAACGCCAGTTGAAGAAGTCTGGTAAACAGGTGAAGGAGAAAGAGAAGTATTAAGAGAAAAAGTTGAGAGGGGTACATTTTGAAGAATTTCATTCACAGAAAACTCAGGAATTGATTTATCCTGCGAGGATATCGCAGGAGAAGATGGATTATCTTGAAGAGAAGGGGTTGGTTTATCTTGCGAGGCAATCGTTGGAAGAGATGAATCGCTTTGTGAAGGCACAACAGGAGAAGAAACGAGTTTGAATCCAGGAAAGGAAACAGAAGGTGCGACAGGCTTAGAATGGCGATGCCTCTTGGGAGATCTACCTTCATTTTTGTCATCCTGCGAATTACAAGTTAAATAAGAAACAGAGGCAACAATATTGTTATTAAAAAAGTAAATGTTTCTTAAATACCTTGCCACTCGCAGGATGCCTTTTAGGAGCAAAGGATTTCAATTTTGAACCTGAAGAAATATTAGGGTTCTTAACGGTGAATTTGGAGCTGGGTTTGTCCTTGCTGAAATAAAAATGGTGGGAGAAACATTAAAAGAAGAGCAATATCCAAATAAAAGACTACAATAAGAGAGATCAATCATGAAGTAATCAAAATTGGTAAAATCAACAGACCTTGATGCCATAGAAACATTAGTAAGAATTAAAGCAGAAGACAATGAAGGAAAACGGCGGAGAAAAGTTGCAGACAATAAAGAAGATGAAGTAAAAGAAGAGAATTTTCAAAGGAAACCTCTTTAAATAGACGGAGAAGGGTAACCGGATGAACCGGTAAAAAATAAAATCTTAGATACGTGTAAACAGTCATTCCTAAATTCACGGAATCCTGTCGGTAAAAGAAAAATGAACAGAAAATAAACGGTGGCGACATATCGAAACATTAATTCTCATGACATTCTCTACTTCGTAGAGAATACATGAGAAGAGGCAAGATGTAGGATCAGAATATCGCGACAGCAATACTTCGCGAGAGTAACAAACAACTACATTACGAAGGGGTCGCAAAGAAATAATTTAAATGACGCATCAGATGACGACAGCCAAGGCATGAGAAAAGTGTGAAGACTTGGCGAGATTTAGGAGTGTCGCGAAGACGAACACTTGCACATTTGCGACACTTCGCGAAGAATTCCCAAAAATAAAGGACAGCTTAGCTGTCATCCATTATGTAATACCCTACATAAAGGGTCGGGTAGATCTGTTGTAGAGAGAGGTCTTTTTGAATTGTTGAGCAAGATATTAGGAGAGAGAAACTTTGGAGCGATTGTAATTTTCTTAACTCTGTTCTATTTTCCTTTGTAAACATTTCAAGAAAATAATCAATAAAATCTATAACAATTCATATTCAAAATGAGTTAATTGAGTAGAATCTAGTGAGGGGTGTAGTGTAGGATTTCCTGCAACTACACATATCTTTCTCATGTTTTGGCTGTCGTCATTCATTGCGTCATTTATTTTACTTCCCTGCGACTCCCTCGCAATGTCGTCATTTATTAATCTCGCGAAGTATTGATGTCGCGATATTCTGATCCTACATCTTGCCTCTTCTCATGTCTTCTCTGCGAAGGAGAGAATGTCATGGAACAAATATTTTGAAATGCCGCAATTGTTCATCAATTGTTCACCTTTATCTGTTTCACTTCCGTACTTTTACACGGAATTTATTACAAATGTTTCTTCTTCCACTCTTTTCTTGACACGTTTCTTTCAACCGTTTATTCTTGACCATTCACGTCCCATCTCGCATTAAATGCATTTATTTTCTCTAGGATTCTTCTCTCTATATATAGTTTTCTCACCCTTATCTTCTTCTCTTTTATTTTCCCTCTGCAACTTTTCTTCAACTTTCTTCCTCCACAATCTGCGCTTCTCACCATCAAATCTTCCTTCTTTCTTTCTCTTGATCTTCAATTCTCTAATCATTCCCATACTCTAAAAATGGCTTCACTAATCATTCTCTAATCATTCCCATACTCTAAAAATGGCTTCACTAATCATTCCCATACTCTAAAAATGGCTTCACTAATCATTCTCTAATCATTCCCAACCCCTTTTTAATGAAGCTCAAAAGAATTTACAAGAGAAGGGCTTCATCCTCTCAACCATTCCTGATCAAGAATCTTCATCTATACTTTATGCAAAATTGTTTTCTGATCATCAGTGTGATGATCAGAAAATCATAATCTCGCTAGGTCAAATCCTCGCAGGCCTTCCCATTCCTCTCTACAATCCCGAGATGCCTTTATTCTATGAAATTCTTGCTCACAAGAAATTCTCGCGAGCTATTTATCAACTAAGCGGTGATTGCATCCGTCTAATGCTTGAGTTCTCCAACCGTGGCGCTGGTAAGGGATCTTTATATCCTGATGATGTCAAAGATCCTAGATTCGCAAGTTTAGAAATAGTCGCTGAGAAGTATACTGTAGAAAACTTTTTTTGAAAATTATGAAGTAATAAATATGAGAAATGATAAATCTCGCTGGGGTGCCCGATTGAAGAGAAAAGATAATATTTTCTGATAAGTCAAGCTTATGCAAGATATTGACTGGCACTCGGGCAAAAATAATGTTCCTCGGTACTCCAAAGATGAGAAGTGGTGGGTTGTTCCTCTATTTTTGAGCGGACCTTATATTGCAGGCTCTCATATACTCCCTGCGAATCTCGCAAACTATCATCCTTGGGAATTTAAGTGGCCCGAGAAGGCAAAAGAGGTGTACTTCCTATTTCAGGTTTGCTTTATGATATTTCCTTCCTCTTATATTTACTCGACTTGTAAAATTTTCATATTTCCAAATTGAAAAAGAGTTATAAAAGACGTCCAAAGGCGAGTACTCTAGCGATACTCCGATCAATCACGGATGAAGTAAGAAATACTTTCTTTTGTTATTTTTAACAATATTGTTGCCTCTGTTTCTTATCTTCATTCGTGTGCGAAGGTTGTTGAAGAAATTAACATTCCCGAAGCTGCGAAGGTTAAGGGCAAGAATAAAATCACTCTTCGCAAGGATAAATCTTCTCCCTCCATCTTCTAAAAACGGAAAATCCATCTCTCTTCTCGTTCTAGTTCCCAAACCAAAGAGAGTTCGACGAAGATGAAAATGAGGTTGATACTTCTTTTGTAAAGGAGAATCATTCGATCGAGTCTCTTTATGGCGCAATTGTCTAGTGTCTTCTCCGATTCTATGCAAGGATTGGGAGATGATCATTTATCTGCTACTTGCGAAGCTCTCGCTAATATTTGCGATGCTCCCCTTCTAATGGATAATGATTCTTTTCGCGGGGTTTCCCGAACAATGTCTCCCATCTTCTTAAATGCACTCAGTGCTTTGGTATGTTCATATCTCTTTATTTATCTATAATTTCAATTATATAAACCTTATCTTAACAATTTCTTTACCTTTGTTTATAGTCTGGGAGAGCTTCCTTTGTTGTTGCCTCAGACCTCGAGAAAAGACGCAACAATCTTGAAAAGAAAAATCTTCAACTTAAAGAGAAGATCAAAGAACTAGAAATTAAAGTTGCGTCATCTCGCAAGAAGGATGAAAAAATTCAACAGTTGGAAGTTGAGTCTTCTTCCCAAAAAGACAAAATAACTACTCTTCAAAGTGCTAATCAGCAACTTTATGGTATAACACCCTCCTCTTTTCTTCATTTCCACTTTGCCATTTTTTTTCTTTGCCTGACTCATCATTTTTGCAGACATTTATAATCTTTCTGAATAAGCCATCCTTCTCCATTCATTCCCTGAACCTATGGATGATGATGCTCTTCTCGCTCACCTTAATGAATCTTTAAGTAGTTCTTCAAACAAGATTAATTCTCTCTCATTAAATGAACTTCGAACCAAATTTCATCTTTTAGAAATTGAACATAGGTCTAGTTTAGGTTTAGCCAACCGATTTAAACGTTTATATCTTGACTCCCAGGAAAGTAATAATATTCTAAGGAAAAAGATTAGCAGCCTCATAGATGATAAGGATCGCATTGCTAATCAAGGTGCACAAGCATTAGCAAAATTCCAAAAAACTATTCTTGAAGTCCAAATTGAACGAGATGAATCTCTTCGCCAAAATTCCATACTTGATGAGCGAGAAAATCAAATTCGTGCACTTCTTGTCATAAATAATGATGATGAATTCGCTTGGGCTGCGAAGGTTCTAGATAATGCCAGAAATAACTTAGGTGTTAACGTCAGTCTTCATGCTGAGCATAATGCCTTGGTTAAAGATATGATTTCTGACAGAGAAGGTTGTTTTACTATTCTTCATTATTTTTCCGCTTCTTTTTTACGAAACTGTTATTAAGCTGCTAACTCATTGTCATTTGTTCGCAGAATCTGAGAAGAGGTTTCAAACTAGAATCAAGGAACTTGAATCTGAGAAAGCACAACTCGCAAGAAACTTCTCTCTTCGCAATGACAAATATTCTAAGATGAAGAGGCAACTACAAACTACTGTGGCGAATTTCAATAATGATGCTGTTCGTTTTCGCAACCAAACTATTGAACAGATTTGTAATGATCACAATATTCCTCTTTCTTCATATCCTTGTATTCTCGATGAAATTCCTGAAAATATGCCTTGCTCAGATGTCTCTGATAGTGATGTAAGCGGAGAAGAAGAATCTGATGAAGAAGAATAAGTTGCTAGATTGTTCCATTTTCCTTTCTCTTCTTGTGATACTTGTACATTTATCCTTCTAACCTTCCATTTTGTAATTTCTTACTGTAAATCTATCATATGAAAATAAATAACAAGTTTTTATTCTAGTCATTCCCATACTTGCCTCTGTTATTTATTTTCACATGAGAGAAATTAAGTCGACAATCTTTAGGTAATGATACTTCTTAATTTTGCAACTGGTGTTGCTGATTCTCCACAAATAAATGAAGAAATATAATTGTATTCGCAAGCTTGTTTTCTTACTCAATTTCTTGTGTTATCTTATCATCATTTATGTTGAAATTCATCATTGCGACAAAATCGCAGGACGTCATTACATTTTCATGTAATGACCCATTGATCTTGCCTTATCATTTTTTTTGTGTGGTCTTCTTTTGCCTTCCTAGTTAAAGGTCATATTTTGCCTTCCTAGTTAAAGGTCTTATTTTGCCACCCCTCATTTTGCATCAATATGACAGGTCTAAATATTCTTGCGAACATAAAATCCCATGACATTGACGTCTTGCGACAAGATCGCAGGACGTCCTTACACTTTCATGTAATGACCCATTGATCTTGTCTTATCATTTCTTTAGTATTTTTGCCTCTCCAGGATATTTCATTTGCGACAATATGACAGGCCTAAATGTTCTTGAATATAAAGCCCCATGACATTGCCGTCTTGTGACACTAATCAGCTCCCTAATGGAGGGTGCCGCCCTTATCATCTCCCTGGTTGCCCCTTCAAGGAGGCGTACATAGGCCATACAAGAATAGCTCCTCCCATCCGGTCTTAACAACAACCAGTTGTTTTCGCAGCCTCTTATCCCTTATACCTATAGGGTTTATGGTTACGAGACTGCACCCTAAGTGGAGTTTTCTTCGGGCCGAGTGCAGCATGTGCCAAGACTTGCCAAGAATGGCCGAGACACTTCAAACAAGCTTGCGAATACGATTATATTTCTTCATTTATTTGTGGAGAATCAGCAACAGCAGTTGCAAAATTAAGAAGTATCATTACCTAAAGATTGTCGACTTAATTTCTCTCATGTGAAAATAAATAACAGAGGCAAGTATGGGAATGACTAGAATAACAACTTGTTATTTATTTTCATATGATAGATTTACAGTAAGAAATTACAAAATGGAAGGTTAGAAGGATAAATGTACAAGTATCACAAGAAGAGAAAGGAAAATGGAACAATCTTGCAACTTATTCTTCTTCATCAGATTCTTTATCAGATTCTTCTTCTATATCCATCATTTCTTCCACTGCCTCATCTTCTTCCAATGGAAATTCTGCTAAAAGTCTGCTACAACTTGCGATTTTGGTGAGGATAACACTTCATACTTGAGTTTGCAATGACTTACTTGAGCATTCCACCTTTCAACCCTTCCTGATCTTTTTGAATTTTTCATTACTGACTCAATTGGTACTTTTTTCATTACCTTTACTCTGTGTGCTTCAAAATATATGCGAAGTTTAAACGTCGCGTAAACTAATGCCAAAATTAATTTTTCAATTTTTGAATAGTTTTTCTCTGCAGCATTGAATGTTTTGCTGATGTAATAGATTGGTTTTTCCACCCCTGCATCCATTCGCAATAATACCGCGCTTAGTGCATGCGAGGTTGTCGCGAGGTAAATTAGTAATTCCTCCCCGTCTTCTGCTTTTTGTAATATTGATATATCCATTAGATGTTCTTTTATTCCTTGCAATGCCTTTTCACACTCATCCGTCCACCTAAATTTCGTTCCCTTTTTAAGTATGTTGAAAAAATGTTTGCACTTCGGAATACAAGGAAACCTTGAACTCGGCTGCCACTGAGTACAAGGAAGATGTTCAAATATACTAATATACTTGGAAAGCGGAAAAAGAAGAAAAGAGGTTTTAGTCGCCAAGAGGGTCGACATCGCCCGCACCACCGTTAGGGTTCGCAGCGCCATCACCTGTTGATGCTCCTCCCTTCAGATCTACCTCAACTTCTGCATCAGACATCTCCACAACAACGCACTCCATCCCAAAATCATCAGCGGGAGCATCAAAGGACATAACAACATTATGAGTCGTGTCGATTGCTTTCAAATGTTCAGGTTCGTCTGTGTCAGAATCAAGAATTATCACGCCGTCCTGGATTGGGTAATCGCAGTTATCTTCATTCAGAGGTCGTTTATGCTCAACCTCCGCCTCTTCAACCGCGCCGCATATCTCTCGCCCTTGCGCTTACTAGTGCTTGCAACGTTTCCTCGCGCCTCCACTGCTCCTCCATGTCAATCACAAACAAAGTGCACGGATGCGTCCCCGGCAATACGCAGTGCAAAATAGACAACCCCGTATAGCGCGACCGACTTCGCGAAGTGGAAGATCGATCTTAGCCATTACTTCTTCGTGCGCATGGGTTTCGGTGCTTGTCAACTTCAAGATTCTTTTTGGAGAAGTGACAGAATGATCGTCCACCGCTTCCATGATAAACTGCAAAGGAGAAGAAGTTACGAACACAAAAAAAAAAAAAATCATCAATCGATCAGTCAATCAGAGGATCAGATAAGTGTGGAATAATACCTGAGATATAGAATAAACGACTACGTTAGATGATTCTTTATAATCTCGCAAGTCGACAGAATCCCAAGAGAAAAGAAGTCTTCACTTGCCACCTATAAAGGCTACTAATTCGGGATAGCAATCAACAATGCTTATCAGATACATCTGAGGAAAGCTGCTAGACGAAAGGGAGTACACCTAACCCAAGGAAGGGGCCAAGCTCTGTCCAGATATGTACAAAGGGAACCAAAGAGACTCACCAGATCAAGTCCCGCTTCCTTCACGGCCTTAATCGGACTAACTGGCCTGTGGCAACGCCGACGATGTCGACCTATCCTAGAAATATGTATTCACTTTAGCTTGGTCATTTCAAGACACAAATTTGTCACCATCTCATGCCTACCCCATAATAGTGTAACCATTATGTGCTAGGCAGGGGACTTAATGTTGATGGTGGATTTTCATTTAAGGTTAAAATTATAAATTATGCGCTAACATCTTGTAAAAGATAAAGCCATTAATAAGTGTTGAATACTATTCACTTTACTAATTCACCTAGAATGGAGCATGTGGCAACAATCCCATTCTCGTGAATTAAATACACGAAATTCATCCAGGTTGGAGCATGTAGCAACAATCCCATATACCCCGTGAATTTATAGCATTATTAATTAATGCGTGAGCATCCTTGTATTTCCCGTACTCATTATTAGTGCGGCATGATTTACTGAGTGTTGCTCTCCACAGAAAGCAACACGAACCTCCAAGCATTATAATGAAAGCATGTACGAAATACCCGTACAGCCGCAACTCTCTGTGTTATACTAGCCTAATTGAGCAACTCTCGGTGTGTTATACTAGCCCGATTGAGCATCCGGACTCAAGTATCACGTATGGATATGATCTCGATCATCCAACTTCACCAAAGATGATTGGATGGCCCGCATCAATTCCATGACCCCCAAGCGGTATGGAATATTCGCTGCGTAACCAATGCACCCCGCATGGTCGACCTCTAGATTGGCATAGCTTTCCAAAATGTCCAAACCGTGAGCGGTATGGGCGAAAACCCTAAATTGGGGTTTGCGGCACATTACATGTGTCACAAAACATTCGCAGTATAGATGGAGGGTGTAGTTGTAGATTCAAAAGGCCCGAGCATGTCAACACAATCACCGTGGGCCCGCCTACATACCCGACCACCGGTCGACCAACCATGGTTGGTCATCCCACCGTGCGCCCGAACGAGCATGACTCACGGCCGTGAAACTCAAAACTAGGGTTTTGAGCATCACGAGAGTCCGTCTTCTCCGGCACGAATGGAGGGTCCAAGATTAGATTAAGCATGTCCGGCCATACCAGCATGACCACCGTGGGCCCGTCTATCCCCTCACCTGATCGTCCACGGCATATCATGCATGGCTATCCCAAAACGCGCGTCCAAACTAGCGTGGTCACATTTCCCAAATTGCAAATTGATCTCGAACACTCAACTTCGCCGGACGATTTGAGTGGCTTAGATCACGTTTTCATGGGGCAATCGAGGTATAGGCGTGAACACTAGCCTACCACCTACACCTCCACGATCGGCCAAGACCGACCAAGAATTGGTTATCTTGGAACGCGCGCCTTAAGTTGGCATGATGTGCGGCTTTTGCGGCACTAGTTTTTTGTCGCAAACTGATCTCGACCACTCAACTTCGTCGGACGAATTGAGTGGCCAAGATCACATCTTCGTGAGATAATGGGGTATGGGCGCCTACACCGTCATGCCGTCTACACGCATGTACGATCGGCCTGGCCAAATCGTCTCCCAAGCTTGGATTCGACCAAGCTGAAGAATGATGCCTGCGCACCTCTTCAAAACCCTAATTCCATCAACGGTCGCAGATGAGTGTCTCAAAGATCATCTCGTCCGTCCGACTTCATCGTCTTGGTTATACAACCCCGGTCGAGTTAATTGGTCGGGAGGCGTCATGGTAATCACCACCCATCACTCTACCACACCATGATGCAGTACCTGCATAGAATACACATGATACTTCACAAGTATCGACTTCCTAAATAACTTAGTTATTTAATCTAGCATTAGTGCAACTTTCTGTGGGTCCCACGATCCACACACTCGAGACATCAATCATGTCACAAACTGGGGGATACATACTGAGGTATTGGTCTGGCGGTTTACAGCGTGCAGCGTGCAACGCGCCATCACAAGAACGTGTCGGGAAGTCATGGACTACAGAGATGACATGAGAAGTGGGCAAGACCGGGCGTGTAACACCAACACACACCTCCACTACTCCATCACTCGACTTCCTCCACTTCCCACGAGAGACGTGAATAAGGCTCAAATGACTTGTATAAATAGGTTTTCCTCCCTATTTTCCAAACACGAGAAACAAGACAAGTCCAGACAACAGAGGCAATTGTTGATACAATCGTATTTAAACACCGGAACTGATAGCTTACACCCTGCAAGCCAGTTCAACTTTCTGATACAAGTCATTCATAGCCAACACCTTCACATTCTCAACACCTTCTTCGCTTCCCTACCTAAGATCAACCCCATCTCCTTCACTTTGTGAGCGAAACAAGTCCTGGAACGACCATTTCTTGGTTTAGGCCTGACTTGCAATGCATTGATCTCTCGAATCTACAAGCACTCACCACGCAAAGGCATTTGTTTAAGGTTTAGACTCATTTCTCATCCACACATCCCAAATTACCAAAACCGGCAGAAATAGTTTTCACCCATAAACACATGGATTTTATGTTTATATGTTGTTGATTCAGCAATTGAAGCTGGAAACCCTGAGTTGTATTATCTGAATCCATCGGATAAATTATGGAACATGTGGAGAGTCGTTGAACATGAAGATCATCTTTTTTTGACACTTGATTTGAAAGCAATTGGGGATCTAGTTTCGGTCCATATGAATGGAAAGTTTATCAATATTGAAGTAAAGAAAGAAAACAAGGAAAAGGGCGCTGCTCGTTTTGATCATAAAGATGGGATGAAGAAGTTCTGTATTGAGATGAACCCTCACTTCCTTGACTTAGGCATTAAGGGTGACGATATCAAAGGCTGGGAGGGTATTGCAAGGAACTATATCTCTAAACTCACACCTATAGAAATCAAGAAATATGCTGAAACGAAGAATGATCCTAAACCCAAAGTTGAAGAAAAAATCAATGGACCCTATCGATATTTCTCGACTCAACTGAAGAATTTAAGAAGAAGTAGAAGGGTAACGTTGTCTGAGTTTTATGTTAGTAGTGGGTAAGGAAAATGGAAGGTGGTCTAGTCTTTGTCTTTTGAACTTTCTTTCTAATTTTTCCGTTTCTTCTAGGGTTGGTTTATTTATGTCTTTTATGATTCCGTTTTTATAGGAGGGGGGTTTGAAAGTTATTTGAAGATTGATATTCTCATCAGGAGTTTATAATATGGATCACACAATGTAATTGTTAAGAGTTAATGTAATGTTCTTATGCACAAGTGTTGAGTACAAGCTTTACTCAACATGCATCTTAGAATTCAGGTTACTTTAGTCTTATGAACAAGTCTTGTGTGCAAGACATATCTATCATGCATTTATGAATGCATCTGTTTTAGTGTAAGAAATGAATGGACAAAGGAGGTCCACATGTATCTCTCTACTTGGGTCATATATTGACCAAGTGAGGAAAGAGAAAAATAAGAAACTTCATGTTATTGAAATCAAAGAGGTTGAGAGGAAATACTTTTAAAAACCAAATTGGGTAATGCAAATTCAAAATTTTGAAATCCAATCGGAATCCAACTGAATCAAGCCTTGAATGCACGTCGCTTAAACTTGATTTATTCTTATAAAATTGTGCCCGCCTTGATATGTTTTTGTTAAACAAAATATCTGGTCAAACTAAATTCTTACAGAGATTCTCCATAATATAGAGAGAGACTAGAGAAGGTTTTGTTTTCTAGTCTCTGTGTGTATTCAGCTTTGTTGGCCTGATCAGTTTTGGATGAAAGCCTAAAATGGTAAAGCTTCAGAAACAAACTACGTTCAACCAGAGATATAAATTGGCATGGGTATTCAAATTCAAATTCTGAAACTCTCTGACTCGAGTCTAAAATGTCTTTGACCAATTCTACTATTACATACAGTGGTAATCCGCTCCACATCTCCTCTATAAATACACCACCGGGCTATTGTCTCACTCACACACTAGAAGAGCAAACACAAAGTTTGGAACTTGTTATTTTCTTCCTGTCATGGCTTCTTCAAAAATCCACCTCTTCAAGAAATTGGGTATGTTCTGAGACTTTGAAATTTTGTAATATGCTTATTGTGTGTTTTAATTTTTAATATTATTATGCTTACATATATGTTGATTCAGCGATTGAAGCTGGAACCCCTGACTTGTATTATCTGAATCCGTCGGATAACTTATGGAAGATGGTATCTGAATGGGATGTTGTTGAACATGAACTTGTTCTTGTTTTGACAATTCATTTGTTTGGCCTCGGGGATGAAATCGTCACCAGGTTTGATGGCAAGTTTATAAATATCCAAGTAACAAAAGAAAACAAGGAAAAGGCTGCTCGCTTTGATCACAAGGATGGGATGAAGAACTTCAGTATCGAGATGAATCCCTATTTCTTAAACTTAGAAATTACGTTTGATCGTACCCTCAAATTTTCAGAGGGTATTCGGAGGATGTTTATTTCCAAACTCAAATGTGAAAACATGAAGGTTGTTGCTGCTATCTAGTCTTTGGTTTTTAGGTTTGCAATTGCTGCTGTGTTTTGAGATTTCTTTCTAGTTTTCATTTTGTTTTAGGATTTTAATTGTTTCTTTCTAATTTCAGTTTCCATCTAGGAGTGGGTTTTGACCTAAAATCATTTGTGCATGATAAGTTTGAGATATGATTTTTCATTAACTTCTTAATTATGTGTTTTTGCTTGACAAGATATGAAACAAAACTTTACAGAGATTCTCCAAAACTGAGTGAAGGCATCTTGTTTTTAGTCATTTGTATATATTCTGTGAAAGCAGCTCATTTTTTGGATGAATGCTAAAAATAGTAAAAAACTGGTCAAAGACAAGCTAATAATGTGGGTCAGACGAAAATAAACACAAATTGGGTAATGAGTGAAATTCAAAATTTGAAAATCTGAAACCATGGTATTTGCTTGATGATCACAGAAGAAGGCAGTGCACACTTGTACTTTGGATTCCTATCCAAACCTTAAAGTTTATTCAGTGAAATTAATTATACACCTGGAATGCATGCCAATACCGGTATACAGTAGAAACTCTTTTAATTAATACTCGATTATTTAATAAACTCTCTTAAATAATATTTTTGGCCGGTCTCGAGTCGGGGACAACGTGCCAAATTAATAATTCGCTAAAATTATAAGATAGTAAATTTTTGACTACCTATGTAGACCCCATATGAAATATAAATTAATAACGCATTATATATATACTCAATACATTAATGATTTACAAAGACTTTTTGAAAAATGATTTAATTGTCTTCGCTTTTTTTGCTAAAATAAATATCGCATTGAATTTCATGCATCTCTAATTTTTCTTATCATTGTAAGAATTTTTGGATGTGTTTTATCATAGCTTAGCAAAAAATTATTCAATGTGATTGCCGCTTTAATAGCTTCGTTTCGTGAAGGGGGCTATATTGTAGAATTTTCATCTTCCTCTTCCACATCTTTATCAGTTCCCATAACGCTCTCGAGTATTTCTTCATTAGTAACAACTATGTAACTTCATTTTCTTCCGGATATTTTTGGACATCTTCGACATTGCGATCGCCCAACTTCTCGATCAAATTTTGCAAGTCTCGAGTGATTTCACTGTCTGTATGTTCATCCAAATTGTCTACACTTGTGTTATCCGTTGATCGAAGTTTACAAAGACGAAAGCAGTTTGCAAATGTACTTGTACGAAAATCGATAGTCCATGCTGAAATTGCACGATTCATTGCATCTAACACATTTATTTTTTATGGATTTGACGGCCCTAATTCATAGCCTTCCAAAAGACCTCTATAAAATCGACGACGATAATGCATTTTTAAAGCTCGTATAAACCCCTACGTCACAAGGTTGAATTTCTAAAGTTGTCTTTGGTGGCAAAAAAAAAAAATTCACCATTTTGCAGTCCTTCAATAGTTTTTGGATGAGCAGGGAAATTATCCACAATCATGAGAACTTTTCTTGCAGCCATTAATATATAAATTAATAATTATTAATTTATCGGTAAATTAATATCTTGCTTAATTAATAAATTTCGATGGTCCCGACAGCATTAATTTATAGAGTTTCTACAGTATATACATACAACACAGTGATGCACTCAATTTCCAACTCTAACAACTTGTATCGAAAAATAAAATTGAGCTTTAGCGGAATGCCTACTTCCAACAAAAATGATCCCCAACGCCGATGACCCACGCTAGCTACAAGCCTAAAACGCACTGGCTGGGTTCAATTGATTGGCTCAGCTAGTAGTCTTGGGCATTGTTCTTGTCAGCACAATAATCAACTCAACACCTCCTCTATAAATACACCCACATATTGCCTTATTCCTCACTCGCACACCACAGCAAAAACAAAGAAGAAGAAGAAGAAAGTCTAGAGTTTGTACGCTGTAATGGCTGCTTCTTCAAAAATCCACATCCTCAAGAAATATGGTATATATATTTTTAGACTCTGAAATCTATATATTTTTCTTTTGTTAATTTATTTGTGGTGTAATAAATTTTAACATCTTCATGCTTATGTGTGTTGATTCAGAAATTGAAGCTGGTAACCCTGAAGACTACTATCTGAACCCATCTGATAACTTATGGAAGATGGTATCTGAATGGAATGTTGTTGAACATGAAGATTTTCTTGTTTTGACAATTCATAACTATGGGCTTGGGGATAGAGTTTGCACCAGGTTTGAAGGAAAATTTATAAATATCCAAGTATTCGCAGAAAACAAGGAAAAGGCTGCTCGTTTTGAACATAAGGATGGGATGAAAAACTTCAGCATTGAGATGAACCCAAAGTTCCTTAACTTAAGAGTTAACCTTGATCGTACCCTCAAACTCTCGGAGGGTTTCCAAAGGTTGTTTATTTTCAAACTCGAAGCTGAAGAAATGAAGTTTGCTGCTGCTGCTGTTACTTAGAAGGTGGTAGGTCTTTGGTATTTAAGTTTGCTGTGTGTTTGATAAAATTAGCTCAAGTTCAGATGAAAGCTGAAAATGGTAAAAGCTAATAAGGTCAGATGAAAAGTAAACTAAACACAAATTGGGTAAAAAAAAAAAAACCTAGAAATTATGTTACTTAGACTGATAAAAAAAAAGAGACAGTTCACACTTTTTCAATTCTTATCCAAAGATTGAGTGAATCATCCACCCGGACTGCATGCCAGATGCCAATTAGGTTGCTAGGGGCTCCTGTCCTGTATTCACGTTGGACGCCATGTTAAGTCCATATCCAAGTAAATTTAGTCTTAAAAAAATAAACCACTTGCTCAAACGTAATTCAATTTTACCGAATGTTATTGATCAGGATGACACAAAATTACTGCATCAGTTTTTCATACGAAGCTAAGGATATGTCAAGATGGGTCCTCACTAGTATATGCATGGTCAAATTTCAATAAAAATAAAAAGGGGGCTTAACATGATTACGTACTCCTGCTGCACACTTCTTAGTTTGTATTACCGAGCCGTACTCCTGCTGCACACTTATTGCTACTTAGTTTGTATTACCGAGCGCTTGTCAAGCAAGAGATATGCACCATGTTATGCATATTGCTATCAGCACCACAAGCCATTAAAAGGCATACAATACCACCATCAAAGATGATCTTTCTAGTTGATCTGGCGAACAAAATATAGGATTATAAAGAACGCGCGAGTGGGGATATTAAAACTAATCGGGGATATGAATAACTTCCCCAACCAAAGGTGTCTGCTAAGGGGTGTTTTTTGGGACGAAAATACTAAAACACCCTTTGATTTTAAAAAACATTATGAAAGTCTATATTACCCTTCCCACAAAATAAAAAGGGTGCTAAATTTTATTGCTTTAACTTTAAGGCGGCAAGTACTGCGTAGGAGGGAGTTGGGGGGGGGCCTATTTGCATTATTTTCTTTTGCTCTAAATGCGTATCAATTTAATCGCATGTTCAGTAATTACTCAATGAGACAAAAGATGAAGTTAAGGTGTACGAACCATTATGTTGCATTTTCATGTACAAGAAGAGGCTTGCAATCAATTTAGAGAGTTAGTACCACAATGGAAAACGCATGTTCAGTAATAGAGACTTGAGGACATGTTTACGACACTAGTAGACAATAGACGAAGGCATAAGGAGGAAAAAAACAGACGACTCGTTTGCATCTATTCTACTAACACAAACTGGCATGATTCAAAAAAGACACAAAAGCTGAAACAGAAACAAAAAAACAAAAAAAACATAGTAAATGCTAATGAAGAACAGAAGAAGCCTCGGTCAACATGAGCTCATTTAAAGAAACAACAAAGTCACTGAAGGGGAGAATATGTTTAGTAACATGGTAAATGTTTACTGAAATTGACGAACTGCAGACTGCGAGAATATCTTCATCACTATGACACTCTCATTATAGTTAACACCTGCATGCACATTCAAAAACACACTACTACACGTTTATACTTGTCTAAAATCAAACCTTTCTCCTGCTTTACTACCATTTCTTCGCTATCTGACCCGTTGCTCCATTCATCTCACCTAGCGAAGCTTTCTCATCAGCTCAAATTCCAATGCCGCTATGCCGTAGTAGGCCAAAGTATCATCGTCCTCAAGTTCGTACTGATCCCATCCACCATTCTTTATGAACTCCTCCGGGAAGCTGCAATGTTTTTCAATATGGCCTTCCACTCTGGTTTTTTAGAGTTCACATAGTACTTCACATCAAGATAATTAAGGCGGTCTTTCATGCCAGCAAGCGACTCCAAGGGAATTGAATTGATTTCAAGCACTTTGTCCTCCTTAAAGTCTTGAAATATGACTGTCATATCAATTTCACCAGGTCTAAGCTGCGCCAGGTTAATAACTCAATGTCGCTTAAAAAGAACACAGCGACAGGCCTTTCTACAAGCACAATTAGGTTATCTAAAGTCAGGGCAAAGGCAGCTGATGCCTTTAAGGGAAGAACTCCATAAAATTCATACTTCTTCTCTAGCTCATCAAAAGGTTCTTTACATTGAAAATTCCATCGACAATCAACTTTGTCAACAAATTTCATTAACTGATTGTTACAGCACTCATCCCTAATTTGCTTAACTTTCTCAATCTTAACTGAATCGTGATCAGTCCTCTTCTCTCCCAGGGGGGATTGCACCAAACGGAATTCGATAACTTTTGTCACTTCAGTCCCCATCATGATGGGGTGATGCAACTGAAAGTGTAAGAGAGGTGGCATCCTCTCATCCCCAAGTCGGAAGAAGGATTTTGTAATATTGTTAAAATAAAAATGCTGACGGAAACTGGAGGCTGTGTATATGAACGCGTTTACATGGGCTTCAAGGGTACCAACAATGGTTTCTTTACCTTGCAGGATTGTAACATCAAGTAGACTTATTACCCTGTCTTTTTTTTCCATCCTCAGATTCAACTGTCTTTTTCCATCAGTTAGCTTTTTCAACCTGTGTTTTTCTCCCATCCGCAGCTTTTTCACCCTGTTTTGTTTTTCCAACTGATCATTGACACACCCAGATTGTATTCTTCCATCTTCAACCAGCAAAACTTCTTTGCTAGACTGAACTGCTTTGCTAGACTGAACACCCAACAATCTTCGTTCATCTTCGATCTTCAACCCACGAGCGAGTCTTGCCTGATGATACCTACGCTTCTCCTCCCTTTTATCCTCTCCTGATTCAGAGAGGTCACTTGACTCGATTTTCCGATACTTTTCTAACAACCCGGCCCGATAAACCCTTTTATCATCTGACTCTGACTCGGAGAGGTAAATAGGCATGATCCTTTGAAACTTTCTCATCATCTGATTGCAAGAAATGACAGAGTTAATAAAATTAGCAATAGAATGAAACACTATCAGAATCAATATGTACCATGAGAGTTAACTAATGTGCCAAGATAAAGAAACTCCGTATGCTGGTATTAGAAACAGTTGTCTAGCAGGAGGGAGTATATAATATGAAACCATTTATGATTGTTTGATACAGAAATCTTGTGTTTATGTTTGTAAATTAAGACGGTTATTGAGAAAATAAAAGACTGGACAAGAGTGAGAATCACAGAGCTAAATATTCATGTAAAGTCACCAATCAGTACAGATCTAAACCACAAAAACAAAAAGAAGCACATGAGCACTAACAGAACAAGATAAGTAAATAAATACATATATCATATCCCGTTTATCTATTAGCTCATAGCTTCTCCGACATGGACACAAGGAAGAAAATAAAAAAAATTGACTCAAGGCACAACTCACCGATTGACATAAATCAGTACTGGATCAAAGATTTTACAAAACAATGAGCTGGAAATCAAGCAATAAGAGGATATATGCTAGTACATGTCAAACAAATATCATTCTGAACAAAAATTCGAAACCCTAGAACAACGACTTAGAACAAAAATTACGAAAAAAGAGGGTACAAGGAACTAAAACTTAAGATCATAACAAATATCATTTGCAATATTCGTATCTTACATACCTAAACGGTTAATCAGAAAAAAAATCTGATTCTCATGTGCCGCTTCTCTTCTTGCTCAAGCTGAAAACTCTTCCTTCTTTTCGTTCTCTCTTCCTTTTAATGATTTTTTATAAAAAGAAAAAATTATCGGGAATGTTCCATTGAGGCGGTAATTTTGTGGATGACCACATTTATGTGGGACCCAAGAAACTACCTTTCGAAGACACATAGACCATGACGTGTCTTGAGTGCAGGGATGTTTATTCCTTAATATCAGACTCATGGGGCGTAGCTATTAGGTCCGCCTGGCATCAGGCGTGAACTTTATCAACGCCTAACTGATGCGTACACTTTATCAACGCCTGATGCCAAGCGTTAACTATATCACCGTGCCATTGGGGCGTACTTTATATGCCCGCCTGATGACAGGCGTTAACTTCAGCTACGCCCGATGGGGCGTACATTTTATCACCGCGCCATTGGGGCGTAATCTATATGCCCGCATCTCCGTGGGACGAACACTATATAACCGCCCGTCGTCAAGCGTACACTATATCACCGCCTAGTTGAGAAACGAGATTATATCACCGCCGACTATAAATGGGTATGGTCTTTGGTCCACCAAATATACTCGAATTACTGTACTAGTCTGGTATTTGATCGATGGTACGTCCCGCTACGCCTGTTTCTGAGACCAAATAAATGGGTTTAGTCGCCCACTGCAGTTGCTCTTAGCGATGTCGATCTCTTCATGTAGTCCACCTATATATATACTCCCCCGTCCCACATAGATAGGCGGAGAGAGACAATTCTCTTAGATTAAGAAAATTGCATGGGATTCATAATTTTATATGTTTTTTCTTGTTTTACCCTTCGTCTTATCTCCAACACAAATACCTATGTACAATAAATATGGGTATATATGGAAAAATTCATCTTGGAATGCAAAGTCCGCCTATTTAGTGGGACAAATAAAAACCAAAATTCCGCCTATATATGTGGGACGGAGGGAGTATATATATATACTAGTTTTGTGCCCGTGCTATGCCCGAGCATCTTTTTCTTTTGACCATATTTTTTATTTGGTAAAGCTCGGCTTCGGCTTCGCCTCGCCCCGTCCCGATTTGATGTGGAACAAACTAAATTAGCTAAATCATCTCAAAATAAGGAGCTTAATCTGTTTAGGAACAAAAGAAATGATAAAACCTGCTTAGCTAAATTCGCAACAAAAAAAAAATGGAAAATATACAGATCCCCATCCATAAAATTATTTTTGATATGGTAAAGCTCCGCTTCGGCTTCGCCTCGACTCGTCCCAATTTAATTTGGTGTGGCTCGGCTTTGGCTTCGCCTCGTCCCGATTTGATTGGAACAAACTAAATTAGCCCAAAATAAGGAGCTTAATTTGTTTAGGAACAAAAAAAAAATGATAATACCTGCTTAGCTAAATTCACAACAACAAAAAAAACGATGGAAAATATACAGATCCCCGCTAATAAAAAAAATTATGAATAAGGTTTTAAATGGTGAAACGGTATCACTTGTTACAGCAAAAAAGAATTGATCAACATTGCCTAATTATTGTAACTACCGGATGAACCCACACAAAAGACGATAAGAATGTAGTTTTAAATATAATTTTTTAGAGTAATGGATTAATATTCTGACGACATCCCATACTACACTAAGGAAAAAGACCATAGAATCAAAATGTATCAGTATATTGCATATTATCGCCATAGAATCAAAATGTATCAGTAATTATTAAAATATAATCTTTATCCCCATAGCCATGCTTCTCAGCGAACTTCCTGATCCTCTGTTATATTCATAGAACAGAATTGTGGCCCATACATAGAGCAGAAATGTGCAACTTTAGCACCATCAGCTGGTAGGGACTCGTCATGTAAGGACATGGCAGTCATGGGATCCAACGACGAAATAATGAATTATTTCCTGTTGTCTCCTTTAATGGATGCAAATCATAATGAGTTCTGGGAAATCATAATGAGTTATGGGAAATTCTCCTTACAAAGTGGATGTTTCCCAGAACCCATGCAAATCATAATGAGTTGGTATTGCGACACTCACTCGGTAAACATAATTCCCCAAAGTGTTTTTTTTAGTGTTAAGACATCCAAACATTAAACATAATTCCCCAAAGTGTTTTTTTTAGTGTTAAGACCTCCAAACATTAACCCCACTTAATTACGACCACTATATTAATCATCTAGATTATAGGAAGTACATATCTTTCAGGCTTCTACCAACCTGCTATAGTGCATATGTCGTGTACATTACCTAGTTAGCAATAACTCATAGAAAACATGGAATCCTAATCTCCAATTCCACTTAAAATAATTTTTTTATAAGATATGAAGGAAGAGATTGATAAGAAACTCTACTAATCAGAAAGTGATTAAGCACCTGAAAAAAATCTCTCCAACTAATGTCGTCATTGTATAATTCGGTCATGACCATGGTCACAATAAAATCATAAGGAACAGTAATACCTTTTGATTGCAATTCTAGATTCTATCGTGCCTCTGCACCTTTTCTTTGTCAAGCTCAACTCTACCACTGTTCACTCCATTTTAAGAAAAACTTCAGTGGATCACAATTTACACCCGATATACTTGCAATCACCCATTAACTTATATAACACTCTCTAGAAGTGACGAACGTTGTATAAGTTATTGAGTGACTGCAAGAAAATTAGCTAAAAACCTCATGATACTTGTAAGGAAAGTACACTGAACACATCATTTTAAGAACTCAAAACTCCATAAAATTAAAAACACTCATTCACAAACTATGGAAAGTTAATAGAAAAAAACTGAGAGAAGATAGTTGCTTTATCATGACTATCCTCATTAATCATACTCATCCTTTAATGGTACCTGTAAGAAGTACACTTGATCGAATTGAACCCTTACCTAAAACCAAAAACATAAAACATTTCACCCGATGATTAAAATTAAAACCATGATATTTATTCTCAATACCCTAATTATGTCAATAGTTCTGTTTTACCATAGTCCAGTTTGATATGCAATTTAAGTGTAGTACGACCAAGCTTGCTTGTCAAGTGTTTGGAGAAAATGTAGTCTGGTTCACTGTGGTCTTAACTGGTGTTACACATTTAATCTATTAAGAATCACCAACTCAACTCTTTTTTTGAACGATCATAACTTATGAAATCCATTTTAAGAAGATCTAAAAAGGACGAGGCAAAAATAAAACACCTTTAATAAGCATCCAAGTTATCTTACATCCTTAAGTAGATGAAGGTCGCAATTATTGGCTAATAGAACAAATACAATATAGTAACACTCGTCCCGAGATTCCAGTTCTCGGTAATATAGGAAATATGCCCCAAAACTGGATGTAATCTTGGGAATATGTCCCGAGATTCCAGTTTTCGGTAATATGCCCCAGACATCTAAATTTCTGTCCAAAAATGTTAAGTCGTCAACATATGTGAAGATGTGAGATTGCACGTGTAAAAAAAAGACAACTATACCGTTCCATCACATCTTCTTCATCGTCTTCCCCGAAGTAATTTCTTCAAGTTTCCAACAAGTTCAGTAGTTCACCAATAACCTAAACAACATCATCGTCTTCCCCGAAGTAATTTCTTCAAGTTTCCAACAAGTTCAGTAGTTCACCAATAACCTAAACAACATCAGCTAGTTCAGGTTTAGTTGATGGCTTGATTTAATTGTCTCTGAATTTCCGTAAATCCATTCGAAATCACGCAGAGAAAATTCAATCAAATTATAAGCTCCACCTCCTTGAACAATAACTAACACAATAATCAATTTCCATAAAATCATCACCAAAATCATCTTCCACGACAATGAAACAAAAATAATTAAAAAAACTTCTGTAATCATATACTAGATGACCGTCGCCACGCAACGGCCGACCGAAAAACTCGACGCAAAACTGAATTTTGTACTCACAATTTAGTTCCGCCATAATAAAGCACGGAGTCGTACTTGTAAATTTGTAAAGCAAAATTGTAAAGCAAATTTACTACAGCAGCAAAATACTAAGAAATTTACTTTTCCAGAGGCCATGGTAAAAATCTAGAAAATTGCAACAGAGGTACATATACAGCTTGCACGTTGCTCTATACTTTCGAGATAATGTTGTACATTAGGCATTATGGTGCGACAATGTTGCGCACATTCCATATGGAAAAATGGAGTGGCATGTTTAAGTTCATCAGGAAAAAAAAGCGCTCACTATTTAAGTTTTTGAAACAAAAATAGGAAGCATTGCTCAGGCCCTTTTAGCATCTCTGTCACTACCATTGATTATGTTCTGAGTGCATCCCATAGGCATTCATGAATTGTTTTGAACGAGGATACTGTACTGTACCAAATTTAAGTCCATAAATTGAGGCATATTAAACGTGTGGTGATATCATCGCAATAGATAAGAAAATCCCATCTTTGAAAATCAATCCAGAAGCATCATTCTCTCTTTTTCTCCCAAGTACAACTGCATCACTACCATCACAGACTCATGTACTTTATTTTTCTTTTGAAGCAATTCATGTATTATCTGTTCTAAAAAATTTCAGTCAGGTCATCATTTTTTTTAACTCATATATTATTTTAAGTCAACAAAGCCAGCAACTCCACCCGAAGCCGTAACGCAGCTCTTCAAACTTTCAAAAAAGCCCACGTATTTTAACAGCATAGGGAGAGGTACGCAATGTACTATACTCTGAAGCCTCTCCTAACAGCGGCACAGAGATGAGTATGGGCTTCCTCTCTGCCTCATGCAGGCAAATCTCCAAATGAGCACAATTCATCTGCTTGTTCCGGAGAAAATACATCAGAATATGCCACCTAATATTTGTAGAGTAGAAAATAAAGAAATATTTAATGAAGGATATGAATATTAGTATTGCACATTAGTTCAGACTCCAGATTCAGAATGAGTATGACGGCACAATCTACTTTAAATAAACATGAAACGATGGTAGACATACTATATCGCGTATATTGCATAGCACTTCGGATGAAGCATGACGTGGAAACCTCCTTGACCATGAAATACCAATAAGCCGTATCACGGATACTTAGCCACGAACTTCGTAGCATAATTCAAAAAATTTAATCTGAGGTAAGTAGGATTAAGAACATCCGACCAAGGTTGGTGCTATTCAAAACAAGCTAGTACTCATGAAAACAAATTCATAATGAGTGATCCAAGGCACTTGTATGTTGGTGCACACTAAACCTGTTCATATTTTTAAGTCTTGATATAACTATAGCTAATATTCCATATTAGTCTTACGAATGGTTTAGGCCTTAGAAAACATTACCAAAACCTCAAACTAAGTAATTGTCAGGGTTTCATGTCCTATATAAGTAGAACAATAGGTAGGCCATGAAATATCTAAAGCCTATTAAACTGTAAATGTGAAAGATTATTTGTATGGTTTCACCTCACTTTCAACATCTCAGAGCTAACTTCAAAACACCAAGCAGCTCCTTGCTCAAGCTATCGTCATACTGACCGCAGTCTCATTCATTTTGCACATTCCTTGACTGCAACACAGCCTAACTCCTCTATCTTCAACTGCAGACCTGTAGCTTCATAGCTCAAAACAATAGGATCCAAACCAGTAACTGCATCTCAACTGCCTGTACAGCTCAACTCAAACACCTGCAACACCAATCAATCACTCCTGTAGCTCCAGGCTGCCTCCAGCTGCAACAATTTCACCAGATACTCAATTGACAATTTTAAATCACCATTTCTGAATTTAACACAATCTTAGAACAATAGACACTTCACCATCTCAGCTCAACCTGCAATGCACATTTCTTACTCGGACTTCCAACCCATTACTACTTCATATTTGAACCCAACATCCCTACAACTTTTGTTCGATTCTAATCTTCTAATCTCTGATCAAACCCTTTACTTCGTATATCGAATTTCAGATATTCAATACTTGAACTCTTCTTCTCATCTACTTTTCGTCTCAATTCCTGTAGAACCCTAATTCAGCTCATACCCTTTCAATCTGCTCTCCAAAACTCGAATTAGAACCCAATACCAGTTGAATAACAAAAAATTCACCACAAAAACCTAAACTGATTCGAGCTCCGAATCTCGATCTCCATCATCTTCTCCCTGTATTTCTCGATCCAGATTCTTGAAAAACAATAAATCAAGAGGAAGACGAAGAAGAAAGAAAGGGGGAAAAAAAGGAAAAATGAAAATTTGGAGGTGGTCGGGGTCGACCCTCTAACCTCTACCTTGTTTTTTACAAAAACAACCTCAACAATTAACATATTTCCAACCTCCGTGTCCTTTCTCGGACTGCCGAATTGACTACGTTACCCTTCAGTTTATGTTGTATTTACGCCAGTTTCAGAGGTGATTGAAAATGTGGAGGGTTACTTTAGTCCTTTCATTGTTGATTAAATCTGTTTGGGACACCAAAATCCAATCTTTTTCGTACAATTGATCACTTACTATCGACAAAAAAAGACCATATATAATATAGCGCCGCTTCGCTCGGTCGGCCCAAAAACATATATGAACCATAATTACATCTGAAAACCCTAAAAGTTGAAATTGATGAAATCAAACTTATAAAACCACAATTTCACATTAATACGGAATACCCAATCACCGATTTGGAAGAAATCATCATCAATTACAAGAAATTCTCATTCAATCATGGTGGTATAGCTTTTATTACACAGTTCAAGGTTGTGAAAGGCTTGATTATATGATCCTATTCACCGAAGAAAAATAACCATTCTCAATCGCAAGGTCAGCATTCTTCTTTAAAAGCTTCCTTACTTTGATCTTGAACCTTCCAATTTCTCTCTGCAAGTTACAAGTCTGTTCCTTTTTTTTCGGCTTGTTTTTTTTTTCTCTTCTTGTCATAAGAAGGAACCAGAGACGTGAGAGATAAAGAAGCTAAACAAAACTTGTGGTTTGTTTGGTTCAATTGTGTGAGATCCATATTTAATTTTCTTAGATAATGACCACAACCGCTCAATGTGTGATGATCGAATAAGATATAAAAGCACATGGGATACAATGTTATTTGAAAAAAAAAGTAAGGTCAAAAATGTCATTTCGCCAATCCATGATATCTCCTATGCCGATTTATTGACTGGTCAATGCCGAGATATTGACTAGTTAACTTCCCTGGACAGAAATTTTAACGGTTGGGGCATATTACCCAAAACTGGAAATGCGAGGCATATTCCCAAGATTACACCGCGTTTTGGGGCATATCCCCAATTTTCCCTTCTTACAATCAAATAACATCAAACAGAGCAATATGAGAGCAAATGATATGGCAGTGCACCGAGATATCGCATCTTCTTTTGACCGGTTTTGGCTCTGCAACTCTATCTTAAATAAAAAACAGTTATCTTCTTCAATTACCAGTTACTTGACAGTTATCTTCATCTTCTCCATTGTTTTTCTTAGTATTTCCATAGATTTTCTACCCGGATCTTGAATTATTTTAAGATTCTGGTGGAATTGTAGATAGTATTATATATCTAAATAAAAACAAATTGTTGTTCTAACAATTTTTAGGATTTCCTCTTTATTTTCTCATAGGTCTAATGGTATTTTTATGCTATTTAGACTTGTTATCTCATAGCCATTATGGTATTTTTTGGTGGTGTTGCACTCTTATCAAATATATTTTGGAAGGAGACGATCTATTTCTACAAATCGAGTAAGACCGATATTGATTGCGATGATATCAATAAGGGCATATTACTCCTTATTATGGAAGCATCTTACATCAATGATGATGATGATCAAGAAACAAATGATCAAGAAACAAAATGGTTTGAAACCATTAGAAGGATGTCAATTTCTCCAACGGGTTGTAAAATTTCGTACAATTTTCTATTTTCGTTCTCAAATATGTAAATTTTGTACGGATTGTTTTTCTCCGTTTTCAAATGTAATTGATCAATGTAAGCAAAATTTCATATTAATGAAATTTTGAGGTGATACCTCTTTCCATCAAAAAAAAAAGAGAGCAAATGATATGCAAATCAACTCTAAATATATCAAATCATGCATTCCCTTAAATAAAAGAGGGTTTTATATAATGAATATAAAAGCCTTTAATCTTATCAAAGTAGGCAAATCAACCAGATTAACTTTCCTAGGTTTAGCCCTAAATGAGATAAACTACATACAAACAATTGAATAAACCAACTGAGTTTGGTATAAGATCCGAAGAAAAAGAGTAGTGCTTTGGTATAAGATCTTGCAACTTCGTCATGCATCTCAAAATACCAACCACGTCTGAGAAAACATGAACAAAGAGGCATTAGGTTAAACCACGTCATCAAAGTAGCAGTTAGATGAGATAATATGTCAAACCTAAAATATTAATGATGTCCAATCAAGAAGGAAAAAAAAAACTCTGCGGAAGGAAGAGATATTCTACCTCAACCTCAACATGCACTAAAAACCTACAAAAAAAAAATCACGAAAGATGATATCAGTTGAAAACGTACCAGGTAAATGCACGATCTCAAAGCCAAGATGATTTGTGCACGATCTCAGCTCCATATCAACCTCAATTGTTCCTAAATGCAGAAAACATTTAGAAAGGAATCAAACTCCCATTCTAAAAAATCCTTGCACTTTTAGGGGCGACCCCGAAAGAATTAGGGGCGACTTTTTTATTCCCAACCCATATACACCGTTAAGGGATGTCCAAAAACGCGGAGAATACGTTAATGCCCTTACACACAACCTAAGCTATTTTGTTCCCCGATTATAACAACGCAATCGGAAGCTTAGTAACTATGTTATACTACCGATTATTATCGATTTTGTGCCAAACTCGCATCTTGCTTCTATGACAATCTAAGGGAAATAACCTCACGAGACTACCGATTATAGTAGCTCATAAATTCCCAAAATTGGTGATTTCGCCAAGAAAGAAATTTTAGGGTAACCGTATAATCGGAAGCCTTATTAACTACCGATTATTCTAGTTCCCAAATTCGAAAAATGACAATTCGCAAAACTAAATTTGGGGTAATCGTATAATCGGTAGGTTATTAGCTACCGATTATACTCCAACTACTCCGCAAAATTTTATGAAAATCTAAGTTTTAATTGTTGATCTGATCACCGATTATACTCCAAACGGCTAGTTCGTTCAAAATAAACTAGCCGTGCCTCAAAAACCAAACACAATCTAGAGATAATACATATTGACAAACCTCCGATTATGTTGAAGTAACCGTTTTTTTTAAAAACTAGCCGTTGGGTACTTTTTTGCTATAAATAGAGACCTATCTCTACCAAACTTATTCACCCATCACATTCAATCTTCCTAAATCAGTCACCCATCACTTTGAATCACAAAAATGGCTACAACTCCGTTCAATAATATAGAAGATGTTGCTATTGTCGCAGCACACACCACTCTCACAAAGCACTCCGCTGAGGAAGCGCAAATGGGTGACCGTGAATGAAGACCCAACAAGAGGGCCTTACTTTGGGGATGATCAAAACACCAATGCTTGGTGGAAACGGGTGTTTAAGGTTTTTAAAGCACTAAGCGGAAATCGTTATAGGAGGACGCTCCCGCAAATAAGGAAAGGTACGCATATTTATACAATGAATGCGTACATCGCCGAGAAACGAATTGAAAGCTCGTAAGGACGCTATGCCAAACGAAGACCGAATGAGTAGAGTAAGTTTGTGAATCAATAGGCCTCTTATCAAAAATTCTTTATTTGGTTATGATTATTCAACAACGCTAACTTATTTTAAAAATTGTTTTCCCAGTATACTTTGGGTCGGAGCCAATACGAATTAAGGTACGGTCATGAGTTTCTGCACGAGGACTGCTACACTCTCTGAGGAAGTTGAATGGCAATTCGCCCAATATAATTAAACTCGTAGAGAATCCCTAGGGCGATGTATTGAACAATTTTATGTGTTTTACTTCTATTTTATTTCAACTACATGTATGTTTTTTCGATTCAATAAAATGAGTGACTTCAAATACTGGTTCAATTTTAGTCAGTGTGGAAATAAGGATTTTAGAAAACTCATTTAGGGGCAACCTATAATCTGGTAGGTTTTGGAACCTATCTTCCGTACGATTATGGCTACATCCAAATCACGAACCACATGGTTAGGCCTGGCCTTGTACCCTCTTAACCTATGGATTCCGGCAAGGGTTCGATCTGGGCTCCTTACAATCGGTAGTTTATTGTTGAGTAGACTACCGATTATGGTAGATTTCAAATTTCCTACAATGAATGATTTTACAAAAACTCATTTTGGGGCAACCTATAATCGGGAGGTTGGGTAACCTACTTGGCTTCCGATTATGGCTAAATCCAAATCACGAACCACATGGTTATGGTCGGCTCTCGCACCCCTCAAAACCTAGGAATTTGGCCAATGCTCAATTTGGGGCTTCCAATACCGGAGGTTATAAGTAACCATTTCTACCGATTTTGGGCTACTCAACAATCGGTAGCTAATGAGGTGGTATTACCTACCGATTAATAACCGTTTGACAGATAAAACCAAAGTCGACCTAAATTCAAATTCATTTCATTTTTTCTTTTCAACTTCAACTTCAACTCCTCTTCTCCTCTTTCCTTCCGATTGCGAGAGGAAAACTCTCCCTCTCCTCGCTATACATCGTTCATCGTCGAATCGAATCATCGTCGATTATTTTCTATAAAGATGAAAGAAACGGAACGTAAGAAAGCTCGAACCAAAAACGTTGTGCGCGGTGAGGATCCGAATATTGGATTGCATGCCCGTAATAAAGAGGTTTTAACTCACGAACCCGAAGAACACGAAGACGATGAAGTAGGCGACACCGATAGCCAAACTCTCGTGCAACTTCAAATGGCGCCGATTAGGTAAGATTCTACCATTAATTTGGTTTATATTGCTTCAATTGGACGAATCCATGTTTATTTTTTTTAGGGTTTTCTTTATTACCCAGAATCGGTAGGTTAGGTATTGTTATAAACTTCCGATTGTGGTCGAACTCTTCATTTCACGAAAAATTTGTCATATTCGGGTGTTAAAAATTTAGGTATCCTACCGATTATATAACGTTTTTCATTACCGAGGCCTAATTCAATCATAATCTAAGCTAATTGTGATTTATCCTTCCGAATAAACTAGGGAAGAACAAGTATTAGAGACGCAATAATCGGGTGAAATATTATGTAATATCTTTACGATTGTTTAGGCTAACAAATTGATTTGTTTCGGATACAAAGAGACGCATATTCGGTAGACATTAGTTTTGTTAGGCTTCCGATTGTGGAATTTGAGGGTTATGTTGAACTTTAGGTTCTATTATTGTGTGTAGATAAACATATTCGAACACAAAAAAGTTTATTTTGTTTCCGATTATACGTATTCTGTAGCTTTAGGTTAACCGATACTTACGATTGTGAATAATCGGAGGCAATTTGTTAAATCAACCAACCGAATATTTAGTTTCATAACCTGTTGTACTTTTTGTTGTTGTTTAGGATAAAGAGGTAAAAACATCCAAGATTCAATTGTCTCGCTAGTGCAAGGAAGGATAGGCGTCGTAACTCGACAAACCTAGTGCAAGGAGAGCTAGGACTGCAACGCCGCTTCAAGTGGTCAAGTTGGAACTCAACAAGCAAGCCAAGAAGTCGTTCAACCTAGTGCCCTCAATCGAACCTGTTCAATCAAAGTGTTCAACCAAGTGCCTCTCAATCACAACCAATCCAAGAAGGTGTTCAACCAAGTGCCTCTCAATCACAACCAATCCAAGAAGGTGTTCAACCAAGTGCTTCTCTATCACAACCAATCCAAGAAGCTTGTTCAACCAAGTGCTCCACCATCACAACCAGAAATTGAACAAGCGTAAGAAGTAGGACAAGCCGAAAGAAAAATCCTCCTCGAAAGAAAGCGAAACACCTTGTCGAGAGATGAACCAAGGTGAAGGATATTCCGTAAGGTGTAATCCTTGGGCCGCTTGGGAGGATGGAGGACAATTGTTATTTGGATACAAAGAATCCTGGGCCGAGAAATATATGAAACCGAGGTAATGATCGTATCCATTTTATTAACTTATTATGTTTTTCTCCGTAATACTTTTAAGGGTTGTAGTTTTAGGTTATTCTAATTTTATTTTTTAACTTGTCATGTGTTTAATAGTATCATTCCGATGCGGTTCGTTTACTCAAAGCGACCGCCGCACCAACAAAAATGCTAGATTGGCCTTTGGAGGGTGAATGTGAAAGGTTCAAGACCATTGCGAATTCGGGGTTGGCCAATGTCTGCGGAGAACTCAATGTTGGAACATGACCGGGTGGCTATATCGGCGTTTGGGAGAGACTTTATCCCGAGACCGACACCTTCCATATGCCGTTTGGGGAGATGACGATAACCCTGCATGATGTTGAGCAGATTCTTAAACTCCCCGTCCATGGCAAGGGTGTTAGGGCCGAGTTCACTAAGCAGTTGGAATGGAGGAATCTTTATGATCTGACTAAGAGGTGTTTGGGTTGGGATGAAGAAACATCAACAACTGAGTTCAAAAGATGCATGAAGTATAGAACTAGACAGTTCAACATGGGTACTCTGATGGATATGTTCAAGGGCACCAAGGAAAAGAAGAGAAAGGAACTTTAACGGACGAGCAAGTCAACCACGCGGCCACCGCATATCTCCTATGTGTATTGGGATGTGTCATTTTCCCCAATACCAGTGGAAATCGGGTCGACGCCAACCTTTTACAACTTCTAGATCCTCTCGATAAAGTGCATGAGTACTCTTGGGGCACGGCATGCCATGCGTGGTTGATGGAAGAGTTGAGAAAGGCGCGAGGGTTGGAATTAGCCAAGTGGCCGGAACGTGAGTCTCACATGTATTGTTTATTAACTCCACATACTTGGTTATTTTTTTATTTTTTTATACTATTGAAGAATCAATTTCCTAATACTTGCAAAAATGACATTATAGACTTGGATCTACGTCCACTTCCCTATCTTGGGATTGGCCATTGAAAACCCTAAGTGGGAGAAAGGTGACCCTATAGGAAGAAAGTACGTCTTCGATGACAACCATTCTAGGACGAAGGAGCATCAGTTGATTCGTTTGAGGGAGATTTTGGACTCACTTAAAGCCCAAGACGTATGCTTTGATCCATACAAGGAAGACCGAGCCACCGGACATATCGCGGGTCGGTCCGATTTGGCACTTTATTTTGGACCGTTGTGGCACCCCACGGATATGTGATGTACAATGCCTCAAGGGTGATGCGACAACACGGTTTTGTACAAGGTATACCAAAGGAGGAAATCCATGGCAATTTCACTTTGGTTCTGGAGCAATGCAAGTCTGATAAAGATTCTATCACGGTGGTTCACAAGGGTTCACCATCCTCACAATTCCATTGGGATAGAAGGGCGCATTACTTGATCAACCAAGGAAGGGCAGCCAACCAAGGTTTTGAAAATGCTCCCAACTACATGGATTGGTACCGCAATGTTTCTCATGTTCGTGTAATCCGTGATCTTAAAGCAAAGCCAGCTTCAGTACAAGAGTATCCTCAAAGAGAAGCCCATGGGTTTTGATAGATTGGTACGTATTGTTTTGTTAATTTAGTTTAATATTATGGGTCAAAATAGAGTAATAACCGTTTGATGGTATGCTATGTTTTAAAACAAAGATGAACAGTTCAAGCGTTTGTCGAAATGGTGCACTGATTGTATAAAGGCCGGAAAGCCTGTTTCAATTGAGAAGATAAAAGACCACAAACATGTTGATTGACAACGTTGACAATGAGGAGTATGCATCTCGGGCTGGGAAAAATTGCAAAAGAAACTCGCAACCAAGGTGAACAAAGAACCCCGGGCTTCATCAAGCACTCAAGTTGATGAAACCCATGATGATGCCGGTCCAAGTCGTAGAGCTAATAAAAATCGCAAAGTCAAAGCAAATAGGAACAAGTGAACTCTCTGTTGTAAACTCTCGATGTTTTTCGTTAACTTTATGGATAACTTTGTTTATGTTGGTTATGTCGGATTATGTCGTTTTCAAAGATTGTGTCGGAATATTAGTTGTTTCGTTATGTTTATGGATTAAGAACAGTTATTTTACACATTTTATGCATTTAACGATGACTCGCAAGCGAATCACATGAAGAGACATGAAAGTGTTGAATTTTGGAACACAATCGGAAGATAGGTTTATATATTAACCTACCGATTCTGGGGATGTTCCATTTTTAGTCGAATCGGTAGGGTTATACGTTATTAACCTACCGATTCTGGGGATTGTGCAAAATATTTTGTCAGAATCGGAGGATTGCTAATATACTTTGCTCTCCGATTATCATGTGTAAAGAAAACCTGTCTTCTGTATCCAAACAACACCACAATCGAAAGGTAAATGTGCACCTTAACTTCCGAATAACAATAATCGGTTGGTTTATTTGTAATGTTCCTTCCGACTGTTATAAGTAAAAAAAATTTGTTCTCTGTAACCAACCAACACCATAATCGGACATTAACGAAACCACAAACATCCGATTACGAATATTCGTAATCGGATGTTTGTGGTTTCGTTAATGTCCGATTATTATACTAAAAACAACTATGGTTTCGTAACCAAACAACACCATAATCGGAGGGTCCGGTAATATATTGAACTCCCGATTATGGTCGCATCCAAATCACGAACCACATGGTTATGCCCGGCTCGTACACTCAAAACCTATGGAATTTGGCAAGGGTTCGATCTGGGGCTCCTTATAATATGGTAGGTTTTTAAGTTGTTAACTCTACCGATTATGGTAGATTTCAAAATTCATCACATGAATGATTTTAGAAAAAAATCATTTTGGGGCAACCCATAATCGGATGGGTTGGTAATATATTTAACTCCCGATTATGGCCGCATCCAAAACGCAAACCAAGTGGTTAAGGTTTGTCATGTGCACTCAAAACCCATGAAATATGGCAAAGGTTGATCCGGGCTCGTTATAATCGGTGGGATATATAATTATATACCCTACCGATTATGGTATATTTCAAAATTCATTACGTGAAGGATTATAGAAAAAACTCATTTTGGGGCAACTTATAATCGGTAGTTTATGTAACATATTAGGCTTCCGATTATGGCTACATCCACACTCAAGCAAAGTGGTTATGGTTGGCTCCGCACCTCTCAAAACCAATGGAATTTGGCCAAGGTCAATATGGGGCTCCTTATAATCGGTAGTCTTACAAGTTGGATAAGCTACCGATTATAAAAGGGATTATTGGCCGAAGTATCTACACAACAATCGGTAGGTATATTTTAATTTAACCTACCGATTGCATGTTTACCTACCGATTATGGTGTTGGCTACCGATTATATAAGGGCATATTGGCCATTTCAAAAATCGAAGATAAGGGTAGCTTAGATTTACGTTTAGGTGATTTTTTGTCTTTTAGTGTCGCCCCTAATTCTTTCGGGGGTCGCCCTAAAAGTGCCAGGTAAAAAATCATTATCTTTGATAATAAAATCAAAACTACATAATCATTGACGCTATATTCCAAAGAGTTCAGGACCCTAAAGGACAAAATCAAAAAGTAGCAGCAGTGAGACTTGAGAGCTTACCCATTTTCTGCAAGCAGACACCTAAACATCCGTTAAACGACAACAAAAATGAAAAAGAGAAAAAAAATTTAATGCACCGGATGGGAGGCGGTGAAACAGAATACGAAAACAATTTATGCTTATGGAAAATAAGATAAGAAAAATCTAGAAGATGGGAGAAGTTGGAGCATGGATTGTGAAGTACTAATCCACACCTTAATTGAACAGCTCAATTCACGAAGATAGAAAATAGGTTAGGTTTAAGGTTTTGTAGTAATGATCACCATACCCTAATCCTTCCCAATGTATAATTTACGTTATTAACAATAAAAAAAAAAAAAAAAACAGAAAACCAAAATACATACTATTGGCAAAATCAACTTAATTTAATCAAGGCAAATGTTATCCTCTGCATAGGTGCAAAGGATAAGTGCATTAAATGTTGTTGGACTTCTAAGTAAATTTTATTGGAACTGTAATATTTTAAGCTTTATCATTATTTTATAATATTTGATAGACGAATTTACATATTTATCCTTAGGCTTAGTACTTTTTTTAGTTTTGATCAGAGATGCACTAGCTAGCCACAACTTACCGCCGAAATCACATTTACGTTTTTCTCTCCTAGCACAATATCCGTCAATGGAATTAGTGACGACAAACATTATATTTAAGGTTTTATTTATCCTTGATTTTTTTTCTTTTTTGATTTGTATTAAACAAAATATATAGGTTTCCCGTTCCTGGTGGAATCCCATACCGTCGTAATACCTATAGAACATACTTAAATTACTTTGATGTTTGATGGCTATTTTACAAAAAAAAAAAACAAAAAATCTTTTTATTTTGATGATTTGTGTCCGTGCATCATGGATACCCGTAGTCCATATATATCGTAACAACTATTGTTGCTATTTCATTTTTGGCTGTGAGGGAACGTAAATTTATAAAAATAACTTTCTTCAAACTTGAGGGTATTTCAGGAATAATTATATCATTCATTACTAGAGTTTATTTAATATAAAACTGTTTAAATCCCAAGGAATAATTTGGAAATCCAATATATAAAGATACAATTAATGCTATATTATCCTATGCCTGGGTGCATAGAATAACAGGACCCTACTCATACTACAAAATACTAACCATGATAATACGTCTGGATTTGCTAGTTTTCTCTCAATCCCATTCTAGTTTTCTCTCAACCAGGATTTGCTAGTTTTCGCAGAAAAGTTTATGGTTTCGGGATTGCAGTATTGAACTCTGGATTAGAAGCACATCATTAGTTGTCTGAAGCCTGAACGATCTCACCCGCACATAGAATGTTTTCTTCAGTAAAAGATAAAGCCTTCTGCTCCTCGCTAGTTGTTTTTCTTTTCTTTGTATCATCGTTAATGATGATTTGTTTTGTAGAGAAGAAAACCTAGAGAAGAAAACCTAGGTTTGTTTCTAGCGTTTCTTTTTTTTTATTTTTTATTTTTTTTATTTTTTTGGTTTCCGGGATGATAAATATAAAAATTACTTTTTTTAACCAAAAAAGGGCCTTGTTTTTCTCTCCTTCGAGGAAAAGTGGAATGGAGCACTTCTAAAGGTGGGTGAGGATCACCGTTGAACGTGTGGGCTTATATGAGTTAGGATTTTAAAGGAGTTAGATATATATATATAGGGAACCAAATGCAAAGTTTAATGAATGAATGAGAACGGAACTTGGGTTCCAACTTCCTCTCCATTACATTATACTTCCTCCGTTCTTTTTTAATAGGCTGGTTTTTATAAATAAATGTTTCAGAAAAATAGGCTGGTTTCCTAATTGGGAAAATCAAATATTACTTTAATTTATGGGACCATTTTTCTCTTGATGACAAGTGTCATGTGGACCATTTCACTTGACTTCTTTTGCTGACAAGTGTCATGGGGACCATTGCACTTCACTTCTTTTATTGGCAAGTGTCATGAGGACCACTTTCAATGATTAGTTCACTTAATTTACTTAGTTTTCTCTAAAAACAAAACCAGCCTATTAAAAAGGAACGGAGGGAGTATTTTTTTATACAATTTCACCTTAATTTATGTATGCAGTGTTCAGTACAAACCAAAATGGAGCGTACATATGATGTTACAACGGTTGCCATTGACATTAATTGTCACTGGCTTATCTTCGGAATATATATGATTACCGTTTGTTAGAGAAAATTATAAAACGCTATCAGTAGGAATTTCTCTGTGGTAATCGACGTGGGCGACGGACGATACGGAAAAAGATAATTCTCTTTAACCCTTGCATAATTTATTTAACATTTGTTAAGTTGATTTGTGCATAAGTTTTTATAGTGTCTAACTTTGTTCCCTATTTTGATTAGGACTTGTTAAAGAGAAAGTTGGACATCTTATCATATTTTGTATGTGCTATTTGGTGCACAGGTAATTATGCGGTATATGAAGAGATATCCAAAATATGTACGTATAGCGACAAATCATATTTGTGATGTTATTTGATTTCGAATTTAGCCAAATATTCGAGTTTTGTAGCATTTTGGTATTTTCTGTTCTAATCAACAACGGAAGGTTTTTCCGCGTCGTTTTTGGATAGCGTAGAGAGTAAAATTGCCTTTGTTGGTACACCAATAATTTTGTGGTGTCCACGGTTTAATATCGGTAGAGCGAGGAATTATTGCATCCTTGGGGATAACAAAATTTTAATATTCCTCTGCTATGATAATGTCCAGAATTCAAAGTCGTTCCACCTAAGGTCGGAATGTGATGAAAAACGGACACCGGGTTAACACGGTTAACCAGTCTCTATCAATGGTTCTTGAAATGACCTACAATTGATAATGAGACGATTTATTTTAAGATAAAGAAGTGTTCATATTTCAACTTTGATAAATTAATATTTCGTCGAGCCTAATGGATGAAATTGGAGATTTGTTGGTATCAGAACAGTTTATATTACATTTTGAATGTTTCTTCCTTGTTTCACCGCTGATTTTTGTGGCAAATAATTTGGCTTGATTTTTGAGAAGATATATATGCCGTATAAAATGCTGCGGCGAGTGATAAGTAGAGATGCAAATTTTGCGCCCTTATGTGTCTCTGCAAAGGTTGTGAAACCTCAAAATGAGAGGATTTCCATAAGGCCTGCATGCAATAGAGAATTTGCGGTCGTAATACAATGATTGTTGGTGACATACTCAAAAGTATTTAATGATGTTGTCATAGATGATATTGGTGTTAAACGACTCTCTATAAGGGAATGTCATCAAATGTATGATTGGTTAAAGGAGAGATCTAAGCAGAATACCAATTTGCAAAATGCATAGCGTTGAACTGCAGGCCAAACACTTCATAATGTGAGCTACTCTTAGCCACATGTGGGTGTTTGCAGTTCCGACATCCGATAATGTAACACCTAGTGGTTACAGGTGGGTGTATGTGCATAGTGAGAAAATAAAAAGCCGGAACAACAAGATGATCATTAAGGAATTGCGCAGAGTAAAACCAGACCAAGTTTCCCAAGCAAAGAAAATTGTTGAAGACATTCAAAGGTGGTTCGTGGTTTCTATGCAATATTATCGGACACAATGGCCAACTGAGAAGGCTACTCTCCAGAGGGAGTAAAGCCACAGAAGACTATTTCTTTCTCGAAGTCGACGAAATTAGGGTTTTTCCAGGTTTTGGGGGAATATTCCGACGGAATCTTACCTGGAAAGGCTCAGTTTCGTCGTTCTGACGAAGTTTCCGACTTACGCTAGTCCACTCACCGCCAAGTTTCGATCTCGGAGTCACCTTTCTTTTTCGAAGTCTATGGAATTAGGGTTTTTTAAGCTACTTCCGACGGAATCTTACCTGGAGAGGCTCAGATTCGTCGTTCTGACGAAGTTTCCGACTTACGCTAGTTCATTCACCGCCAGGTTTCGATCTCGGAGTCACCTTTATTTCTCGAAGTCGACGGAATTAGGGTTTTTAAGCTACTTCGGGCGGAATCTTACCTGGAGAGGCTCAAATTCGTCGTTCTGACGAGGTTCCGACTTACGCTAGTTCACTCACCGCCAGGTTTCGATCTCAGAGTCACCTTTCTTTCTCAAAGTTGACAAATTTGTGTGTGTTTAATGTTTCGAAGAATATTTTGATGGAATCTTACCAATAAATGGATGGATTCATAGTTCTTACCAAGTTTATGACTTATTGTAGTCTACTCACAACCAGATTTTGATCTCGGAGCCTGGTTATGCATACAATATGCCAGAATATGGTTTATTTTAGGTTTCGGGGAATATTCTAATGGAATCATACATGTAAATGGATGGATTCATCATCGTTCTTACAAGTTTCCGACTAAGTTTGAAGTCATAACCCTCCCGGAGATTATTGGTTCATATTTTGTATCTCTTTATACCACATTTGAAGTTTGAATTGATATCGAGATTCATATTTATCGATTTCGATAATGTATCATGATAGCTTTGAAGTCATAACCCTCCCGAAGCTTCTTGGTTCATAGTTTGTATGTCGTTATACCACATTTGAAGTTCGAATCGACATTGAACTTCATATTTATCGATTTCAATGATGTGACATGCTAAGTTTGAAGTCTGAACCCTCCTAGAGCTTCTCGGTTCATAATTTGTATGTCGTTATACCATATTTGAAGTTCGAATCAACAGATAAGTTTCATATATATCGATTTCGGTGATGTATCCTGCTATGTTTGAAAATAGAACCCTCATGGAGCTTCTTGGTTCATAGTTTGTATGCCATTATACCACATTTGAAGTTTGAATCGACATTGAGATTCATATTTATCGGTTTCGTTGATTTATCATGCTAAGTTTGAAGTCTGAACTCTCCCGGAGCTTCTTGGTACATAGTTTTTATGCTTCTTGAGTCTACGAGTGTGAACTAAAGCTACTTCATGACCTGTATGACTAGTCGAAACTACTTCATGACCTATGTGACTAGTCAAAATTCAAATCGGAAGCACAAAGAGAAAGCACAAAAGCACAAAGAAACACACCAATTATCGAATTCACTTCTTATTTTCAGCTTTATTCTTATATATTTTTTGGATTTTTTTATATCAGAATGTCGATAACAATGTCCTAAATTTAGTAATATTTTTTTTGATTATTTTTCATATCGGAAGTTAATAATTAAATCGAATACACGAGTTTAAACTAGCACAAAGAAAAACACACAAGCTTCTCAATCCGTATGAGCATCCTAAAGTGAATCTACACCGTCCCATAATTTATGCAATCCGTATGACCTCCTTATCTACGGTCCAGAGTATTTTTAACTTATCTAAACTAAAAGAAAGAAAGAAAGAAAAAAAAAAAAAACTTTATTCGTTCTCCGTCTCTTATCTCCATCTCTCTTTCTGCAAACCCTAATTTCTCCCCTTTGCCCACTCCAAACCTTCATCTTCTAACGCCAAATTACTCTCAGAAACTCCAATTTCATAACCCTAAATCTCTAGTTTCTTACTCAATTCACTCTAAATATCTAATTTCTTACCCCCAAAATCGTGTTCTGAAACTCTAATCGACCCTGAATCTCAATTTTAAGAACTAAAATACAGCTTCTAGCCGGAAAAAAGGAAGAAAAACCCAGTGGTGCGGTGAATCTAGATAATAAATCTCTATCATTAAGGTCTCCTTTATCGGTATGCCAGTTTTTTCGTCAGATGTTATAATTGGATTTCAAAATGATATTGTGGTTAATTTTAAAAGTGTATGCTTCATGCTTCGGAGCGCATGCTTCGCTCCAAACATTCTTTTCATCAGATGTTATAATTGGATTTCAAAATAATATTGTGGTTTTTAAAAGCATGTTCTTCATGCTTTGGAGCGCACGCTTCGCTCCGTGTTTCAAGCATTTCCTCCGGCGTTCATGTCTTATATGAATGTTTTGAGGGGGAATCGAACACCCCACCTCCCACTCTCCTGGAGTAGGATGAACCAGTGTGCCCATGCTATGTTTTTGATAATCATTAGACTTCTATAAAATTTATATAAATATTATCTTCTTAAATTTATAATTACTAATTACGACTATTTTATTTATAAGAAAACATACGCTTCAAACATCAACCATGGAGCGAAGCTTCACGCTTCGACATACGCAACGTTTCTTAAAAATGAAAAAAAATTCGCACTTTGGTTCATGCTTTCAATACCATGGTATGAACTATGATTCTTCAAAATTCGTTCATCGGAGAAATTTTACTATGATCAAAAACCCGTAAATTCAGGTGGGAGTCGTGGGTGCATTCTATTAGCATAGAAAATAAAAGAATTGAGGATTGTTGTGAATATTTATAATTACTAATTACGACTATTTTATTCACAAGAAAACATACGCTTCAACCATCAACCATGGAGCGAAGCTTCACGTTTCGACATACGCATCATTTCCTAAAAATGAAAAACGCTTCACATTTTGGTTCATGCTTTCAATACCATGGTATGAACTATGATTCTTCAAAATTCGTGCAACCCGTAAATTCAAATTGTGAGTCGGGGTCCATTCTCGTTAGCATTGAAAATAAAAGAATTGAGGATTCTTTGTGATTGTAGTGCTTTGAATTTGTTGGTACAAACATTTAGTGATCGATAAATGAGAAAGGAGCATAGTTGGAGTCTTGAAAATGTTATGTACTCCCTCTGTTTCTAAATAATAGGTTGGTTTGTGTGTAAATTTGCACCTGAACCAGCCTATTTTTTAGAAACGGAGGTAGTGTCACTTTGGTAATCATAGGTTTGAAATGATTAGAATGATGTTCTTGAACCGATATTGTTGGAAGTCGGTGACATCTAGATATAAATGTCGGCTCTCCCTGTCTTATCAGTGTCATCCTATTAGTCCCAAGGTTTCGTCCTCTTCTGGTATACCCCTCCCGTCCGATATCCCAAAAGATTAAATTGTTCGAACATTTAGTAATTTGGGATTTCAATCCATTCCAATCAAAATTAATGTACATTTTCATTGTATCTGAAAATACTGGGTTCTAACAACCACACCCAACAATTCGTTTGGCAATCTGAGAGGACTTACTTCAATAAACTTTCTAGAGAATCAACTAGACAGTTAGACTCAATCTAGAGTAAAGTATATCAAAGAGTACAATATCTCGATCTCTTGATTTAATTCTTACTCAAGAAAATAGAAATCTTCTAGTATAATTAAATACAATAGAAATAACTTAAATGGTATCAAAGACCAATATCCAAGTGTCAATCAATGTAAATCAACAACCAAAGGTTGAATATTCTAATTGATTGATTCTAACGCACAACTTGTGATATTTCAATTATATAACAAAATATAATACAAAAAATAAATAACACAGACACCAGAATTTTGTTAACGAGGAAACAACAAATGCAGAAAAACCCCGAGACCTAGTCCTGATTGAACATCACACTGTATTAAGACGTTACAGACACTAGCCTACTATCAGTTAACTTCAGACCGAATGTAATTGAACCATAATCAATCTCACACTGATTCAAGGTACAATTAGCTCCCTTACGTCTCTGATCCCAGCAGGATACTACGCACTTGATTCCCTTCGCTGATCTCACCCACAACCAAGAGTTGCTACGACCCAAAGTCGAAGACTTGATAAACAAATCTATATCATACAAAAAAGTCTATAAATTTGAATAAATCTGTCTCCCACAGAAATACCCGAGAGTTTTTGTTCCGTTTTTTGATTAATCAAGGTAAACATAAACCAATTGATAAACCGGTCTTATATTCCCGAAGAACAGGCTAGTATATATTATCAATCACCTCACAATAATCTTAATCGACTAGCGAAACAAGATATTGTGTAATCACAAATGATGAGACGAAGATGTTTGTGATTACTTTTTATCTTGCCTATCGGATAAAATAACCAGCTAAAGTATGCGTACAGGTATGCGTACAGATTTGAGTTTTTTAAGTTTCCAAACTCAGCAAAAAAAAATTGGTTTGAAAACTTCTGCAAGTATGTACGCATACTTGAGGCAACTAGTTTAGGAGTTTGTAATTCCCAAACTCAGCAGATATTTTCGGTTCGAAAACATCCTCCAGTATGTGTACAGGGTACGCATAATTAAGGTGACTAGTTTAAGAGTTTGTAATTCCAAAAATCAGCAGATATTTTCGGTTCGAAAACTTCTGCCAGTATGCGTAGGTGTACGCATAATTGTCTTGTCTCCTTCACCAATTTTGTATACACACATATGCATACACTTGGCTCCTATGCTTCAAAAAAAAAATACACTTGGCTCCCGGTTTATGGATTTATACACTAATGTGCAAACACACTATATATGCTTATATCCAAAGATGGTTACATTATCAACTCTATATTCCAATTATTGAAACATTCTTAGAGGATGGCAATAGCCGTTTTCACACACTATTAGCATCGAAGCAATTTTCAAGTTATTAAAATGTCAACATCACTTTCGTCACGAGTAAAGATGAACATTGCTAAAGCAAAATCTTGCCAACACATATTTCGAGAAAAAATATAAGCGATATATATTTAGCTCGAAATCTCAAATAATGAAAAGGGGAAGAGAACCCTAAACTGTTATAGATTTAATTATGACTAATCTTTTCCGATTTCTCTTAACCGAATTTTTCTCTGAAATAAAAAACTCAACCGATACTAAGTTCGGCGACCTATGCCTTCATAAACATTATCTGAACTACTTTTTTAGATAAGTTTGGCCACCTGTTCTTCAGATCTTATAGCCGAACGTGCTTTAGTTAGCCTAAATCAACCTATAAAATTTCTCATTTTCAGAAAATTTGGCCAATTCAAACAACAACAAAATAATTTTAAGTATGCCTGGGTAGTTTAAAGGTTCGGATTGAAAAAAATAATAATTGGGGTTTTCCAAAACTCTTATGTTCTCATTCTTCTTCTCTCTCAATAACTATAAATTAATTAAAAAATAATATTTATTAATTTAATCTTACACTAATCATTAATTAGTTTAGCATAATCATTTAACTATGCATTATACTAACTAATCGTTACAAAAACTTAATTAGGAAGGGTAATTTTAGTATTAATATAAATGTGAAGGATAACAGAGTTATCACCCTTAGAGACCCTCAACTGAGTCATCCAGAAGACCAAGTAAATAGTTAAAGTCCTTAGGTTATGTTTACGTTATGTTAGGAGAGTTGTTAGTCAGTATTTTGAATCTGCTTAAACTCTGTAACTGCATAGCAGTATCTTTTCAATATAAATAAGACTGCAATCTCCACAGGTGAAGTGTGGAAGATATTCTGAAAACCTTCTCTTTAAGTTGGTATCATCCTCGATCCAACCCATGCTTCAACAATCAACAGAAAAAAAAAATAGCCGATATTTTTGGTGATCATGCGCTTCATTGTGCCAAAGATGTTGGACTAAAGTTTCGTCATGACTTAGTCCGTGACATAATAGCCGACATTTGTTTCAAAGATGGTGTTCATGCGCGCAAAGAGGCTGCCTTGGGTTTGGTGTCAGAAAATAACAAAGATCAACCCTTCTTTCTCTAATTCTGTCAAAACATGGAACGGATCAGAACATGTCAAAATCTCTTATAACCTGTATCACAAGTTCCATGATAGAAAAAAAAGCTCAGTTCCCATAAGTTTAGTCACAACCAGTTTCTGAGATTCTTTTATTTATTTTATTTTTATGAAGAGGGGAGGAATTTCTCTTAGAGAAGATTACGGAAGAGAAAAAGGAGGACAAACTCTCATACCTTCCGTTTTTCTTTTTTTCATACACAGTCTAAGATACTACCAATGTCATTCAAATGGCTCACCCTGCAACATCCAAAATCTGAACACCAAATTGTAACATCAATGACATGAAAGTGAAATATATATTACAAAACAAGTACAACGACAAGTTTGAAGTCTAAACGATTGGATGTTTAATTTCAGAATGTCATAATTAAGACTTCAGCTAGGACAACTAGGGTAATTTGGGTGTAACATTAAAAGAAAAATCTAATGTATTGCAAACAGATTTAGAAAAAAAAATACTTACATCCTTACATAAATGAAGCTTTTAATGAGCACCATCAATGTCATCAATGTCTTCTCTTTTGGTTAACAATCAACAGAGACTTGAAAATTTTCAAGTGTTCATCCACAGACCCTACTTTCAAAACCAAAAGTAGTGGATTCGTAAATACAATGACTCTTCTTTAGGTTCATAAATTGAGTAGAAATCAAGCTTACCGCGAAGCTGTTGTGCTTGAGTACCCCCAAAATCTAATTCTTCCTGCTTTTGAGCTTTTGATTGCTCAAAATCTGAAGAAATCACAAACCAAATTCATTATTAATCCAACAAATTTCAGATCTAAGTGATGGAATACTGTTAAACCAAATCAAAAAAAAAAAAACCCTAGAAAATCAATACAACAGATGTACACAAACCTAACTCAAAACTCAAATCATAAAACTGAAATTAGAACCAAACCCATGATTTAAACTCTATGAAATCAAATGAAGAAACATAAAAATCGCGAATACTTTTAGACTCACATCATCGTCATAAACAAAGAAACTAAGGTTTTCTAAACTCATCTTCTTAGACTGGTCTGTGCAAAGAATGAGAGATTGGGTTATTCTCTGAAGATTGGATTATGTAAGAGAAAATCAAACTTCGTTCAATAAGAGATTTGGATTATTAAAAGATTGGGTTTGGATTCTGAAGATGGATTTTGATGTTTGCTGTTAACATATATTCGATTCATGGTTTCAAAATCGAGTGATGAGATATAGAAACTGAAGAAAAGGAAAATGTCTTTGAGCAGAGAGGAGTAACAGAACGAAGAGGGAAATATCTAATCTATGGTTTTATCCTGACTAAAACCAGGACCTCATACATTATTTACAAAACTACCACTTATAGTTACGACTTCCATAGCAGCTTGTTCTGGTTTTCCTACGATTAAGACTACCTCTGGAAGCCTAATTCATTAAGAAAGCTCACGAGTAGACGTTTTTATGAAGCCCAAGCAGACTTACAAAACCCATATTCCACTAGTGTTGTTGCGGATATGATTTCTCCATCTCGTACGCATCAACTATATTACGACGAGAGTTCTAAGATATCCCAACCGTAAATCCTACAAACAGCTGGGAGTTCTAGCATATCCCAACCGTGTAACATATAAACGGCTGGGAAAACAAATAATCCCAAACATAAGACCTATTTACGGCTGGGAATACAAGAACTCCCAGCCATAAGCAGTTTCAGAAACTGTTTTTCGAGACCTAAAATTTTCAAAACCAACATAATAATCAACAAAACGCTTAGATAAATAGTGGGTTTTGAAATTCATACCTTATTGTTGTCATATCAGGACTTGCGGCGGATGGTGCATCTCCTTCATTCACTTCTTCTGATCTTCGCCCATCTTCATTTTATGAAGTTGGTTTCTCTGCTTCAGAAGGAGGTTGATTCGATGAAGCTTGACTTAAATTTTCCTTAGGTTTCATGGTTTTATAGAATGAGTTTAATCGACGACGAATTTATTTTGAATCGACGATTAATCGTTGAAAAATGAAGAATGTAAGAAGAAAAAAAAGAAGACATAATAAGGAAAGATTATGAGAAGAAGAAGGAGGGGAAGAATAAGAATGGGGGCAACAACTTTTTTCTTTTAATGATTTTTCCGCTTTTTCTTTTAATGATTTTCTTCTTCTTCTTCTTCTTCTTCTTCTTCGGTAGTTAATGAGAGGGTATAACGGGAATAAGTTAAAATTAGTGGTGGAAATTAGATAATTGCCCCTTGTTTTGATGAGCCTTCACAATTGCCCTTAGGACCTTTACAAATATCCCTCCATAATCTAAGAGGAATCCGAAAAAAATAATAATACATTTTTATCCCTGCATTATACTTTAGAGTGAGAAAGAAAAAGAAGAGATTTTTCAGATCCAGAGAATAACCACCATCTGTATCATCGCCATCTCCACTCTAGCACCACCTCCACCAATCTCACCGCCAGTTCCAACACTACCTCATATACACCCACCAAATCAACCACCACCAGCACCACTTCCTCCTAGACAATCTATTTGGATCGATTTTGAACATCAAAACCTAAATCCGGTGATGAACAACGACAAATTGAATTTTAAAACCTAATCTCGAGTATCGTTTGGGAACAGACGATGAAAATCGTCATCAATAATTGAATCTGAAGATTCAATCATCATAAACAAATAAAAAATGATGATTTTCTTTGTCTTGGTTAAGTTTCTGTTGGTGATGGCGGTACTGTAATCGGTGGTGATGGTGATGGAAATAGGTTAAAAAAATTTGTTGTAACTGGTGGCGGAAACAACATACTAAACATATAAGATTTCAACACTGTCTCCTACCAGATTTGCAATTGATACACGAATGGTAATAAAATTATTCCAACAAGAGGAAGCCTAATTATCTCCAATGGAATCTCAGCAAAAGCTCAGTTTTCCAATTGTTGGAGGAAATATCTCTATTGATTTCTCCGATTAGAAAATTTGTCTTGTTTCTCTTAATCCATTTTCTACCGGTTCTCGTGGGAAAAGTGGTGTCGCCACCATGGTAACATCATTTATTATCCGGGTATTGCTTTTGCATCTTAACTAATGCTTAGTATAAAAATGAATGTTTTGGACGTATACTCTAACTGTTGTTAATGAATCAAAGAATACCGACACTTGAAAGCTAGTTCTCTTTTTTTTTTTCATAAAAAGAGGAGAAAACCTCAAACTTACAGAGATAACAAACGTCTTCTGAAGAAGTCGTTTGTGTTCATGACTTGTACATTCCAATTTTGGATATCTAGATAGTTCATAATGGCTAAAAGACTTTCACCATTCCAGTTATTTTGGATAGTGAATCTATTACAAAAAACCGACAGATTTGCTGCCCAAATGATATTGTATCTTCTAGTTAGAACAAAAGCCATAGCTTTAAAATTTATATCAAAGTGTGAATTATTTCCAAAATCTGAGCTTTGTTTGTATCTTCTTTCTCTAGCTTTAGCATACATTCCTATTAATAGCTTGAGAGTAGGTTGTGAATCACTTTGAAAAATGATATGATAGCCACTCATTTCAACCGCCCATTGAAAAACCGCCTCGACCTCCTGCGCTTCTAATTGTTCTCTGGTAGTACAGTTTCTCCAGCTACCTCTAGCTTCCGTGGTTCTTCCTGCAAAGTCTATCATTGTTAGTCCAACCCCTGAGCTAGTTATAGGATCATGCATGGATAAGGCTATATTTATCGTTATTGCCATGAATCCCGAAGTATCCTGAGGTTGACTGCTAGTGATAATCAATGAGTCGTCGTTAAGAGGGTTGTAGTATAAGGATTGCATGATATTGTAGTTTTCCCTATTCGCCCACATGAAACTATTTATGAACTTTACGATCTTCCTAGTTGTTACAGCACTGTTTTGAATTTCCCTTTTGAACACCCTATTACATCTTGCCTTCCAAACATGCCATGTTACAATGCTACAGAAAACCTTCCATTCCATTGCACTGTTTTCTATATCTCTTTGAGTGAACCAACCATTTAACCAATCATGAAAAGTGTTAGCATTTTGCATTACATTATCAATATCAAAATTAAGATGCATCCATACCTGTTTTGTGAAGTTACATTTCATAAATAAGTGAGTAAGAGATTCCTCCTCTTCATTACAGAGTTTGCAGCATACATCTATTTCTGGTATTATGGCAGCAACTCTCATACTATTTGGAAGTATGGAGTGTGCTGCCTTCCAGATAAAGTTCTTGATAGAAGGGGTAATTTTCATTTCCCATATTTTGTTCCACTGCATGTTAGTTCCTTCAGTAAAATTAATGGTTTTATATAAAGATTTAACACTAAAGTTACATGTGTTGTTTAAAGTCCAGTGAGGAACATCTATCAAACCATTACTAGGAATTTGTATCTTCCTTATCTTGTCTCACGTAGTACTTTATCGAAGCAACCTGCTAGTTTTGTTAAATCCCATGTTTTATTAATAGTAATCAAATGACAGGACTTTAGTAATACTTCCATCTCCTAACCTTGTAATGTTTTCGATTGGTTTAACATCTGGGATCCAAGAATCGTCCCATATGTCTATGTTTTCTCCATTTCCTAACTCCCAAAAGCAATATTTCTTTAAGTAAGCTTATTCCTAGTAGAATACCTTTCCAAATCCAAAATTAATGGTTCTTTAAGAAAGCTAGTTCTCTTGACTATATATGTTTAAGCCATGGGTAATTAATTACTCCTAGAATTGGACTTTCTCGGTTGTCCTTTGTATATGGGAGATTTATAGACAACATACTATACCACCAAATGAATGAATGAATGATCATAGCTTTTAGCACCTTACTTTTAGTATATGGATAAAAAAATGTTTTTTGTTTTTTGTTTTGATGTGCATATAATAATTTGAGCTTGTATGAAAACTGGGAAGCTATTTCACAAGATTATGCTCGGTTTCTTGTAATTGGGTCTATAAGCACATATATTTCCATATGTACGAGTCCTTGGTCATTAATCTTAAGAATCTGCTTGCCCTATAGGATTTATATATGATACTTAACCGTGGATTTATGACTTGATGACATTGTTCACTTATTTTGTTTATGCTTTCCTAAGGAGGTGCTTTCATGGAAATATTTTGCTCGGTCTCTTTATATATGTGGTCAACTTGTGCGCTTCTGGTATCAAGTTGGGTTGTCGACGCAAGATTTTTAGCGTCAACTTTGGTTGTTGAAGCCATATTTTGGGATCAACTTTGGTTGTTGATACCAAATTTTGGGATCAACTTCGGTTGTTGACAACATATTTTTTTTTCTTTTTCAGATTTATGTTTTAGGGATCAACTTTGGTTGTTGATACCAGAATATGGGGTCAACTTTAGTTGTTGATACCAGATTTTGGGATCAACTTCGGTTGTTGATACCATATTATTTTTTTATTTTTTTATTTTTTTATTTTTTAATTTTCTGATTTTTGTTTTGGGGATCAACTTCGGCTGTTGATACCATTTTTTTTAATTTTTTTATTCTGAATTTTTTTTTTGGATCAACTTCGGTTGTTGATACCATATTATGATGTGAACTTCAGTTGTTGATACCACTAGCGGTGATGGTGGTGCCGGTGGCGGCGGCCCGTTGGTGGTGGTGGTGGAGGCGTGGTGGCGCGGTGGTGGTGGTGGTGGTGGTGGTGGAGTATTATTGGTTGTGGCGGTGGTGTTGGATATGTGGTGCTAGTGGTAGTGATGAAGTAGTGGAGAAAGAAATTTGTTGTATTTTGAATTAAGGAAATGTATTATATGAGTGAGGGTATTAAAGTAATCTATTTTTAAATGGTTAAGATTTTTAAAAGTAGGAGTATATTTATTGTTGAATAAGGGTATATTTATTGGGTGTCAAAACTAGGGGTATATAATTAATGTGCCCAAATTAGTGAGGGTATTTTGAACTTTTACATAAATCTGATCTCCCTATAACATTTGGGTTCCACTTAGTATTTTAAGCTCCCAAAATCTCTCCTACGGCCCCAATAATAAGATTCATGAAAAATATTATGGAAACACTCGGTTTCTGTTATGTTACCCCAGTAGAATTTCATATTTCAATTAGCTCTGAGAGTTACCCCAGTAGATTCAAGGTTATGTTACACAAAGAGTACTCTGGAACAATTCCTAAAGCTAGACCTAACTAAATTATGAAACACGCATAACTAGTAGCAGCAGCAGATAAAATACATACACGAATGAGATACAGTATACTTGATACTGGCTAAATATAAAAGTTTAGACCAAAAACAGCCTTATCTCATATTTTCTGTTCTGGAACATGTCTTTTAAGATCTGAAGCAACTAATGGATGGAAAACTACGTTAGAGGAAATATGATGCATTTGTGGTGCTCAATACTGGTATGTAAGTAAAGACTCTTTCAGCATTAATAAAAAAAGGTTTTAATATTAACCATATCTTGTAAAGAGACGAAACACAGCCAAACCAAAAAATTTCAACGAATCCTTGTTCTACAGTGTAACTAGAAGAACACGGATGAAAGGAAGTGGATGCAGTGAAATTTCTTCTAATAATGACCATGTTTTGTTTAGCTCTATTTACAGCCATATGAACCGCAGTCAAATGAGATACGATAACCATTGTTGCATCATGCCATCATATATGTTTACTTTCTCATAGTATTTTTCTGTTTAGGTAAATACAAGAATCAGCAACTTACAACCCGAGTGTGAAGAGAGCAATTCAACTATCGGTAAATTCGGAAAGACGTCAATTATTCATTTTGTATTTTTCTTAGTTTTGTTTTTAACAAATGCCAGTTATGCCACTTTCATGGTGGAAACGCCATGGATCCAACAGAATGGAACACTGCCTGCTGCGCATTTGAGTCAGAACCATCACCGCTGTTTATGTATGGTGCAGAGGTGTTTCCTATTACTTAGACATTAAAAAATTAACATTTCAAGAAAAAACAAAAGACATTAAGAAACTAACTATAATTTGCAGGTTAAATGACAATTGATGCTAGTACTTCCTCCTTTTACCCTGCTATCGAAATAGGACTCCCTCAACTCTCATTATCCAAAGTCACATTATTACTGCAGCATTCTCTCCTAGGTCTTTTAACGAAACAAGGGTATTCATGTGAGGAATTGCTTGAAGGCATGATAAACCATTGCCATCCCAAAGCTTAGTTAATGTTGAGGTAATATTATCATAGCAGTATAGGTTCTTATCTTGATGCCATAGTAGAACTACATTGCTCTCTGTAATTGCAAATGGCTGGTAATCGTATTTCTCTGGCGGGCATGCTATACTAAACTCCTTACTCCAACTCCAGTTGTTGTCGTAGTCCTCTTCAGGTGTCACTCTGGGTTGTGGTATTTTTGCCTCCATAATCCTTTTTTGAAATCCCCATATATCTATGATTTCATCACCATGGCCTCTGTAGTGAATAACACACAAGTTCCCCCCTAATAACTCGAGATCAATACTATCAAATAGCCTAGTAGAATCAAAAGGTAGTGATGGGACGTACTTAAACTTCTCATCCGCCAGATCGAAGGCGACAATGTAATACAAATCATATTCTCCTTGAAATACTTTGCAAATCCAATGAATTGCTCCATTAGCAAACAGACCTGGCGGAGAGATGTCGTAAGGAATGTCTTCTTTCCTTCTCCACCCACTTTGAGAGCCAAGAGTATATACCTCCAGGTGTCCCTGCATCTTCAGTTTTAAGTTATTGTAACTGCATCTGACAACCTTATATTCACCGGTGGCAGGAAGGTATCCAAATCCAAAATATTGCCACCAATCTGTTGTTGGAATCTTGCAACAATGAACAGCACGTTAGATGTATCGAAAATAATATGTAAAGAACTAATGCGAAACAACTCTACCAAAATAACTTGACGAGGGCAGAATCACAGGTTCAACAAGTTGTCCTTAACACATTAGTTCGCGGGTATACTCGAGTTGAGTAATGCTAAACCCCTCACAGCGAAGATGTGTCCGGATAAGACTGCCCGATATAACTTGAGTTAGCACAACGCAAGTTACCCTCTCTTCGAACTCGGCAACGGGATGGAGATAAAAACGTCCTGAGAAAACCTAGAATAAAAGAAGAATTTTTCGGTGTGTTGAAAATAGATTTTCGAGTTGTATTTATAGGATGAAATACTTGCAAATCAAGTTAGGTTTTGGTTTTCTTCAAAAACAAGTAAAAGGAATTTTACCATAAATAGAACTCTTAAGAATTAATTTTGGAATTAATTTTCTAAAGAAAAACTACTTAAAAATAAATCCGTGTAGAAAAGGAACTTGGTGCATGGCATACGCGCATATCGCATGAGTAAAAATATGTATTTTTGCCCACCCGCTCCACCCACGTTTTACAATTCATACATAAGTGTATGGTTATATAGTGGAGCTCATCTTTAGTTTTCCACAATGTGGACTAAAGGTTCCACTTCATTCACCCAAAAATGAGTGAGCATCCTTAGACCCTTAGGTCATTAGATCAAAACCACACCAAGACCATAAAACCTTTTAATTAAAACTCATTTTCTCCAACAATCCCCCACATGAATGAAATCTCGGAAAACGAAAAATCGAGTAAGGAAAATACCATTTAGGCAAAGGTGTCCATGAGGTCTTGAACCCTTACTTAGTGAGAAGTTACCTAACTACTAGCTAAACAAGAACCTAGTCTTGAACCGATAGCGTTGGTGTAATTCATGACAACAACCACACATGATATTCTCCCGCGGTGTTGCTAAGTTCGTGCCGTTTTGTCCAATTTGGCCCCGGACATATCCTGTTTCTCGTAATGCTCTAGAGAATTGGCTCAATTCTCATAGGAAGCGGCCCCACTTCCACATTCGGATAGGTGAGTTCCATCAAGAGTGTTTACTTGCTACACCCCACTTCAATCTTAATTGAAACTATGGAACTCATTAAGACTTATTTAAAAATCACCCTCCACATGCGGTCACACTATCACATCAACACCATAGGAAGGGACAGAGAATGAAATTCTACGATAGTGTTTACCTTTACCCACCATGAATTAGTTGTCTCATTCGAAACCTTGATCTTGGAATCTCCAGTCAGCAAGGTTGAGTATCCTTCATGGCAAGTTTAATTTTTTGAGCCTAAGCCCCATCCCCCTCGATGCTTTACTAACTATCTCCTTGGACAAACCTTTCGTCAAAGGGTCCGCGATATTCTCCTTGGACTGCATCCAATCTATGGAAATAACGCCCGTTGAGATTAGTGTTTTCAAAGTATCATGTCTTCTACGAATATGTATAGACTTTCCATTGTAGAAGCAACTCTTGGCTCTACCTATCGCAGATTTGTCGTCACAGTGTATAGATATAGCCGGGCACAGAGCCTATGCCAGAGAGGAATATCTTCTAAAAGTTTCTTAGCCATTCTACCTCCTCTCTCGCTTTATCTAACGCAATAAACTCCGATTCCTTAGTGGAACGAGCTATACATGTCTGTTTGGAACTCTTCCAAGATACAGACGCACCTGCTAGAGTGAATACATATCCACTCGTAGACTTAGAATCCTCTGATCCTGTTATCCAGTTTGCATCGCAAAATCCCTCAAGGACGGCTTGGGATATCCTTTCTAATTCAAACTAAAGGTCATTGTGTACTTCAAGTACTTTAGCACTCTAATAAGTGCATCCCAATGTATCTGCCCAGGATTACAAGTATACCGCTTAACCTACTTCCTGACATAAGCAATGTCTGGTCTCGTACAATTCATCAAATACATCAGACTTCCTATGACTCTCGAGTATTCAAGTTGGTTAACTCCTACACCCTTATTCTTCTTGAGACGACATTTAGAATCATAAGGAGTACACACAGGTTTACAGTTAAACTGATTAAATTTCTTAAGTATGGATTCAACATAATGAGACCGACTCGGACTATAGCCATTAGAAGTTTTTCTAATCTTCATCCCTAATATGACATCGGGGGGCCTAAGTCTTTCATGTCAAAATTCTCATTCAACAGTTTCTTAGTGGAATTAATAACATCCATGTTTGTACCTAGTATAAGCATATCATCAACATACAAGCATACAATCACACAGGCATCCTTGACAAGTTTAGTATAAACACACTTATCGATTCATTAATTCTAAAACCACTAGAAATCATCACATGATCAAATTTTTCATGCCACTTGTTTAGGTGCTTGTTTCAATCCATACAAAGATTTAACCAGTTTACACACTTTCTTTTCACAACCTTTAACTACAAAGCCCTCGGGTTGTTCCATATAAATTTCTTCATCTAACTCACCATTAAGAAACTTGTCTTTACATCCATTTGATGTATCTCTAAATTATGGACAAGCTATAGCAATTAACATCCTAATGGAGCTAATTCTACTCACCGGTGAATAGGTGTCAAAGAAATCTATACCTTCTATTTGTCTGTGGCCTTTAGCTACCGGCTAGCCTTGTATTTTTCAATAGTTCCATCTATCTTACGTTTTCTTTTGAAAATCCATTTACAACCTATGGCCTTACACCCTCGGAGGTAAATCTACAAGTTCAAAAGTACCGTTTTCTCGAAGGGAATCCATTTCACTAATGGAAGCTTCTTTCCACCACGAAGCTTCGGACAAGTCATGGCTTCTCTATAAGTCGAGGGATCGGACTTTAGCTAGGTATGTAATGCAACCAGGATAGGTTTTCTCGTTCTAACCCTTTTACCTCTTCTAGGTTCCACTTACGTTCATCTTCCTCTAAAGGTAATAATTGACTAGTTGAAGGAACATCTAGGGGATCATCTAAACACCTCTTTCGAGAATCACGTTTCAAAGGAAAAACAAGTTTCAAAAACTCAAAGATCCCTAGACTCCATGATAGTATTCAACCCTATGTCAAATTTGAACTCACAACCATAAACCTATGAGCACTAGAATGCTCAGGATACCCTATAAAAACACAATCAACGGTTTTGGGTCCTATCTTATTTTTCTTAGGAGGAGGGATGCCCACCTTTGCCAAGCACCCCACACTTTGAAGTAATCATAAGATGGTTGTCTACCTTTCCATAACTCATATGGAGTTTTATCTCGATCCTTTAAAGGGTACTACTGTTCGGGATGTAATTGGCGGAGGATAGCCTCCCCACAAATTGAAGGTAATCCTGAACTAATCAACATGGCATTCATCATATCCTTAAGGGTGCAGTTTCTTCACGTTCAGCTACACCATTGGATTGAGGTGAATAAGGGGCTGTAGTCTCATGTATTATGCCATGTTCTTCACAAAAATCTCCTCGGAATTTCATACTCACCACACGGTCGGACCTAATAGTTTTAATGGTAGTATTCAATTGGTTTTCGACTTCACTTTTATATATCTTAAAGGCTTCTAAGGCATCATCCTTCCCTCTAAGTAAGTAAACATGGCAGTACGAAGTACAATCATCTATAAAAGTAATAAACCATTTCTTACCACCTCTTGTTTGAACTGACTTCATATCAACTAGGTCTGAGTGGATTAAATCTAAGGGTTTAGAGTTTCTCTGGACATTCTTATTGAATGATTTCTTAGCATGCTTAGATTCTACGCAAATCTCACACTTATGATTTTTATCTAAAGTGAATTTGGGTATACGACCTCTGCTAGCCAATTTATGCATTGATTTATAGTTTACATGACCAAGTCTACCATGCCAAACGTTCAATGACACACATGTGTGAAGAATCATTCATTTCAATTCGAGGACAGGTTACATTAAGTTTATATAGACCCCAGTCTTATAACCCTTACCCACATAATCATTGCCCTTAGTTACTATAAGTTTTCCAGGAGACTCAATTGTAACTTTAAAACCCTTATCATCTAAAACGGAACAAGAAACAAGATTTTTTGCGGATGTCCTGAACATGAAGAACTTCATTCAATGTGAGAGTCTTTCCCAGATGTGAGCTTCGACAGACCTTTCCTTTTCTATGACCTCGATGCGAGATGAGTTACCCATATAGAGTTTCTCGCCTTCCCTACCCTCTGGTAGGAGGTGAGCAGTCTCTGTTCCCACAAACATGCTTGGTAGCTCCGAGTCTGCACCATCCATCACATTGGTCACAGTTAACCGGACACCACAATGAGAAATTCGTCTTTGCTTTTCTCAACCAGTTAGCATTATTCTTCTTATCCTTCGTTGTCTCAAGTGAACGCCATATGACCAGTGTTTCCACACACCCAACAAGGACCCTTAATTTTAACAATGCTAGATTAAGTTTTAAACGTACCTTTCTTGTTAGGTCCATGCTTGAGTTCGACTGTTGTTGTCACCTTTTCCACTTTGGATGGCTTATGTTGGACATATGAGCTTTGTTAGACATGTCCCTTGCGGATGACACGTTCTTGTCTTTGGTGCACAACATCTCTTCCACTTGAATCTTCTTTCCCAATTCAACCATGTTGATCTACCTTCGGTTTCATGCCTCGACTTTTCTTGTATCTCAGATAAAGAAGATGGTAACTTCTCAATCTGAGACACTTGAAAAGTCTCATCAACAACCATACCTTCAGCAAGAATCTGGTTAATAATTTGTTGAAGTTCGAGGAATTGATCAACAACGGACTTATCATTCGTCATCTTGAACTCCATAAACTTTGCCACCAGAAATTTCTTGCTTCCTGTGATCTCGACTTGGTACTTTGCTTCTAATGCAGTCCACAACTCATAAGCAGTCAAGTTCTCTTTAGCATTGTAAAAATCATACATCGCATCTTCCAAACCGTTCATGATATGATTTTTTTAGCGAGAAAAATTAGACCTCGTGTTCATATTGACCTCCTCCTCAGACAAATTTTCAATATTGTATAAGTCATCATCTGGAACCAGTACATAATCCAGTTCATGATGGCTCAGATAAAACAGCATCTTGGATTGCCATCTCTTGAAATCCTTTCCGTTAAACTTTTGTGGTCTTTCTACATCGTTGATTCCCATTGTTACAAGGAATACTAATGTGTTAAGATTGTTGGAATCTTGCAACAATGAACAGCACGTTAGATGTATCGAAAATAATATGTAAAGAACTAATGCGAAACAACTCTACAAAATAACTTGACGGCAGAATCACGGTTCAACAAGTTGTCCTTAACACATTAGTTCGCGGGTATACTCGAGTTGAGTAATGCTAAACCCTCCACAAGCGAAGATGTGTCCAGATAAGATGCCGATATAACTTGAGTTAGCCTGGCGCAAGTTACCCTCTCTTGAACTCAAAGACGAGGATGGAGATAAAAACGTGGAGAAAACCTAGAATAAAAGAAGAATTTTTTGTGTGTTGAAAATAGATTTTCGAGTTGTATTTATAGGATGAAATACTTGCAAATCAAGTTAGGTTTTGGTTTTCTTCAAAAACAAGTAAAAGGAATTTTACCATAAATAGAACTCTTAAGAATTAATTTTGGAATTAATTTTCTAAAGAAAAACTAAGCCAAAAATAAATCCCATGTAGAAAAGGAACTTGGTGCATGGCATACGCGCATATCGCATGAGCAAAAATATGTATTTTTGCCCACCCGCTCCACCCACGTTTTACAATTCATACATAAGTGTATGGTTATATAGTGGAGCTCATCTTTAGTTTTCCACAATGTGGACTAAAGGTTCCACTTCATTCACCCAAAAAATGAGTGAGCATCCTTAGACCCTTAGGTCATTAGATCAAACCACACCAAGACCATAAAACCATTTAATTAAAACTCATTTTCTCCAACAATCCCCCACATGAATGAAATCTCGGAAAACGAAAAAAATCGAGTAAGAAAATACCATTTAGGCAAAGGTGTCCATGAGGTCTTGAACCCTTACTTAGTGAGAAGTTCCAGGAACTACTAGCTAAACGGTGAACCTAGTCTTGAACGATAGCGTTGGTGTAATTCGCGACAACGACCCACATGATATTCTCCTGGTGTTGCTAAGTTCGTGCCGTTTGTCCAATTTGGCCTGGACATATCCTGTTTCTCAGAATGCTCTAGAGAATTGGCTCAATTCTCATAGGAAGCGGCCCCACTTCCACATTCGAGATAGGTGAGTTCCATCAAGAGTGTGACTGCTACACCCCACTTCAATCTTAATTGAAACTATGGAACTCATTAAGACTTATTTAAAAATCACCCTCCACATGCAGTCACACTATCACATCAACACCATAGGGAAGGTACCAGAGAATGAAATTCTCTTCGATAGTGTTTACCTTTACCCACCATGAATTAGTTGTCTCATTCAAACCTTGATCTTGGAATCTCCAGATCAGACAAGGTTGAGTATCCTTCATGGGAGTTTAATTTTGAGCCTAAGCCCCATCCCCCTCGATGCTTTACTAACTATCTCCTTGGACAAACCTTTAAAGGGTCATGATATTCTCCTTGACCGCATCCAATCTATGGAAATAACGCTGTTGAGATTAGTGTTTTCAAAGTATCATGTCTTCTACGAATATGTATAGACTTTCCATTGTAGAAGCAACTCTTAGCTCTACCTGTCGCAGATTTGCTTTGTCACGAGTGTATAGATATAGCTGGCATGAGGCCTATGCCGTAGAGGAATATCTTCTAAAAAGTTTCTTAGCCATTCTGGCCTCCTCTCTGCTTTATCTAACGCAATAAACTCCGATTCCTTAGTGGAACGAGCTATACATGTCTGTTTGGAACTCTTCCAAGATACGAGCCACCTGCTAGAGTGAATACATATCCACTCGTAGACTTAGAATCCTCACGATCCGTTATCCAGGTTTGCATCGCAAAAATCCCTCAAGGACGGCCGGATATCCTTTGTAATTCAAACTAAAGGTCATTGTGTACTTCAAGTACTTTAGCACTCTAATAAGTGCATCCCAATATCATACTGGATTACAAGTATACCACCTTAACCTACTTACTGACATAAGCAATGTCTGGTCTCGTACAATTCATCAAATACATCGGACTTCCTATGACTCTCCGGTATTCAAGTTGGTTAACTCCACACCCTTATTCTTCTTGAGACGACATTTAGAATCATAAGGAGTACACACGGGTTCTGATTAAAGTGGTTAAATTTCTTAAGTATGGATTCAACATAATGAGACTGACTCAGGACTATAGCCATTAGAAGTTTTCTAATCTTCATCCCTAATATGACATCGGCGGGGCCTAAGTCTTTCATGTCAAAATTCTCATTCAATGATTTCTTAGTGGAATTAATAACATCCATGTTTGTACCTAGTATAAGCATATCATCAACATACAAGCATACAATCACACAGGCATCCTTGACAAGTTTAGTATAAACACACTTATCAGATTCATTAATTCTAAAACCACTAGAAATCATCACATGATCAAATTTTCATGCCACTGTTTAGGTGCTTGTTTCAATCCATACAAAGATTTAACCAGTTTACACACTTTCTTTTCACAACCTTTAACTACAAAGCCCTCAAAGTTGTTCCATATAAATTTCTTCATCTAACTCACCATTAAGAAACGCTGTCTTTACATCCATTTGATGTATCTCTAAATTATGGACCAGAAGCTATAGCAATTAACATCCTAATGGAGCTAATTCTACTCACCGGGTGAATAGGTGTCAAAGAAATCTATACCTTCTATTTGTCTGTAGCCTTTAGCTACCAGCCCTAGCCTTGTATTTTTCAATAGTTCCATCTATCTTACGTTTTCTTTTGAAAATCCATTTACAACCTATGGCCTTACACCGCGGAGGTAAATCTACAAGTTCAAAAGTACTGCTTTTCTCGAAGGGAATCCATTTCACTAATGGAAGCTTCTTTCCACCACGAAGCACGGACAAGTCATGGCTTCTCTATAAGTCTGAGGATCGGACTCGGCTGGGTATGTAATGCAAACTAGGATAGGTTTTCTAGTTCTAACCCTTTTACCTCTTCTAGGTTCCACTTCTGGTTCATCTTCCTCTAAAGGTAATAATTGACTAGTTGAAGGAACATCTAGGGGATCATCTAAACACCTCTTTCGAGAATCACGTTTCAAAGGAAAAACAGTTTCAAAAAACTCAGCATCCCTAGACTCCATGATAGTATTCAACCCTATGTCAGAAATTTCAGAACTCACAACCATAAACCTATGAGCACTAGAATGCTCAGGATACCCTATAAAAAACACAATCAACGGTTTTGGGTCCTATCTTATTTTTTTTAGGAGGAGGGATGCCCACCTTGCCAAGCACCCCCACACTTTGAAGTAATCATAAGATGGTTGTCTACCTTTCCATAACTCATATGGAGTTTTATATCGATCCTTTAAAAAAGGTACTACTGTTCGGATGTAATTGGCGGAGAGGATAGCCTCCCCCCACAAATTCGAAGGTAATCACCCGAACTAATCAACATGGCATTCATCATATCCTTAAGGGTACGGTTCTTACGTTCCAGCTACACCATTGGATTGAGGTGAATAAGGGGCTGTAGTCTCATGTATTATGCCATGTTCTTCACAAAAATCTCCTACGGGAATTTCATACTCACCCACCACTCGAGACCTAATAGTTTTAATGGTAGTATTCAATTGGTTTTGACTTCACTTTTTTATATATCTTAAAGGCTTCTAAGGCATCATCCTTCCCTCACAAGTAAGTAAACATGGCGGTGATTGCATAATCATCTATAAAGTAATAAACCATTTCTTACCACCTCTTGTTTGAATGACTTCATATCAACTAGAGTTCCAGTGGATTAAATCTAAGGGTTTAGAGTTTCTGGACATTCTTATTGAATGATTTCTTAGCATGCTTAGATTCTCGCAAATCTCACACTTATGATTTTTATCTAAAGTGAATTTGGGTATGCGACCTCGTTAGCCAATTTATGCATTGATTTATAGTTTACATGACCAAGTCTACCATGCCAAACGTTGATGACACACACATGTAAGCGAAGAATCATTCAATTTCAATTGGATGTGTTACATTAAGTTTATATAGACCCCTAGTCTATAACCCTTACCCACATAATCATTGCCCTTAGTTACTATAAGTTTTCCAGACTCAA
>JAJJWW010011561.1:0-120775 GCA_023531295.1 Papaver armeniacum | reverse complement strand
TTTTGCCTCTTTTTCCTTGAATATTGCTTGAAGAGCGATCTTTAAGGAAAATCCTCTTTGTTGTAGTGGTCTTTGATCTTTGTTGATGAAGGAGCAGCGAAAGAATACTTTTCTTGAAGATACGTACTTGCCTCTATTAACTGCTTGAAGTTACGAAGCTTTGCGAAATAAATAGAAGTATCAACCCTTAGAATTATCGCAGTATAAAGTATCCCTTGAAGAAGTATAAGAAGTATAAAGTATCCTTGAAGAAGTATAAGAAGTACTTAATCTCGAAATATATAAGAAGTATGAAGTATCACTGAGAAGTATGTCAGATCCTTGGTTGCGAATAAGAAGTATTGAAATTGTACTCAACGTTCTCACTTTCATCTGTCTTTAGCCAATGCAAATAAGAATTTAGATTGGTATTCAACATTTCTTTTATAAAATATTCATTTAATTGCGAGTTCAAATCGTTTTCTTTGTTTTGATTTCCTTTGTATAACTTGTTTAAGTCTCATCCAGATAAACATCTTTTCATGGAAATGAGTCTAATAGATTGCCCCCCTTATATGACGCACTTTAGATTTTATTGCCTCTTGCGAATATTGTTCGCGAACTAGGGTGTAGATATTATGATCCTACAAAATATATAAGAAGTATGAAGTATCCTTTGAGAAGTATAAGAAGTATCCGTCCTTGGTTGCGAATAAGAAGTATTGCGAAATTATTACTCCCACGTTCTCCGCCTCATGCAATCTTTGTAATGCAAATAAGAATTTAGATTAGTATTCAACATTTCTTTTATAAAAAATATTCATTTAATTGCAAGTTCAAATCGTTTTTCTTTGTTTTGATTTCCTTTGTATAACTTGTTTCGTCTCATCCGATAAACATCTTTCTTGGAAATGATCCTAATAGGTACCCCCTTATATGACGCACTTTAGGTACATTACTCTCCATGTTGGATATCATTCTCATTTGAAACAAAGCAAGTATTTAAGGGAAATATATAAATTGATCTTTGCAAGATTTTTCTCGGTCTCTTTTGTAATATCTGTGAGATTTTTCTCGAATTATTGTAATCGTGAAATCTTTGTAATTCTGCGATTGTATCGCGTTTTGTAAATCAAATGAAAAATCTTTTATTTTTTGTAGGTAAAATGTTTAAGGAAAGTGGTACTTAGCTTTTGTGGTTTGTTGCTGTTGTCTCTTGCGAAGTATATGACTTGCTTGCGAAGCTAGCATCCTTGAAATGAATAAACGTCGCACAAAATATAATTATCTCGCAGCAAAAAGAAGTGTGAGAAATGAGATTTGAACCCTTGACCTGCCTCTTGCATATTATCGCACCATACCAACTGTTCTAACCCTCTCTTGCGAAATCAATTTGCGAGATAGTCATCAACTTTCTTCTTTGCGAAATAGGCAAAGTCTGTGCGAAATTTCGCATAATAAAAATAAATGTGCGAGAGCAAGAATTGATCCCGCGACCTTCTGCTTGTATTCATGCCTCCTAACCAAGTGTGCTAGCCCTACCTCTGCGAAGTGTTTTTGCGAAATAATCACCTACTTTCTTCTGTGCGAAATACCCTTGCGAAAAAACCATGCGAAAAATACACGTTCGTTGGGATTTGAACACGCTACCATGAACTCATTAATTTCGCAGATAACCAACTGTGCTGCCTCTTGTTTGCGAAATAATGAAACAACCTTGCGAAATTATCCATTTTTTCCCCTCTATAAAGAGAAGAAAATTATGCTCGCAAGTGAATTCAAACTTGCAACCACGAACGCACATATTGCTCTCTGGACCAACTGTTCAAGAACTTCTTTGCGAAATTAACTCATAACTTTTTTCCTTATTCTCTTATTCGCAACTGAAGATGATAAGAAAATGAAAAATACGTGTCTCTGCGAATTCGAACCCGTGACCTCTTGCTTGTTCGCTCCAACTCAAACCATCTGTGCGAGTTTCTGTTTGTGATAACAATCACAACGTCTGCCTCTTATCTTCTCTTCGTCTTCCTTTATTTCCTTCACAATTTTCCTCTTGTTTTTTCTCCTAAACATGGAAATCTTCCATTGAAACTTTAGTTTTCTTCCCCGAATTTCACCACAACAACTAATTTTTCTCTCGCTCTTTTCATGTCTTTGAATTATTGATGATGTCTGCTCCCTGAAAATGTGATTTCTTCCATACAATTTCCATTTTTGAACCTAAACTTTATAGATCTAAATAAAAAGTATGAACAATAACTAATTTTCATGGAAATTTCTTGATCCAACAAGTTACAGGAAGGACAAAATCCATTACTCTCTCCCTGTTTCTAGCGCCAAAAATGTAGTTGCAGGATTTCCCACAACACACCCCTCATCATATCTTGATAATAATTTCTAGATCTAAATCTTATTAATCACCTAAATTTCAAATATAAGTAATAGAAATATAAATTGACACAAGGACTTTTTACATGGTTCGATCAATGTGATCTACATCCATGGTTCTTCACTATGATTGTTGAGGTTACACTAGTATTACATTTACAATCTCCATTAATGGATATTTTGTAGAGCTCTAGATCTAGTTTTAGGGGAAGAAGATGATAAAGAAAATAAAGTCTCCCTCTAAAAAATATCTCTCTCTTCCTAAAATTCTCCCTCTTTTACAAAATGTGTATCCTCTCCAAAAATGTGTATATCTTTTCTCTCTCATGCTCTCCTCTTTATATAGGTGTTTACATAGTGGATGACAGCTCACACATAATGGAGTACATCTCATAATTTCTCCGGCTCTCCTACGTTCTCGCAGGTTCACTCTATAATTTCGCAAGTTACTCACACTTTCCTCATGAATTATGCTGATGTCATCTGCTACGTCATTCTTTAAGTACTCTGTGAAATCTTCGCGAATTCTTATTAGTCACAATTTCGCTGGCACATAGTTGTTGCGAGATTCTGCTCCTACACTAAAATAGGGGAAATATGAGCTGTATGTGAGCTGTCATCCACTATGTAAACACCTATATAAAGAGAAAGGCAGGAGAGAGAAAGAGGAGGACACATTTAGTAAGGGAGAGATATTTTTTTAGAGAGAGATATTTTTAGGGAGAGACTTTATTTTCTTTATCATCTTCTTCTCCTAAAACTAGATCTAGAGCTCTACAAAATATCCATTAATGGAGATTCCAAATGTAATACTTATGTAATTTCAACAATCATAGTGAAGAACCATGGATGTAGATCACATTGATCGAACCATGTAAAAAATCCTTGTGTCAATTTATATTTCTAGTACTTGTATTTGAGATTTAGGTGATTAATAAGATAGAGATCTAGAAACTATTATAGGGGATGTGTTGTAGGAAATCCTGCAACTACATTTTTGGCGCTAGAAACATGGACGAGAGAAAAAGATTCAGCCTACCTGTTTGTTGATTTAAGAAAAGTGAGAGATGGTAGCTACTGTGGATGTTTGATTTCAACAAATCAGGGGGAAAGTTTCGTGAAATTAAAACAGAGAAAAGAGGTGATGAAGAACAGAAGTGAAGAAAGCTCTTATGGGAGTAAAATCAGATGAATCTTCATCAACAACTCGTTTAAAAGGACAAATCTCTTCTTCATATTTGTGATTTTATGTCCAATTACCCAGATCTGGGAGTTTTAAAACAAAGATTTTAGAAAAATCCCATTATAAAACCAATTTATGTTTTCTACAGAAATTTAGTTTTCAAACAAAATCTTTATCCAAAAGCAGTTTTGATTTCAGATTCACAACTAACAAAACTTGCTCTACAAACCCATCTGATTGATTTTGAAAATTTTATGCATCAAAATTTTGATATGATTTGGGGGTTTTTTGCCATGAAACAAGATAAAATAGATGAAACTTTCCCTCTCCTCTGATTCAACGAAGTTAGTTTATACTTATTGTTACCCCTTTGATTTGTTGCTTGTAGCGATGAAAACTTTAACCGAGCCGGAGCCGATGACGAATGCTGAGAGTGATTAATTCTCTTAAAAAGCATCATAGGCAAAGAGTGACATCAAGATGGGTCGATATAGCAACCTGATGAGTTTATCACTAGAACATTGCAATCGTCAATTACCAGCGAGAAGAAGAACATGAAGGCATTAGTTCGGAAGATTTAACTCGAGAGATGCAAACTCATCATTCTCATTGGATCAGCATGGACAAAATTTATCAAAGAGTGAAGGAGTGAAAGAATTCTGCGAATGTATCAGACCGACAACACAATGACACGAGCAAAACAAAGAACTTGCTTTTACGCGAAAGAACAAAGCTACAGTCCGGTGGAAGAAATCCATAATGGTAAAGATTCATAGTAGTCATGAGAAATTTGTAGGGAGAAGAGCAAACTTGTCGTAACATCACTTAATTACACGAAAAACAAAAAGATAAGTCACAAAGGAGAAGTAACAAACTTTAAAAGTGAACAAACACAAACCAAAGAAGAAGAACGAAAGGAAAACATTGCATCGGCATGCTAAGAAACAAGAGAAGATAAAGAAAAGCAACATCAACCACCCATTCCAGTGAAGAGTCATTCTTCACAGACAAACATAAGAATATTATCACGGGTGAACACGGTCAATAGTAAATTACAGTGCAGGCGAATACAAAAGATTTCTGCGAGTATTTAAGATCTCCATGAAGGGCGGAGGAAAACATTGTAAGAGCGCGAATAAATCATCATTAATCAAGCACGGAGAGAATGCAAGGTATTTTTATGTGAAAGAATGAACACCAAATACAGATGGCAAATGGGCACTAAAAAGTGACAGCTCTAACCCACCATGTGAAGCAATAGCAGCGACTAGTGAAGAGCTCTCATTTTAGTTTAGTATTATCATTAGGGAACAACCAATCTAAAGCGACTATTTTCAACCCACCTCGTCAGCCATTCCAGCGAAGACAGAAGAAGATCAAGGAACGACCATCCCACTTCAAGGATAGTAGGCAAAGTTAAACGAAGTAACCTATGAAGAACAAACAACACAATACAACAACAAAATTTCGTCACTTCAGAAATATATATTACTTCATTAGAAAACCAGCAAAGCCAAGCTAATCTAGGGACAGCAAAGAAAAGTCTACATTTTCGTAACAAAGTCTACATTTTCGCAAAAAAGACGCATATGACAAATAAATTTCAGAGACGTGTAAAGGAACAACGAAGATGAAGAACATGAACAATCAAAGGTGATAAAGAGAAGATAAGAATGAAGAAATAAATAACTTGGAGTTCAAAGGCCAAAAACAACAACTCAAGCGAAGCTAAAGCAACGTCAATCAAATTCTGTTCACCATCAATTCCAGCGAAGTAAGGAATGCCAAGAGGCATGGTACTCAACTTATGCACGCAAAGGACTTCATCGTAGCAAGAAGAAGAAGTTCAACGAAGTATTTGGAAGAAGTTACTTCGTAAAAGAGGAGTGCAATACCATTTAGAAAAAGAAGTAATGATACATGCTAAGATTTCACGAAAAAGACGCAGAGAGAAGAAGTAATAAGAAGACGGAAATACGACTTGTTTTCGCAAAAAGAAGTTAGGACAGTTGGTAATGAGCGAAAAGAAGGATTTAGATGCTGCGGGATCGATTCTCTACTCAACCATATTATTACATGTTTTCTCCAACTTCGCAAGAGACAACTTCGCAAGAGAAGAAAAGAATAAGAAGGCGACATCACCAACTTTTTCAAAAACAGAAGTTGGCACAGATGGTGAAGTCAGCAGAGTATGTGTTCGTGTTCGCACGATCAAATCCCAACTTTCGCAGACTTTTTGCATGTTTTTACTCGAAATTCTAGAGCCAAAGATCACATTAAAAGAACAACATGGTCATATTATTTCACGAACAAGAGCATGAACAGTTGGTTAGCAGCGTCAAGTTCGCACCAAAGTTGGCCTTTGATTACTTCGCACGATTTTTGATTATTTCGCAAAGAGATGAAAGAATGAATGAAAGAAATTACAGAAAGGAAATAATGAAGATATGCGATAATTTCGCAGAGATAATCAAAAATCAATGACAAAGAAAGGGGCAAACCTGTTATGGCGTACACCCTAGTTCGCGAAATCAAAATTTCGCAAGAGGCAAATGTAAGACCTAAAGTGCGTCATAAAAGGGGGTACCTGCTGACATGGCTCAGGGAAAAGGTTACACCGTCCCTGGAACCTGAGTCATGGAGATTTGGGATCAATAAAGCCCATCCAGGAGAGGTACCTTGGATTTTCAACCTAAGCTTATGACTTGGGTTGGACGACCGAGGGTCTCTTCTAAGGAGTCAACATATGATCAAGGCGCCGAGGTACACGGTTGAGCCAAGAGTTCCTGGGGCATTTGAAGTGTCTCGGCCATTCTTGGCAAGTCTTGGTATATGCTGCACTCGGCCCGAATAAAACTCCACTTAGGGTGCAGTCTCGTAACCATAAACCATATAGGTATAAGGGATAAGAGGCTCAAAACAACCGGTTGTTGTTAAGACCGAATGGGGGAGCTAGTCTTGTATGGCCGATGTCGCCTCCTTGAAGGGGCAACCAGGGAGAAGAGAAGGGCGACACCCTCCATTAGGGAGCTGATAAGTGTCAAAAGACGCAAATGTCATGAGACTTTATTTTCGCAAGGAAATTTAGGCTTGTCATATTTGTGCAATGATCCTAAAGAGGCAAAAATACAAACATGAAGGTAAGGCGAGGTCAATGGGTTTTTACATGAAAATGTAAAACGTCCTGCGACTTCGTCGCAAAGACGACAATGTCATGGGGTTTTATGGTCGCAAGAACATTTAAACCTGTCATATTGTCGCAAATATAATGTCCTGCAGAGGCAAAAATACTTAAGAAATGATAAGACAAGATCAATGGGTCATTACATGAAAGTGTAAAGACGACCTGCGATTTTGTCGCAATGACAAGAGGTGGCAAGATAAGACCTTTAACTAGGAAGGCAAAATAAGACCACATGAGAAAGTAAGCAAATAAGCTTGCAAAAATGAGTAAGCAAATAAGATTGCGAAAATGGTTATATGTATGCAAATAAGCTTGTGAATATGTACATGGAAATGAAACTAAGGCAGCGAAAATGACATACATTTGATATTATGATCATATTATTATACGATACTAATAGTGCAGGAATAAGGAAAAATGAGGCAGAAGTAAGAACTTGTGAGGAACAATAAATACGCGAAGAAGAATGCATACACTAAAGACAAAGCCAGAGAAATGAAGAATGGAAGCAATTTAAATCTACATCAATTTTAAAGCGGCAAAATGAGCTAAGTAACACAAACATTAGCTATATGTAGGACCGGAATATCGCGACAACAATACTTTGCGAGATCAATAACGACATTGCGAAGGTGTCGCAAGTAAATAATTTAAAATGACGCGTCAAATGACGACAACCGAAATATGAGAAAAGTGTGAAGACTTGGCGAGAATTAAGGGTGTCGCGAGGACAACAATTACATACTCGCGACACTTCGCGAGTCATTCCCGAAAATAAAGGACAGACTTAAAGCCGTCATCCACTATGTAATACCCTATATAAAGGGTCGAGTTAGTCCGTTGTGGGAGAGGTTTTAGAATTGTGAAACAAGTCATTAGGGGAGAGAAAATTAAGAGTGATTGTAATTTCTTTAGCTCTTTTTCTACATTTCTTTGTAAACCTTTCAAGAGAACAATTAATAAAACACATTATTATTCATCTTCAAATGGATTGATTAAGCAGATTTCAGTGAGGGGTGTAGTGTGGGAAATCCTGCAACTACATATGCGCTAGAAACAGGGATTGAAGAAGATCAACCTTGTGAATTGGAGGAATTAGGAGTAACAAGAAAGAAATCTTTAATAATTTTTAACAAAATTAAGAAATGGCTAGGAGAAAGAATGCATCAGAACAACCAACAATCGTAAGGAGAAGTGGAAGATTAATGGGAGAAAGAAGAAATGAAGTAGGTGAACCATCAAGGATAGGTGCAAGAAATGGAGAAGAAGGTCCAGTTCAACCACCAATTCAACCATCAACTCAACCACCAATTCAACCAAAGCACTAAAACGAGTAATCGATTATGATAGAGTGAGCGTGCATACATGGAGATCAGATTCTACGGAAGAAAGAGAAGAAGTACAACAATTGATGAATAATGGACAAGAAGAGAGAAATCGAGAAGAGATGGGAGAAACAATTCGTGGAAATGAAGAAATTGCGGCATTAGAAGCGCTGAGACAGACAATACATGAAGAAAGGCGGTTAGAAGCGGAAGAACGCGCGAATCTAACAAGGCAAAACCACGAATTGAGGATGGAAAATAGGAGGCTGCAAAATAGAAGATCAAGAAGTAGTAACAGATCGAGATCAGTATCGAGTAGAGAAAATGGGAGGAGAACATTGCCTGTAGAAAACATTAATGAAGAAAATTTGGAAAGAGAATTAAATCATGGCGAAGGAGGTCGCGAAGAGAGGGAGTTGGTAGAAAATCGCTATATTTTGGTGAATAATCACAATGATGGAAATCAAGAAGATAGGCAGCCTCGAGGACAGAATAATCCAATTAATGAAGAAACTCAGGAAGAAGGAAGAAGAATACTACATATGCGAAGACATGGGAGAGAAACACAAAAGAAACAAAAAGAAATTGAAGATGACATTGAAAAGCATTATACCGAGCAAGCACGTCTAACCCGCGAGAGAGAAAGATTGAGAGCAGAAATGGAAAATCGAGAATTGGAAGAGGCGATTCGGCAAAATAATCATGACAATCGAGAGAGGAGGCGCGAGCGGGATCGCAACAATGGAGATATTAACGAAGAATATGAAAGAATACAAAAAAGTAGACATGAGACGGAGAAGGAGGGAAACCGCGAGAATTAAAGAGCGACCGAATAAATTCAAATTCGGAGGCAAATGAAAAAAATTCTGCGAGGCAATGAACAAATTGGCGGCAGAGATGAGAGGAATATTGAACAGTAGAAGAGAAGGAGGGAGAAGACAAAGGATGAAGCTATCGCGGAGGCTGCGAAAATCCTTTTACATTAGAAGTGCGGTTAGGAGGAATACCCCCAAAATGCAACTTACCAGCGCTAACTAGCATTTTTGATGGATCAACTTGTGCGGTAAACACATCAAGGCTTATGTGAGATGTATGCTACAATGGGAAAACCATGACGCTATATTATGCAAATACTTCGCGTCAAGTTTAACAGAGAAGCATTGAAATGGTTTGAGGGTTTACCAAGGAATTCGATCACATCATTCAATCATTTACAAGATATATTCTTGGGGGCGTATATAAGTAACAACTCTTCGCGACACGGCATTGAAGATGTATTTGGACTAAAACAAAGAGTTGGCGAGAGTTTGAGACATTTAACTATCAGATGGAAGACGATGTACAGCGAGATGGCCGGCAGGGTAGATGAAAGATACCTCATACTATCATTCATAAATGCTATGTTCGCAACCAATCTATTATATGTTCAAGTTTTCAGAGTCAAGAATACAATTACAATGACCGAATTACGAGAGCTCCGGGAGGAATATATTGCTTTAGAAGAAAGACAAACGAGATGGAATCTTACCCAGTGGCGAACACAAATTCTAGTGTCGCGAATGGAAGTTTATTACCTCAACTAATACACAAACAATGGCGAGCACATCGCAAGGTCAACAAGAAAAAAAGTGATTGATATAGAACCAAAATTAGTAGCTATGGGAAGTCGCGATCGGGGAAGAGTTTGAAAGAGAAAGAAATTTCTACAACCGTGGCGGAAACAATAAAATCAAAGGCTTGATCAACCGCAAGAAACCTATGGAGGTCAAAGGTATAATTCGCAAGAGACTTATGGAGGCATGCGAGGAGGACAACGAAGTCACGAGTAGTGTGGGAGGAAATTAAAATGCCGCCATTGAACACTAGTGTGGAAAAAATATGGGAAGCAATACTTTTGATGGAAAACATACCTGCACCATGGAACATGGGAAGTGAACCACCACTTGGAGATAGAAGTCACGAGTTCTGTTCTTACCACCGCTTTCATGGGCACCTAACGAATGACTGAAATATCAAGAGAATTATCCTAAGAATGATTGATCGGGGAAAGTTGAATCACTTTTTAAAATAAGAAGAGAAAGTTCAACATTTACCACCACCACCATCAAAGGGAAAAGAAACATTTGTTATAGAAGTTGGGGCAAAGGCTAAAAATTTGTTTTGCAACTCCATTGTACACTCATACCGCACTATTGAAGATTTTCATGACAATATACTTAGTAGAGTTTTCGCGAGGATGTGATGATAAAGAAGTGATGAATGTTGCGAAGACATCGCAGCTAAAAGAGTGGCAATTGCAGATTATTTCTTTCTCTACCAAGAAGTACCCAAAGGAAGAGAAACACATGATAGCCCATTGGTTGTGAAGCTGGAAATTAATCCAAAACCTATTGATGGTGAAGATGATGAAGCAGAATGTAGGATCATAATATCGCAACGTACAAGACTCGCGGGATTAATAAACAATATCACAACATACAAGGCTCACGATGAACGATCAGGAGAGCTAAAATAAACGACGCAATGAATAACGACCGGCAAAACATAAAGAAGACGAGAGACCTGGCGAGGGTTAAGAAGTGTCGCGAGAGCGAATGTTTGTGCATCTGCGACACTTCGCGGGACATTCCCGAAAATAAAGGGTGACTTAGCTGTCATCCACTATGTATTACCCTATATAAAGGGCTAGATGAGTCTTTAAGGGAGAGATCTTTTGGGAATTGTTAGGCAAGTCATTAGGAGAGAGAAAGTTTAAGAGCGTTTTAACTTCTAAGTGTAATTCTATTTTCCTGTGTAAACACTTCATGAATTCAATCAATAAATGTTCTTGATCTTACATCTTCCAATGGATTAATTAAGCAAAATCGAGTAAGGGGTGTAGTGTGGGAAATCCTGCTACTACATATGCGCTAGAAACAGGGACTGTGCAGAGATTGACGAAGAAATTGGAAGGAATTTGGATTAACAGAGAAAAGATTTGGAGAAGATCCTTAAGAATTCATTGAAAAATAAAAATGGCTAGAAGAAGAAATGTACAAGGGCAATCAACGGTTGTAAGAAGAAGTGGGAGACTTGCTGGAGAAAGGAGGAATGAAACAGGAGAATCATCAAGGATGAATAGGAGAAATGATGGAGAAGATCAAAATCAGCCACCGAATTCCCCAGTAGCAAACGCGGCTGAGGATTATGATAGAGTAAGTGTACATACTTGGAGATCTGATTCGAAGACGAGAGAGAAGAGGAGCAAAAATGATGAACAATGGACAAGGAGAGCAAGGAATGAACGGGGAAAACGAAGAAATCGCAAAGATTAGAAAGATTGAGACAAACAATACACGAAGAGAGACGGCTAGAGGCAGAGGAACGAGCAAACTTGACAAGACAGAATCATGAATTGAGGATGGAAAATATGAGGTTGCAAAATAGGAGATCTAGAAGTAGCGTGAGATCAAGTTCAAGATCGAATGGAGAAGAAAGAAGGAGAGTTTTACCAACAAAAGCACCGATGAAGAAACACAAAATCCGAATATAGAGCATGGCGAGAGAAGAGGAGAAATAGAAGATCGTTATATTCCTCAACCCGAAAATCTTCAAAATGAGCGGAATAGGGAAAATCAAGGAAACATGCAACTCCAAGAACCGAATGACCCAGCTGCCGAAGGGAGAATAATCTTGCACGGGAGAGAAGAACTGAGAAGAAACCGAGAGATCGAGGATGACATTGAGAGACACTACATTGAACAAGCGCGGCTAGCTCGCGAGAGAGAAAGGCTAAGAGAAGAAATGGAAAATCAAGAGATGGAGGAGGCAATCCGGCAAAATAACCATGATAACCGTGAAAGAAGAAGGGAACAAAATCGTACTAATAGAAATATTAATGAAGAATATGAGAGGGCGCAGATGAGAGCTGAGAGACAACCAAGAAGAGAGAACAACCGATATAATGGCGTGCGAATTGAAGAAAGAAACGAAGAAGAGCGTCGCAGGGAAAGGAGAGAAGAAAATAACGAACAAGAAGGTCAAAACAGGCACGAGCGAAGAAGGAGAGAAGCGAGCTAAAAAGACCCGGTAGAATCAAGTTACAGAGGCAAATGAACAAATCTTAAGAGAACCGGCCGAAATGAGAGGATTGTTGAACAATGGAAAGGGAAGGAGGAAGGAAACAATTGGGCGAAGCCATCGCAGAGGCTGCGAAGAATCCCTTCACGCTAGAAGTACGTGATGGGAGGAATACCTCCTAAGTGCAATCTCCCTGCATTAACAAACATCTTCGACGGAACAACCTGTGCGGTACAGCATATCAAGGCCTATATGAGGTGTATGTTGCAGTGGGAGAACCATGATGCCATATTGTGCAAGTATTTCGCGTCAAGCCTAATTGGAGAAGCACTAAAATGGTTTGAGGGTCTACCAAGGAACACAATCACATCATTTAATCATTTACAAGCCACATTCCTAGGAGCATACATAAGTAACAACTCTTCACGACCAGGTATTGAAGATGTATTCGGGTTGAAACAAAGGGTTGGCGAGAGCTTAAGGCAGTTGACAATAAGATGGAGAACCATGTGTAGCGAAATGGCAGGACGGGTTGAGGAAAGATATCTCATCCTCTCATTTGTAAATGCTCTCTTCGCGACTAACTTGTTATACATTCAAATTTTTAGAGTCAAAAATACAATCACGATGGCAGAACTGCGAGAATTACAGGAAGAATATATCGCCTTAGAAGAAAGACAGAATGAAATGAATTCTTATCCAATCGCGAACACAAACTCGAATGCTGCGAACGCAAGCTTGTTACCTCAATTCATCAATACAAATGGCGAGCACTTCGCAAGGACAAAGCAAGCGAGGAAGGATGATGAGAGACAAATGAAGATAGTAGCTATGGGAAGCCATGACCAGGAGGAATTTGAACAAGAAAGGAACTACTATAACCGTAATGAGAATAATAAGATTCGAGGCTAGATCATGTGCAAGAAACTTATGGTGGACGAAGGCAATATAACCATGGAGGGCAGAGAAGCCTCGGAATAGTATGGGAACCAATTAAGATGCCTCCACTGAATGCTAGTGTGGAAAAGATCTGGGAGGCTATACTTGTGATGGAAGATGTACCAGCACCTTGGAACGCGGGGATGGAACCACCACCCGGCGACAGAAGTCATGAGTTTTGTTCTTACCATCGCTTCCATGGACATCGAACAAACGATCGCAGAAACGTAAAGAGAATTATTCTCGAGGATGATTGATCAAGGGAAACCAATCACTTTCTAAAAGGAGAAGAAAAAGGCCGAGACATTACCACCACCACCGAAATGCACGTAACGTGTCGGCGAAAGGAAAGGAAACATTTGTGATAGAAATCGAACGAAAGCTAAAAATTTGAATTGCAACTCTATCGTCCACTCTTATCGCACAATCGAAGATTTTCATGACAACGTGCTCGAGAGAGTCTTTGCGAGAGATGCGATGATAAAGAAATAATGAGCCTGGCGAGAACGACGCAGCTTAGAAAAGTGGCACCAAGACTATTTCTTTCTCTGCAGATGAAGTGCCAAAAGGAAGAGAAACACATGATGACCCGTTGGTTGTAAAATTAGAGATTAACCCAAACCAAATTGATGGAGAAGATGATGAAGCGAGAAGCTTGTTGGGCGATCAACCGAATCCTAATCGACACCTAAGTTCGGTAAATATTCTCTTTTACCATACTTACAAGACGATGGGAGGAAAAGATGAGGATTTGATCCCCTCAACATACAAGATATATGGCTTTAATGGCACCGCAAACAAACCAAAGGGAGAGGTTCACATGAGAATACCTCTACAAGGATTATCAACTGATATTTTATTCATGTGGTTGACGTGGAATCTCCATATAATGCGCTGATTGGGAGGCCATGGCTTCATGAAATCTTGGGAGTCGCATCAACATATCATCAATGCATAAAATTCCCACATCCAAATGGCATTGGTATTATACAGGGAGATTGGAAGGAGTCACAGCAATGTCATGAGGTCGATGTAGAAAGCTGCGAAGAAAGGAATGCCAAAAGAAAGGGTTGGAAGCAACTTGTGAGAGATGAGAAGAGAAAGGAAAAACTGATGGTAGATGTTATAGAAGTAAGGACCGAACATGCCTCGCGAGGTGAATGCTTAGAAACAGGCGAATGTTATGATAATAAAGGAGCGAAGGATATGAGGAACAAAAGGCATAAGAAGTGAATAGTCAACAAAAGCAGGAGGAAAAGTAGCAATTGAAGTAATGATGTGCGAGAATCTTGCAGTCAAGGGTAAATGAGAATTCGATTAAGAAAGAGATAAAGACACAACAAATGAAATGGAATTTGGCGAATACTTCGCAAACAAATATTAACAAATAATGAAACATGAATGATTGAATGATTGAATGATTTAACAAAGATGAATGAGTAAATGAATGGGACGAACCTTTATGGCGTACACCCTAGTTCGCGAATAACATTTCGTAAGAGGCAAATGTAAGACCTAAAGTGCGTCATATAAGGGGGTATCTCTCGACATGGCTCAGGGGAAAGGTTACACCGCTCCCCGAAGCTCTGAGTCATGGAAATTTGGGGCCCATGAAAGCCTATCCGGAGGAGGTACCTTGGATTCCCAACTATATATGTAGGTTATACCCTGGTTGGGCGACCGAGGGTCTCTTCTTAGGAGTCAGTGTATGCTCAAGGCGCCGGGGTACACGGTTGAGCCAGAGTGCCCGGGATGGATGAACCTACCCTGGCCATTCTTGGCAAGTCTTGGCATATGTTGCACTCGCCTGAAGAAAACTCCACTTAGGGTGCAGCCTTGTAACCATAAACCCTATAGGTATAAGGGATAAGAGGCTGCGAAAACAACTGGTTGTTGTTAAGACCGGATGGGAGGAGCTAGTCTTGTATGGCCGATGTTTCGCCTCCTTGAAGGGGCAACCGGGGAGATGATAAGGGCGACGCTCTCCATTAGGGGGGGTGTCAAAACAGACGCAAATGTCATGAGGTTATGTTCTCGCAAGAGAATTTAGGCTCGTCATATTTGTGCAATGATCCTGCAGAGGCAATAATACTAACGCGAGGGTAAGGCGAGATCAATGGGTCTTTACATGAAAGTGTACGGACGTCCTGCGATTTCGTCGCTCGACGGCAATGTCATGGGGCTATGTGTTCGCAAGGATATATAGGCCTGTCATATTGTCGCAACTAAAATATCCTGCAGAGGCAAAAATACTTGGAAAATGATAAGGAAAGATCAATGGGTCCTTACATGCAAGTGTAAAGACGTCCTGCGATTTTGCCGCAATGAAAGGTGGCAGGGGAAGACCTCTAATTAGGGAGGTCTGACTTGGAAGACCACACAAAAATGATAAGGCAAGGTCAATGGGCCATTGCATGAAAGTGTAAAGGCGGCTTGCGACCTTGTCGCAACGATATGTTTCAATAACAATAAAATAATTATTCAACAACATACATGATGACAACTAAAATCTTCCATCTGAAGATAAATAACAGAGGCAAGTATGGGAATGGAAAAGATGAAATATTGTTATTCATCTTCTGATGAAAGAGTTATACATTAATAATGTTAGCCAATTATATTACAAGGAAGAACTACCAAAAAAGGGGAAGTGAAGATTGAATTCAGAGGGGAAAAATCCAAGAAATACACTATAATAAGAATACAAAATGTACAGATATTACAAGCAGAAAAAGAAAACAAAAAGAGTTATCTCTTTGGCGATTCTTCTTCTTCATCGATTCTTCGATCCGATTATTCTCATCGCGAATTTTCTTCTTCGCCGGCCTCGCTATCGAAACGTCCGAGACAGCGATTCTCGGGAACCTTTTCAAGGAGACAGGGATATGAATGCAGAGGGATATTGTGGTCCTTACAAACATACTCCATGCCTCCATTGCGAAAACGAACAAAGATCATTACTAAAGTTCTCCACCTTGTCGTTAGAAATTGTTTCTTCAACTCGGAATATCTATTCTCGCGAAGGAGGAGATTCTTTGCGAGCTGTTCTTTTTCGGTTTTGAGTTCTTCAATTCTCGCTGGAAAATTCCCGGCGAGTTGTTCTTTTTCGATTCAAGCTCTCTAATTCTAACCCAAGCCTCTTCTCGTTCTCGCAAATAAGAAATAACAAGTTAACAATTTACAAGCAATACTACGTAAATAAGAAGCAATAAGGTATAATAAGCAACCTTCTCTCGTCGATATCATATCTTTAACCAAGGAAGTATGCTCGGCGTGAAGACTAACATCAACACCTAGGTTATTTCGGCATTATCTAAAACTTTCGCAGCCCGAGCGAATTAAGTCGTCACTGTTTATAACAAGGAGAGAACGAATTTGATCTTCTCGCTCACTAAGCAAGGAATTCGCGAAGCAATTCATCTCGCTCAATTTGTAATTCAAGGAGAGATTTTTGAAATGTTGCTAATGCCTGTGCACCATTATTAGCAATGCGATCTTTATCATCTATATGGTCACTAATTTTCTTCCTCAAAATTTTGGTTTCTTTATGGGATTCGAGAAACATTCGTTTAAATTGGTTGGCAAAGACTTAAACCGGATCTATGCTCAATTTCTAAAAGACGATATTTGGTCCAAGTTCATTTAATGAAAGAGAGTTAATTGCATCGATGAACTACTTAAAGAGTTGTTGAGGTGAGCGAGAAGAAGATTATTATCCATAGGATCGAAATGTATGGAGAAGAATAGCCTCATCGGAGAGATTATATACATCTCATGAAGTAATGAGTTAGGTAGCAATATGCGACCGATAAAATAAAAATAGTAAAAGGAGGTAAAATTTTATACCATAAAGTTGCTGATTGGCGTTTTGAAGAGTGGACACCTTCTCCTTTTGGGAGTCGAGTTCGGTGTTTAACTTTTTGAATTCTCTCGTCTTTATCGCGAGATGACGCAGCCTTCTGGTCTCTAATTCTTGAATCTTCTTGCTCAATTGCAAATTCTTCTTTTCAAGATTGTTGCGTCTTCTCTCAAGGTCTGTGGCAACTACAAAGGAAGTTCTTCCAACCTATAAAAGAAGATAGAAAAATCATTAAAACATATATATACTTAAACAATTTAAAGTTAGCAGGGAAGTATGACCGTACACATACCGAGAGACCCAAGTGCATTCAAAAGGTCGGGAGACACAACTCTAGAGACTCCATTGAATGAATTATTGCCTTCCAAAGAAGACAAAAGATTACACACGTTTATGAGAGCCCCGCAAAGAGAAGCTAGGGAGCATCTCCCATTCCTTGGAAACAAATCCTGAGAAGATGCTAGATAACCGATCCATAGAAGAATCGGTCGATGGAACCTTCTTGGCGAGAGAAGGATTCGAGTCATGGTTATCCCGGAAGATTCGAGCTTGAGCTAAGGCGAGAAGAGGATTGGACCTTTCGCTTCTTAGTTAAGGGGGGCAGAGGATTTACCCTTGCGAGCGACAGTTTTACCCTTACTTTTAATCTTCGCAGCAATAGTTTCTTCAACTCCAACCTTCGCATACGCGTAAGGATAAGAAACAGAGGCAACAATATTGTTTTAAATAAGAAGAAAGGAAGTGATTCTTACTTCACAAATAGTTTATCGAAGCAATGTCGAGTATCCTCCGACGGATCCTTTTTGTAGCTTCTTCTCAACCCGGCTATCCAAAGATTTCACAAACTCAAAGAATTATAGAAAGAAAGTTACGAAAGCCAAATTTGAAGTCGGAAACATACCTCTTTCTTCTTCTCGGGCCATTTGAATTCCCAAGGATGATACCCCGAGATTCGCAGAAGAACGTGCGGGCCCGCGATATAAGGACCATTTAAAATCAAGGGTACAACCCACCATTTCTCATCTTTGGAATGACGAGGAGAGGTATTATTGCCTGGGTGCCAATCAATGTCTTGCATCAGTAATTTATCTTCAGAGACATTATCCTTTTTCTTCAGGCGAACGCCCAAATGAGATCTCGCATTCACCATAGTTATCACTGAGTAATTTTCGAAAAAAATTTCCACAGTGTATTTCTCAACAACTATTTCCAAGTCTCGCGAATTTGGGATTTACGCGAGAATTAGGGTATAAAGATCCTTTGCCTCGCACCGCGGTTCGCGAACTCAAGCATCAAAGCGAATACAATCGCCACTTAATTGATAAACATCCCGAGAGAATTTTTCATGGGCCAAGATTTCATAAAATAGAGGCATCTCAGGATTGTACAAGGGAATGGGAAGTCCCGCGAGAAGCTGACCTAGCGAGACTATAATCTTTTGATCATCACATTGATGATCGAAAACAATTTGCGAAAGAATAGATGAAGGTTCTTGATCGGGAATGGTTGATAGAGTAAAACCCTTCTCGAGCAACTTCGTTGAACTTCTTCAAAAGAAGTTTTGTATGCACGATCATGAAAGCCATTTATCAGTATGGGAATGGATGGAAGATTGGAGATTAAGATCGGCGCTAGAAAGGATGAAGAAAAAGATTTGCAATAGCGGGAGCGCAAATTGCGGAAGGAGAGAGTCAAAGAAAGGTTGCAGAGAGAAACTAAAGAATGAAAAGGAGGGAAAAGAAAACTATATATAGGGAAAAAGATCCTCGAGAAAAACGAGGTCATTTAATGCGAAGAGACATGAATGGTCAAGAATAAGCGGTTGAAAGAGACGTGTCAAGAAAAGACATTAATAATCAAAATCAGTGTAAAAGTACAAAACTAAAACGGATAAAGATAAGCAGTCGCGGCAAGAATATTTTAAAAACTTTTATGATACTCCTACCCTCGCAGGAGAAGTATGAGGAGTGATGGGAGACGATACTTCGTATATATCTCACAGAAGCTTCGGAACTTCGCAAAAGAATAGAGGCAAGTACGTACTTTTCAAGTCCAGTATTCTTCTGCTCGTTCCTTCATCAACAAAAATCAAAGATTGCTACCACAACGAATTTTTCCTTAAAGATCGCTCTTCAAGCAATATTTAAGGAAAAAGAGGCAAGATGTAGGATCATAATATCGCAACGTACAAGACTCGCGGGATTAATAAACGACGGCGCGTCGCGAGGCGAGTCGCAGGAGCTAAAATAAACGACGCAATGAATAACGACCGGCAAAAACATAAAGAAGACGAGAGACCCGGCGAGGGTTAAGAAGTGTCGCGAGAGCGAATGTTTGTGCATCTCGCGACACTTCGCGAGACATTCCCGAAAATAAAGGGTGACTTAGCTGTCATCCACTATGTATTACCCTATATAAAGGGCTAGATGAGTCTTTAAGAGAGGGATCTTTTGGGAATTGTTAGGCAAGTCATTAAGAGAGAGAAAGTTTAAGAGCGTTTTAACTTCTAAGTGTAATTCTATTTTCCTGTGTAAACACTTCATGAATTCAATCAATAAATGTTCTTGATCTTACATCTTCCAATGGATTAATTAAGCAAATTCGAGTAAGGGGTGTAGTGTGGGAAATCCTGCTACTACACAGAAAATTGTTGGGCAATCAATAGAATATTAATTGATACTGGCAGTTCAGTCAACATTCTTTTCTACCATACTTATAAAACTATGGGAGGAAGAGATGAAGATTTGATCCCTTCAACATACAAAATATATGGTTTCAATGGTACCTAAACAAGCCCAAAGGAGAAGTACACATGAGGATACCCTTGCGGGGTTATCAACGATATTTTGTTTTGTGTGGTTGATGTGGAATCTCCCTACAATGCATTGATTGGAAGACCATGGCTTCATGAAATTTGTGTAGCATCGACATACCATCGGTGCATAAAATTTCCACATCCTAGCGGTGTAGGAATTATAAAAGGAGATTGGATAGAGGGGCAAAAATGTTATGAGGTGGATGTAGAAAGATGCGAAGAGAGAACAAAAAGAAAAAGAAAGGTTGGAGGAAGAATGTCAAGGATGAACAAAGAAAAGAAAGACTAATGGTAGATACCATAGAAACAAAAGAAGAAGAGACGCTGCGAAGTGAATGCACAAAAGTAATCGAATATCATGATGCAAATGAGACATTGAAATGTTGGACTGATGCGGAGGCAGAAGGAAGTAGGAATAAAAGGTGTAAAAAATGAATAATTGCGAGAAAAGATAACAATTTAGTGATGAAAGCATGATAAGGATAAGAAGCAGAAATGATGGTTGCGGAAAAATTGTGCGAGAATCTCGCCATGAAGAATGTATTCAAATCTATTGAATAATGGAAATGAGATTGTGCGATAACTTCGCAGACAAATGATTGAATAAATTGATAAAATGAACGAGTGAGTGAATGGGACAAACCTTTATGGCGTACACCCTAGTTCGCGAATGATATTTCGCAAGAGGCAAATGTAAGACCTAAAGTACGTCATATAAGGGGGTATCTCTTAACATGGCTCAGATGGAAGGTTACACCGCTCCTGAAACCTGGGTCATGGAAATTTGGGGCCCATGAAAGCCTATCCGGGAAAAATACCTTGGATTCCCAACTATATATAAGGTTATACCCTGGTTGGGCGACCGAGGGTCTTTTCCAAGGAGTCAGTGTATGACCAAGGCGCCGAGGTACACGGTTGAGTCAAGAGTGCGGGGAGCATGGAACTTCCTTACCACTCTTGACAAGTCTTGGCACATGCTGCACTCGGCTTTGAAGAAAACTCCACTTAGGGTGCGGTCTCGTAACCATAAACCATATAGGTATAAGGGATAAGAGGCTACGAAAACAACCGGTTGTTGTTAAGACCGGATGGGAGGAGCTAGTCTTGTATGGCCGATGTACGCCTCCTTGAAGGGGCAACCAGGGAGAAGATAAGGGCGGCACCCTCCATTAGGGAGCTGATAAGTGTCAAAAGACGCAAATGTCATGAGGCTTTATTCTCGCAAGAGAATTTAGGCTTGTCATATTTGTGCAATGATCCTGCAGAGGCAATAATATTAACGCGAGGGTAAGATGAGATCAATGGGTTTTTACATGAAAGTGTAAGAACGTCCTGCGATTTCATCGCAAAGACGACAATGTCGCGGGATTTTATGATCGCAAGAACATTTAAACCTGTCATATTGTCGCAAGAACAATGTCCTGCAGAGGCAAAAATACTAAAGAAACGATAAGACAAGGTCAATGGGTCATTACATGAAAATGTAAAGACGTCCTGCGATCTTGTCGCAACGAGGGGTGGCAAAATAAGACCTTTACTTAGGAAGGCAAAATAAGACCACACAAATAATGATAAGGCAAGATCAATGGGTCATTACGTGAAAATGTAAAGACGTTCTGCGATCTTGTCGCAATAACAACATTCAAGAAAGATCTTTAAATATAATAAGGTGGCGAGATGAGTTCTTATAATAAGAAAGAAAGAGAAACTAATTCATCCAAAACCGGACTTAATACTTTACAATCAAGAAGAAAAGTTCAAACAAGATTACAAAGAAACTTAATTCTATATATCAACATGCTCAGCTGAAGGAGATGGTAAAGATTCTTCAACAATCTTGTCAGCTTCACCCTCGCCAGTTGATGAAGGGTTTTCATCAGAAATTCTCTCACAAGGTTCCTTATTGATAACTTCATTATTAGCGAGGTCTTCGCAGCTTTCATAATCATAATCACTGTCAGGAGGATTGGGTACTTCATCATCTTCAACATCCAATGGTTCAACATAGACAGGATCAAGGGATTTAGAAAGTAAAATATTATTCACAAGAACTTCTGCTTTGGGAGGAAATTGACGAAGAAGTGCTTTTTGTTGATTTCTACTCGGATATCTTTAAGATGATTAAGGTAGTTAAACCTCCTTCGGCTCGGGCCGCGAGATTGGGCAAGGGAAGCAACTAGACTTGCATTTTCCTTGCGAATTTTAGCATGCGCCGCTTCCAAAGTAGATAGAGTAGAGTGAAGATTTTCTCAGTTCTCAGGGAGTAAAGAAAGACATTAAAATTATAAGATGGAAAGTGGTATAGAAAATTAGAAAAGAAAAATAATGGAAAAGGCAGTCAAATCTTATGACTACCTTCCTTCTGCGAGACAAGATATTGAGTAAGGGCCAAGCAATTATTCCCCAAGTTTTCCATGGCATTATCAAAATCATCACCGACAAGACCTTTTAACCGCGACCGCAAACTCTTTTCGTTAGAAATCAATAACTTATTTTGATTCGCAAGGGAAGAATGGGATTCTTTTAACTTGGTATAATCATCCTTGAGTTGGTTGGTTTTCACACTTAGATTTATTCTATTCTGAATAAGTTTATCTCTTTCAATGGTAGTATCTTCAAGTTTAGTTTTCAGTTGGCAGATAGACTGTTCTTGCTCATTCAATGCTTTTTTACAAGCATCAAGTTGTTGCGAAGATATCGCCACTTTATCCAATAAAGCTCGCTTCTCTTGAGATAAAGTTCCATTTTCATCTGATAAGGTTTCCAACTCCAAATTAGATTTATTCAAAGAATACGAGAGACGCGACACTTCATTACTTAATAATTCTTGATTTTGAACTAAGCAGATGTTTTCTTGAGAAAGATTATTTATTTGATCCATGGAAAATGTATGGAGATTATCTAAACGATTATATTGCTCCATCCAGGCGTCTCTTTCCAATCGAGTTTCTTCTACAATAGATTCCAGTTGATATATCTCCATCTTACGTTTCTGGTGCAAAACTTGAGAGGCGAACCAAGTTTTTTTTAAAAAAAAAAAGGAGGGGAGGAGAGATACCTTTTAATTCTTCATTTTTCTTGCGAAGGTTATCGCGATCCAACAAAGTATTATGAAGATTATTCTTCAAAGTCTTAATTTCTTGTTCCAAGGATACTCGCGATATCATGTCGGAACCAAAATATTTACCCAAAGATTCGTAAACACTAGATTTGGTGGGATCAGTGGAAGCTTTTTTAACATCATTCATGGTATCTGATAAAATTCTAAAAGCTATATCCATCCCTTCCAAATTTTCTTTGCTAAGAGAGATAGATTTTGAGGAAGAAGAAATGGTAGAAGAAGAAGGAAAAGTTGAGTCACCCATGGTTATAAGATTGCCAGTTGGAGAAACCTGATCAATAGGTGGGGGCGAGACAGAAGTAAAAGCGGGAAGAGGCATGTCCTGAAGAATTTCATTCACAGAAAATTCAGGGATTGATTTATCCTGCGATGGTATTGAAGAAGAAATGGGATTATCTTGCGAAGAAGTCGCTGCAGTAGGAGATTTGCCTTGTGAAGATCTTTTGTAGGAAAGAAGAATGCTTGAATCCCGAAAAAGAAACAAGAGGAGAGCGGCGAGAGGCATCAAATTTATTATGGCGAGACCTTTTGGGAGATCTATCATCATTCTTATCAACCTGCGAATAATAAATCAACTGAGAAACAGAGGCAATAAAATTGCTATTAAAGGAGTAAATATTTCTAAAATACCTTACTACTCGCAGGTTGTTTTTTGGAAGCCAAAGACTTCAGTTGCGAAGAAGATTTTGGTTGCGAACCAGTAGGGATGTTAGGGTTCACCACGGTATACTTAGAACTGGGTTTATTCTTGCTGAAACAAAAATGGCGAAAGAAACATCAAAAGGAGAACAAAATCAAGATGAAATAATTTCAATAAGGAAGATCAATCAAGAGAATAGTCAAAATCAATGAAATTAACGAACCTGGATGCCATGAAAACGATAACAGAAAGATAATGAAAAGAAGATGATGAAGATGAACAGCAGGAAATAATTGCAGACGATGAGGAAGATGAAGAAGAAGAGAAGGAATGTTTTTCACAGGTAGTTTTCCTTTAAATAGAAGAAAAAAGGGTGACCGGATAACATTAAATATACCGGTAAAAAGAGTAATTTTATACACGTGTAAACGGTCATCCCAAGATTCAAGGAATCAAATTGAACTAGATTTCTGTGGGAAATTGAAGATATATTACTTCTTGTTCACTTCGCAAAGCTTCGGAACTTCGCAAAAGAATAGAGGCAAGTACGTACTTTTCAAGTCCAGTATTCTTTCGCTCGTTCCTTCATCAACAAATGTCAAAAATCACCACAATAACAAATTTTTCCTTAAAAATCACTCTCCAAGCGATATTCAAGGAAAAAGAGGCAAGATGTAGGACCAGAATATCGCGACAACAATACTTCGCGAGATCAATAACAGCATTGCGAAGGTGTCGCAAGTAAATAATTTAAATGACGCATCAAATGACGACAACCAGAATATGAGAAAAGTGTGAAGACTTGGCGAGAATTAAGGGTGTCGCGAGGACAAGTAATTACATACTCGCGACACTTCGCGAGTCATTCCCGAAAATAAAGGACAGCTTAGCTGTCATCCACTATGTAATACCCTATATAAAGGGTCGAGTTAGTCTGTTGTGGGAGAGGTTTTTAGAATTGTGAAACAAGTCATTAGGGGAGAGAAAATTAAGAGTGATTGTAATTTCTTTAGCTCTGTTCTACATTTCTTTGTAAACCTTTCAAGAGAACAATTAATAAAACACATTATTATTCATCTTCAAATGGATTGATTAAGCAGATTTCAGTGAGGGGTGTAGTGTGGGAAATCCTGCAACTACACTATACATTGCAATAGATAAGCATTCTCATTATACAAGCATCATACTCCATCATGAAAGCATCACATAAGCATTTCATGGCATAACAACGCATACACATTTCATAACATAATCATTACATAAGCATTATATTCGCACAAGTATTTTACAAAACTTTATAGAATTATTTAGAATTTCGCAGGATTATTCAGAATTTTGCAGAATGTGATTATTTCTCTCAATTATTTCACACAATTATAAGCAACTTGAAGAGATTATACTATCGCATGAGCACAAAACATGAGGTAGACGCAAGATAAGAATGAAGACACAACTCGCTCATTCAACATTTTCTCAAGAATTCTACCCTCATAGATAAAGAACAGAGGCAACTATGGACTACCGAGAAAACATTTTATGTTCTTTATCTTCTTGGCAAGAATCATTTCCAAAATGGACGTTCACTAATGAACAACAAGAATCCCCATCAAAAATGGAGTAATAATTTCGCATGAATAGAGGCAATACTTATTACCCGCATTCAAGGATGGATACTTCATATACTTCTTCAAGGATACTTCATACTTCATATACTTCTTCAAGGATACTTCATACTTCATATATGTAGTTGCAAGAAATACTACACTACACCCCTCACTAGAATACACACAATTAAATCATTTTAAAGTGAACAATTATGATTCTTATTGATTGAATTCTTGAATGTTTACAATATGGAATAGAAATGAATTATAGAATTACAATCACTCCAAAACTTTCTCTCTCCTAATGACTTGCTTAACAATTCGAAAACAACTCTATCTTCCATCAGCCTAATCGACTCTTTATATAGGGTATTACATAATGAGTGACAGCTAAGCTGTCCTTTATTTTCTGGAATGACTTGCGAACTATCGCAAATGTACAAATACATAATCTCGTGACACTACTAAATATCGCTAAGTATTCACACCTTTCTCATGTTACACTTGCCGTCATCCATTGCGTCATTTATATTATTTCCCTGCGACACCTCGCGATGCGGTCGTCTATTAATCTCGCGAGGTATTGAAGTTGCGATATTCTGATCCTACATCTTGCCTCTTCTCATGTCTTCTCTGTGAAGAAGAGAATGTCATGAGAATTAATATTTTGAAATGTCGCAATCATTTATTTTCCATCAAATTTTTTGTCGACAAAATTCCGTGAATTCAGGAACATCTGTTTACACGTATCTAAAATTACCCTTTTCACCGGCACATTTAATGTTATCCGGTTACTCTTTTCCTGTCTATTTAAAGGAGAATTCCTTATCCAGTTATTCTTTTTTTTTACTTCGTCTTCTTCATTGTCTGCAACTTTTTTCTGCTCTTTTTTTCATCATCTTCTTCATCATTTTTCTACTATCATCCTTCCTTGTTTTCTATCCTTCGCCATCAGTTTCCTGGCATCAAGGTTTGTGAATTTTGCTGAACCTGATCATTTTGTGACTGATCTTTCTTAATGAAGTTGTTTCATTATGATATTGTTCTTCTTTTAACGATTCTCCTACCATTTTTGTTTTAGCAAGAACCAATCTAGGACCAAATTTACCGTTACGAACCCCAATGTTTCCATGGGTTCACAACCGAAATCCACTGCCTCTAAAAGAAATCCTGTGAATAATAAGGTATTTAAGAAACATTTACTTTTTTAATAACAATATTGTTGCCTCTGTTTCTTAATTAACTTGTAATTCGCAGGATGGCCAGAATGTTGATAGGTCCCCCAAGAAGCCTCGCCATTCTAAACCTGTCGCACCTGCTATTTCCTTTCCTTCATTCAAACTTACAACTCCTACCACGAAATCTTCGCAAGATAAACCTACTGCCTCTTCTTGTTAAAATACCGTTGATGGCAACACTCCTATGCCTGAACTTCTCATAGATCAAATCCCTCATAACAGTCCCATTGCGAATGAGCCTATTTCTTCTTCCATTGTCAATGCCTCTACCATTTCTCCAATCATTAATCTTCATGAGATTTCCTCTTCTCATGATATTCCTTTAACAAAAGATGATTCCTCTCTTCCTTCTTCTACCATTGTTACTTCCTTATCTGATCAGATCCCTCTTACTAAAGAGAATTTGGAAGGAATAAATGTGGCCTTCAAAGTTCTATCAGATATTGTGAACGATGCCAAGAAGACATCTGTCGATCCTATCAAATCTGATATCTGCGAGATTTTGAGCAAACACCTTGGCCCTGATAGAATCTCGCAAACATCTTTGGAGCATGAAATTAATATTTTAAAGAATGATCTCCAAGCTATGACTTTGCAAAAGTGTAATATCCTCCATCTTGAGAATCAAAAACTCCAAAATATTTCGCTAGATCGTGATAATCTTCGCAAAAAGAATGAAGAATTGAAAGGTATACACTTACCCCCCCCCCCCTTTTTTTTTTTAAAAAAAAAAAAAAAGAAAATCCATTGTTCGCCCTTTAAGCTTTAAACCGTGAAAGCGAAAAATGGAGATATACCATTGGAATCTCTTTGTTGAAGAAGTTCGAAGTGATAGAGATATTTGGATTGAGCAATATAACCAATTAAATAATCTTCATACATATTCTGTTGATCAAATAGATAATTTTTCTATAGAAAATGTTGACTTAGTACAGGAGCGAGACTCATTAAGTAATGAATTATCTCGCCTTTCTTACTCTTTGAATAAAGCTAATCTGGAGTTGGAAACTTTATCAAATGAGAATGGAATTCTTTCTCAAGAGAAGCGAACTTTGTTAAACAAGGTAGCGATTTACTCGCAACAGTCTGATGTTTGTCAAAAATTATGTAAAGAACAAGAACAATCTCTTTGCTCGTTGAGAAAGCATCTTGAAGAAGTTACTGCCGAAAAGGATAAACTTATTAAGGGTAGAATAACCTTGAGTGTAAAGGCAAACCAATTCAAGGATCAATGTTCCAAGTTAGAAAAGTCCAATTCTTCTCTTGCGAACGAAAATGCCTTACTTATTTCCAACGAAAAAAGCTTGCGGTCTCGACTGAAAGGCTTGATCGGAGATAATTTTGACAATTCCATGGGTCATTTGGAAAATAGTTGTTCGGCTTTAATCCAACATCTTACCTCGCAAAAGGAAGGTAGTCATATCATTTGACTACCTCAATCCGTTTATTTATTATTTTTATGATATTTTTCCCAAAAATCTTAATAATTTTCGATATTCTTTTGTTTTGAAGACTCTGAGAAAAATCTTCATTCCACTATTGCTGCTCTCAAATCTGATTATTCAAAAATTCGCAAAGAAAATGGAATACTCGCTGCTTCCCTTGCTCGCTCTCGCGATCGTGCAGAAAGAAGATTCGATTATATGTCTGACTGTAAAGACATAGAAAGTAGAAATCATCAGAAAGCACTCCTTCGTCAGTTTCATCTTAAAGCCGAAGTTCTTGTAAATCATGTTTTATTGTCTAAATCTCTTGATCCTGTTCGTGTTGATCCTATGGAAGTAAGTGATGATGAATTTCCTAACCCTCCTGACAGTGATTTCGATTATAATAGTGGCGAAGAACTCGCAAATGAAGGAACAATCTCTTCTAGTAAAGCTGCCAACGATGATCTGAATGATGGAGAAAACCCAGTATCTGAAGAAAATATAGATAAAATCGCGGAAGAAAACCCAACATCTCTTTCTAGTGAAAAACCTGATATTTGAGAATTGACTTTCTCCTGTAATTTTTCTTCTCGTACTGTTACTTCTTTATGTACTTTAACCATCTTTTAAATGTGTTCATCTACTTATTATTACTCTTTCCTTCAACGAGTTTAAATCGTGATATTAAATAATTTGATATTTTATTTTCCATTATCTTTATTTGAAATTAATCATTGCGACAAGATCGCAGGACGTCTTTACATATTTATGTAATGACCCATTGATCTTGCCTTATCATTGCTCTCGTGTGGTCTTATTTTTCCTTCCTAATTAAAGGTCTTATTTTGCCACCCCTCGTTGCGACAAAGTTGCAGGACGTCTTTACACTTTCATGTAATGACCCATTGACCCTGTCTTATCATTTCTTTAGTATTTTTGCCTCTGCAGGATATTTACTTGCGACAATATGGCAGGCCTAAATATTCATGCGAACGTAAAGCCCTATAACATTGCCGGAAATCCCACAACACACCCCTCATCATATCTTGATAATAATTTCTAGATCTAAATCTTATTAATCACCTAAATTTCAAATATAAGTACTAGAAATATAAATTGACACAAGGATTTTTTACATGGTTCGATCAATGTGATCTACATCCATGGTTCTTCACTATGATTGTTGAGGTTACATTAGTATTACATTTACAATCTCCATTAATGGATATTTTGTAGAGCTCTAGATCTAATTATCTGGGGAATAAGATGATAAAGAAAATAAAATCTCTCTCTAAAAATCTCTCTCTTAAAAATATCTCTCTCTCTCTTACCAAAATTATCCTCCCTTTTCTCTCTCCTGCTCTCCTCTTTATATAGTGTTTACATAGTGGTTGACAGCTCACATACAACTAAGCTAACCTTTAATTTCGGATCGACTTGCAGCGTTCTCGCAAGAATATAAATATTAAGTCTCATGAGACACTCTAGTTTTCGCAAGATCTTCGCGCTTTCTTCATGTTTCTATCACCACCATCTATTGCGTCATCAGTCTGCGACACTCGCAAAGTGTCATTGTTGAGGACTTCGCAAGTATGTCCTTGCTGCGATATTCTGCTCCTACATCTTGCCTCTTTTTCCTTGAATATTGCTTGAAGAGCGATCTTTAAGGAAAAATCTGTTGTTGTAGTAGTCTTTGATCTTTGTTGATGAAGGAACGAGCGAAAGAATACTAGACTTGAAAAGTACGTACTTGCCTCTATTCTTTTGCGAAGTTCCAAAGCTTTGCGAAATAAATTAGAAATATCAGCCCTTGAAGTATAAGAAGTATGGAGTATCCTTAAAGAAGTATAAGAAGTACTTAATCCTCGAAATATATAAGAAGTATGAAGTATCCTTTGAGAAGTATAAGAAGTATCCGTCCTTGACTGAGAGTAGTAAGTATTTCCTCTATCCATGCGAAATTATTATTCCATTTTTGGTGAGGATTCTTGTTGTTCATTGGTGAATATCTTCTTTGGAAGTGATTCTTGCCGAGAAAATAAAGAACATAAAATGTTTTTTTGGTAATCCATAGTTGCCTCTGTTTTTTTATCTATGAGGGTAGAATCCTTGAGAAAATATTGAATGAGCGAGTTTTTTCTTCATTCTTATCTTTCCTCTGTCTCATGCTTTGCGCTCATGCGATAATGTAATCTCTTCAAATTGTTTATAATTGTATGAAATAATTGAGCTAAATAACCACATCTTGCGATATAATCACAGTCTGTGAAATTCTGAAGAATCCTGCGAAATTCTGAATAATTCTACGAAATTCTTAATAATTCTGCGAAATTCTGAATAACTCTGTGAAATTTTGTAAAATACTTGTGCGAATATAATGCTTATGTAATGATTATGTTATGAAATGTGTATGCGATGTTTATGCCATGAAATGCTTATGCGATGCTTTCATGATGCGAGTATGATGCTTGTATGATAAGAATGCTTATCTATTGCAATGTATAGCTAATGTTTGTGTTACTTAGCTCATTTTGCCGCTCTAAAATTGATGTATCTTTAAATCGCTTCCATTCTTCATTTCTCGATTTTGTCTCTAGTATATGCATTCTTCTTTGCGTATTTATTGTTTCTCATAAAGTTCTTACTTGTGCTTCATCTTTTCTTATTCTGCACTATTAGTATCGCATAATAATATGATCATAATATCAAGTGTGTGGCATTTGCATTGCCTCGGTCTCATTATCATGTACATGTTCACAAGCTTATCATTTAATCATTTTCTCAAGCTCACAAGCTTATCATTTTTGCAATGAAAGATCTCTGTTACTTAGATTCAATCTGTTTATGTTGAATTTTGTCATTGCGACAAGATCGCAGGACGTATTTACATTTTCATGTAATGACCCATTGATCTTGCCTTATCATTTCTCTTGTGTGGTCTTATTTTGCCTTCCTAGTTAAAGGTCTTATTTTGCCACCCCTCATTATTGCGACAATATGACAGGCCTAGAAATTCTTGCGAACTTAAATCCCCATGACATTGTCGTCTTGCGACGAAATCACAGGACGTCTTTACACTTTCATGTAAAGACCCATTGATCTCGTCTTATCCTCGCGTCAGTATTATTGCCTCTTCAGGATCATCGCACAAATATGACAAGCCTAAATTTTCTTGCGAAAATAAAGCCTCATGACATTTGCGTCTTAAGACACTTATCATCTCCCTAATGGAGTGTGCCGCCCTTATCATATCCATGGTTGCCCCTTCAAGGAGGCGTACATCGGCCATACAAGACTAGATCCTCCCATCCGGTCTTAACAACAACCAGTTGTTTTCGCAGCCTCTTATCCCTTATACCTATAGGGCTTATGGTTACGAGACTGCACCCTAAGTGGAGTTTTCTTCGGGCCGAGTGTAGCATGTGCCAGGACTTTTCAAGAGTGGTAAAAAAGCTCCAACGCTCCCCGCACTCTTGACTCAACCGTGTACTTGGCGCCTTGGTCATATATCGACTCCTTGGAAGAGACCCTCGGGCGTCCAACCGGTATAACCTTATATATATAGTTGGAAATCCAAGGTATCTCTCCAGGATAGGCTTTCATGGGCCCCAAATCTCCATGACTCGGGTTCCGGGGAGCGGTGTAACCTTTTCCCTGAGCCATGTCAAGAGATACCCCCTTATATGACACACTTTAGGTCTTACATTTGCCTCTTACGAAATATCATTCGCGAACTAGGGTGTACGCCATAAAGGTTCGTCCCATTCACTCATTCATTCATTTTTGATTATTTCTTCTCATTATCTTTGCGAAATTATCGCATTTCCATTATCTCTGCGAAATTATCGCATGTCTTCATTCTTTCTTTAATCCTTTCATTCATTCCTTTATTTCTGTCACTTCTTTCACTCATTCTTTGATTTCTGTCATTTCTTTCATTCATTCTCATAATATTATATCATTTGAAGCAAAGTAAATATTCAAGAGAAATTCTAATACATTATAGTCCTGAAATCTTTGTAGTTGTGAAATCTTTATAATTCTGCGATCGTATCGCGTTTTGCGATTCAAATCAATTTTTTTTTTATTATTGTCTATAAAAGAAATATTCTAGAGAAATATATAAATTGAATTTTCTGGATTTTTTGTAATTTTGTAATTTTGAAATCTAGAAATCTTTGTAATTTTGAAATCTAGAAATCTTTGTAATTTTGAAGTCTTTATAATCTTGAAATCTTAGTAATATTGTAATCTTGCGATCGTATCGCGTTTTGTAAATCAAATCAAAAATATTTTATTTTATGTAGAAGTAAAATGTTCAAGGAAAGTGGTACTTAGCTCTTGTGGTTTGTTGTTGTTGTTGTCTCTTGCGAAGTATATGATTTGCTTGCGAAGCTAGCATCCTTGAAATGTATAAACGTCGCACAAAATATAATTATCTCGCAGCAAAAAGAAGTGTGAGAAATGAGATTTGAACCCTTGACCTGCCTCTTGCATATTCTCACACCATACCAACTTTGCTAACCCTCTCTTGCGAAATATCTCTGCGAAATAATCATCAACTCTCTTCTTTGCGAAATTTCACATAATAAAAATAAATGTGCGAGAAGCAAGAAGTGATCCTGCGACCTTCTACTTGCATTCATGCCTCCTGACCAACTGTGCTAGCCCTGCCTCTGCGAAGTGTTTCTGCGAAATAATCACTTACTTTCTTCTTGCGAAATGCTCTTGCGAAAAATCCATGCGAAAAATACACGTTCGTTGGGATTTGAACTCGCGACCATGAACTCATTAATTTCGCAGGTGACCAATTGTGCTACCTCCTGCTTGCGAAATAATGAAACAACCTTGTGAAATTATCCATTTTTTCCCCTCTTTGCGAAGCAAAAAATTCTTTGCGAGGAGGGAGATTCGAACTCGAGTCCTCTGGTTTGCATACTTCTTCTCTGACTATCTGGGCTGCTTGTTGTTTGCGAAGAAACACACAATGCTATAACTTTATTCCATTTTTTCGCACTTGAAAATTCAAAAATATTTTAAAAATTTTGTGTGGATGCGAATTCGAACACATGACCACAGGTTTGTTTGTTCCCACTCTGACCATCTCAGCTAGCTTTTGTTTGCGAAGATAAAGGACAAGAGCCACCTCTTATTATTTTCTCCTCTCTAGGCTGTAGAAAAAATGTGAAAAAAATATGATTGTGGCGAGATTCGATCTTGCAACATCAAGCTTCTTATTTTCGCTGGTGACCATATGTGCGAACAACTATTTGTGTCGGTGTGGTAAGCTTCGCAGAACTTATTCTTATTTAATCCTCTTTGTAAAAAAGAAGAAAACTATGTTCGTAGGCAAATTCGAACTTGCGACCACAAACACACATGTTGTTCTCTGGACCAACTGTTCAAGAACTTCTCTGCGAAATTAACTCATAACTTTTTTCCTTATTCTCTTATTCGCCATTGAAGATGATAATAAAATGAAAAATATGTGTCTCTGCGAATTCGAACCCATGACCTCTTGCTTATTCCCTCCAACTCAAACCATCTGTGCGAATTTCTGTTTGTGATAGAAATCACATCGTTTTGCTCTTATCCTTATCTTCGTTCTTCCTTTATTTCTTTCACATTTGCCTTCTTCTCCTGAACATGAAAATTTTCCATTGAAACTTTGATTTTCTTCCCCGAATTTCACCACAACAATTAATTTTTTCCTCTTCTTCTTTTCATGTCTTTAAATTGTTGGTGATGTTTACTCCCTGAAAGTGTAACTTCTTCCATTAAATTTCCATTTTTGAACGTAAACTTTATAGATATAAATAAAAAGTATGAACAGTAACTAATTTTCATGGAAATTTCTTGATCCAACAAGTTATAGGAAGGACAAAATCCATTACTCTCTCCCTGTTTCTAGCGCCAAATGTAGTTGCGGGAAATCCCACAACACACCCCTCATCATATCTTGATAATAATTTCTAGATCTAAATCTTATTAATCACCTAAATTTCAAATATAAGTACTAGAAATATAAATTGACACAAGGATTTTTTACATGGTTCGATCAATGTGATCTACATCCATGGTTCTTCACTATGATTGTTGAGGTTACATTAGTATTACATTTACAATCTCCATTAATGGATATTTTGTAGAGCTCTAGATCTAATTATTTGGGGAAGAAGATGATAAAGAAAATAAAATCTCTCTCTAAAAATATCTCTCTTAAAAATATCTCTCTCTCTTTTACCAAAATTATCCTCCCTTTTCTCTCTCCTGCTCTCCTCTTTATATAGTGTTTACATAGTGGTTGACAGCTCACATACAACTAAGCTAACCTTTAATTTCGGATCTGACTTGCGACGTTCTCGCAAGAATATAAATATTAAGTCTCGCAGACACTCTAGTTTTCGCAAGATCTTCGCGCTTTCTTCATGTTTCTATCACCACCATCTATTGCGTCATCAGTCTGTGACACTCGCAAAGTGTCATTGTTGAGGACTTCGCAAGTATGTCCTTGCTGCGATATTCTGCTCCTACACTCTTGGCTCAACCGTGTACCTCGGCGCCTTGAGCATACACTGACTCCTTGGAAGAGACCCTCGGGCGTCCAACCAGGGTATAACCTTATATATATAGTTGGAAATCCAAGGTATCTCTCCCGGATAGGCTTTCATGGGCCCCATATCTCCATGACTCAGGTTCCAGGGGCGGTGTAACCTTTCCCCTGAGCCATGTTAAGAGATACCCCCTTATATGATGTACTTTAGGTCTTACATTTGCCTCTTACGAAATATCATTCGCGAACTAGGGTGTACGCCATAAAGGTTCGTCCCGTTCACTCACTCATTCATTCAATTATTCATTTTTGGTTATTTTTGCGAAATTATCGCATATTCTTGTTTCATTTGCTTCGCGAAATTATCGCATACTCTTGCCTCATTTGTTGTGATCTCACTCTTTTGGTATTTTTCTTGCGATGTAATCGCAAACTTGTGTTATTTTAAACACTTTCGCAGTTACTCTGCCACAGGAACATTTCATATGAATTCATTCCATTTCATTCATTTTAATATTTCGCAACTCATTCTTTTTCTTCCATCTTCTATGGGTAATACTTCTTGAGGTATATCCTATTCCATGGTCTATCCAACCTTTGGCCCACATCTTTGCCCTCAGGATCCATTAATCTATATGCCCCTGTTCCAACTATCTCCTTGATGATATAAGGTCCATCCCACTTTCTCGCCAATTTGCCGCCACTTTCTCGCTGATATATTGGTGTTTCTCGCAATACCATATCACCGGGTTGAAATTCGCGTGTCTTAACACGCTTATTATATTCTCTAGCTAATCTTCGCTGATAATTCTCCATATCTTTGTAGTGCTCTTTCCCTCTTCTCCTCTAATTCATCTAATTTAACCAAAATGTTACTCGCACTAAGATTTTTCTCTCATGCTTCTCTTTTTGTTGTTGGAATAATAACCTCTATTGGAAGTACGACTTGAACTCCATATGTCAAACAAAATGGTGACATCCCCATAGCTTCTCGCCTTGTTGTATTGTAAGCCCATACTGCATTATGTACTTGTTCGCACCATGCCATGTTATGTCCTTCTAACTTCTTCTTTAATATATCTGCTATTGTTTTATTTGTTGCTTCCGCCTGTCCATTAGCTTGCGGATATAAGGGAGTTGATTTCCCACATTTTATTTGAAATGCATTAAGTAGCAATTCTATATTTTGTCCCTCAAACTGTTTCCCATTGTCAGATACCAACTGTGCCGGAATTCCAAATCTGCATATTATGTTCTCGAATATGAATGTAAAAACATCTTTATCGCGAATGTGTTGTACCGCTTTTACTTCTGCCCACTTCGTGAAATAATCTGTAGCGACAATTAAATATCTCTTCTGCCCTGTACCTAGTAAAAATGGCCCTACGATATCTAACCCCCACTTTCGAAAAGGCCATACACTTGTTGAAGAGGTTAATGGTGCTCCTGGTACATGTATTCTCTTTCCGTGCCTTTGGCAATCTTCGCAACGTCTTGATACTTGCTTCGCGTCTTCATGCATATATGGCCAATAATAGCCTTGCATTTTCGACTTATGTGCTAAAGATCTTCCACCACTATGATTTCCAGCATCCCCACTGTGTAACATTTTTAACACTGCTTCTCCTTCCTTTTGTTTTACACATCTAAGCGAGGGTCCATTAAAGGATCTTCGGTACAACACCCCGTCTCTTAATTCATAATTTGTTGCATGGCTTTTTAATTTGTGCGTTTCTAACCTATTTCTTGGTGTTTCTCCTTTCATTAGATAAGCATAAAGTTCCGTTCTCCAATCTTCGCAGTTGGGTCTTTGTATTTCATCTTCTATGAGCATTATTTCTGTTTCTTCTTTTTCCTCTTTGTTAATTGATGGTGATAGAAGTGTTTGTATTTTTATGCATCTCGCAGTTGGATCTGTCATCATGCTTGATATAAAAGCAAAAGAATCCGCGAGTCTGTTGTCTCTTCTTGATACGTGTCTCCATTTTATCTTTGGTATCTTCGCCGACAACTCTTCAACAAGTTTCTTGTATTTTTTCATGGATGATTCATTTGTGGAATATTCTTCTTTTATCTGGCGAATAGCCAGCTGGGAATCACTGGTGATCCTCACATTCTCCAACTTCATTTCTATTGCAAATCGTAAAGCATGTATTATAGCTTCATATTCTGTTTCATTGTTGGTAGATGCAAATTCCATCCTGAAAGAAAAGGCCATTTTATTGCCTTCTGGCGAAATCACAATGATTCCAATTCCGTTACCTTCTCTATTTAACGATCCATCTACTAGTATCTCCCATCTGTTTGGCTCAGTTAATAAATCCCTTGGGGTCCCATGTTCTTCTTCTGTATCCATCATTTCTTCCACTGCTTCATCCTCTTCCAACGGAAATTCTGCTAAAAAGTCTGCAACAACTTGTGATTTGGGTGAGGATAGTGTTTCATACTTGAGTTTGCAATGACTTATTTGAGCATTCCATCTTTCAACCCTTCCTGATCTTTTCGAATTTTTCATTACCGACTCAATTGGTACTTTTGTTATTACCCTAACTGTATATGCTTCGAAATAGATGCGAAGTTTAAATGTTGCATAAACTAACGCTAAAATTAATTTTTCAATTTTTGAATAATTTTTCTCTGCGGTATTGAATGTTTTGCTGATGTAATAAATTGGCTTTTCCACCCTTGCGTCCATTCGCAGCAACACTGCGCTTAATGCATGCGAGGTAGTCGCGAGATAAATTAACAATTCTTCCCCTAGTTTTGCTTTTTGCAAAATTGATATATCCATTAGATATTCTTTTATTCCTTGTAAAGCTTTTTCACATTCATCTCATCCCATCCCGAACTTCGCTCCCTTTTTGAGTATGTTGAAAAAATGTTTACATTTGTCAGATGATCGCGAGATGAATCTTCCCAACGAAGCCAGCAGTCCGTTTAACTTCTGAACATCTTTTATTGTCGCCGGTGTTGGCATATCGCGAACTGCTTGCACTTTCTCTGGGTCAACTTGTATTCCTTCTTTTGATACAATGTAACCTAAAAATTTTCCTGATGCCACTCCAAATGTGCATTTTTCTGGATTTACTTTGATGTTAAACTGCCTCATTTGTTCAAAAATTTCTTTCAAGTCCTGTACATGGTTTTTTGCTTCTTTACTTTTTATCAACATGTCATCCACATACACCTCCAATGTTTTGTGTATCCATTTCGCGAACACCTTTTCTACCATCCTTTGGTATGTCGCCCCGGCATTTCGCAAACCAAACGGCATCTTTGTATAACAATATAATCCTCTTGGAGCGAAAAAAGCAAAGATGTTCTTGATCTTCTTCAAATAGTGGTATTTGATTGTAGCCTTTGTATCCATCAAGGGATGATATCCTTTCATTTCACACCCGATTCAACCATCTCTCATGGATATCTGGCAATGGAAAACTATCTTTTGGACAAGCTTTATTTAGATCAGTAAAATCTATACAAATCCTTATCCCTTTTTTCTTTTTAGGTACTACGACCATATTCGTTATCCATTCGGGATATTTTGCTTGTCTAATGATTCTGCGTCTAGCATCTTCTGTAATTCTTCTTCTATTTAGGGATGATATGTTGTTGCGATCTTTCTGATTCTTTGTTTAAATGGCCTTATATTTTTGTCAATTTCCAATTTATGACACGCCAGAGTCGGATCTATACCAGGCATTTCATCCATATCCCATGCGAAAATATCTTTGTATTCTCGCAATAAGTCAACGGTTCTTATTTCTTCATCTGCTTCCATCTTAGTCCCAATTTTTAACATCCTGGGTTCTTTCTCAGTTCCAACGTTCACTTCCTTTGTCTGCTCCACTGCAATGTAACTAGCATTCGGTTCTCCCATAGGTGTTGGTACTTTCATTTCTTTCGCAAACTCATTCTCTTCTTCCGAAACTTCGCTAGGTACTCCTTTTCCTTCTTTTGATCTTATCATGTAAAATCTAAATTCTTCTTCTTTTTTAATTGCTTTTGCCATCTTTTTGCGGTCTTTTCGTTTGTTTACCCGTTCTTCGTAATGTTTTACTTCAACTTGATAATACATTCTTCCTTTATCAGCATCTCCTCTGATCTCGCCAATCCCACTTGGCGTTGGGAATTTGATACATTGATGAAATGTTGATGCTACCGCTTTAATTGCGTGTATCCATGGTCTCCCTAACAACATATTGTATGGCGATTCCATATCTATTACACATAACGTCACCTGTGCTTCAATTTCTCCTATCAGAATTCGTAATTTTACCTCCCCTTTAGGTTTCGTTATAGACTTACCAAAACCATGGATATGATACGTTGAGGGAATCATCTCTTCATTTTTGTATCCTAATTTTTTGTAGGCATAGTAAAACATGATATTTGCCATACTTCCTGTATCCACCAAAACTCTATTTATCGCCCATTCTTCCGTCGTTTTTGCTGATTCTCTTCCTTCTTTTCGTGCATTTATCGTAATCACTAGTGGAGACGTGTGATTCAAATTCTCTTTTGGTATCTCTGCTGCTGTGAATGTTATCTTCTGTTTTTCCCAATCTTTCAAAGGCAATATCTTCTCCATGGTTATGATCTTTTTTCCTTCAAAATCTCGTTTATGTATTCTTCCTTTGATGTTTTCATGAAATTCATTAATCATTATTTTCGTGATCGAACTACATTCTGCATCTTCATCACATTTTTTGGCTTTCAACTTTTCTACCTCATCTGATTTAACGTTTTGTTTCCTCATTTTCTTGTTTTGTTTCCTTGTTTCTAACGCCATTATGTAGTTGCAGGAAATACTACACTACACCCCTCACTAGAATACACACAATTAAATCATTTTAAAGTGAACAATTATGATTCTTATTGATTGAATTCTTGAATGTTTACAATATGGAATAGAAATGAATTATAGAATTACAATCACTCCAAAACTTTCTCTCTCCTAATGACTTGCTTAAAAATTCGAAAAGAACTCTCTCTTCCATCAGCTTGATCGACTCTTTATATAGGGTATTACATAATGAGTGACAGCTAAGCTGTCCTTTATTTTCGGGAATGACTTGCGAACTATCATAAATGTACAAATACATAATCTCGTGACACTACTAAATCTCGCTAAGTCTTCACACCTTTCTCATGTTCTGACTGTCGTCATCCATTGCGTCATTTATATTATTTCCCTGCGACACCTCGCGATGCGGTCGTCTATTAATCTCGCGAGGTATTGAAGTTGCGATATTCTGATCCTACAATATACTTCTTCAAGGATAGTGATGGTGTTTTTATGTTGTTGTAGAAAGTGGTAGTAAAGTTCGTTCAACTCAGACTTGTAAAGGTTTGATTTAAGAAAATACTAAAAACAAAGAAAATATATACACAAGTTTGTCACAAAATATCGAGAGACTGAGACTCAAGATTTCACCAATTCTTATATTCATGTGGTTCAACTATTAATTCTAGACAATTGTAGCTTATAAGATATTAACTCTATTCTTTGCCAATGTAGATTCCATAAAATATTACTTGTAGATTATAAGTATGGCGCATCAAGAATCCCTAGGACTAAGCATGGTCCATCAAACAAAGTCACAGGTAATTAATAGAAACCTTAATTCAATTAAAATCGGTGCAAAAAGTAAATAAAGAATTAATTAGAATTACCACATGCGAAAAGAATGGCTTCCTCCGTCATCCCAGTGTTGGGGTTTAGCTCCTCATGTTATTCACGTGCTCAAAATAGGTGTTCATAGCTCAAAAGGGTGAAAAACAAGAGAAAACTAATGACTCAAACAGTTCGCAACGTTGTATAATCGTTACAAACAGCTGTTACAATGCTGTTACAAAAACGATATATGAAAACTGTTGTAGAATATAAGACTGCCTCTTGTGTCGTGATATTACGATATTTTTCTACGACTGTCCGTAGCAGCACAAAGTTCTTAGCCTTCTTCTTCTTCAGCAGCAGCAGGAAGCTTTCCTGCACTTCGTTTCTTCGTCTCTATGAGTGCTCCCAATCCTCCGTATCGACCCCCCCAAAGTCTCGACCCTCTGTTTAGGTCTTCTCCTCACTTATATATACACCACATGTGAATTAATCCCGAGAAATCTCCTCAATATTTTTCTTTTTTTTCTTTCCCAAAAGTCACGGCACTTTCCTTTTATTTCTCTTCTTGACGCGTAATCCAGCTTCCCATACCTTCCTTATTGGATAGAATATAATCCTGGCAGCGTATATCCCTTCCTTTGTGCACGCAACTAACATATTTAGAATCAGCAGCATCCCGAGACTTTCTCTATCTCTGTTTTATCGTGAAAACTCAACTGCCATGCTCAACTGTCACACAGACTCGACCTCTAATAATTTCTCATCCAAAGACTCACCACCGGCTGCAACAACAATATCCCTAAGCAGTCAAACAATACCTTGCCTGACTTAGCCAACACGCGGACCACCTCAACCAATTTCATCTTCTGTCCATCTCTATTGTCACGCTGTAGAATAACAACCATCATCACCGATATCATAGACTCCCATGTTTTAGTTAAACAACTCCATACCAGCCCAACGCTAGCCGCAACTCTGAATAAAACTCTTGATAATCCAATCCTGGAATTATCAGAAGTTACGCTGGTGTTTTCCCGCCAAATCGTGATTTAATTGATGAAGGAAGGACACCCCCTAACCAGAGTAGTGGTGCCTTTAGCAGACGCCTTTTGGGATGCCCTGGGGTACAAATAACGATGGGTCACCCCTTATCGACTGGGTTCCCCTTAGTAATTTAGGTGCCCCTTATCAATTTTCTTCCGGGAGCACTTTTCGAGCCAATTTCTCCGCGCATGTTTATTTCTCCAAAAACACCTAGAAAGAAATAAAAAACCATAATAAATACGAAATCGAGCACTAACAATATATACAATTGAGATCATATTAGACACAGAAATATGTCCATCAGATACTTCATACTTCTTATACTCCTTCAAAGATACTTCATACTTCATGGTTCACATACTACAAGAGATGATGCTTCTAATTACTTCTCAAAGCTTCGGAACTTCGCAAAAGAATAGAGGCAAGTACGTACTTTTCAAGTCCAATATTCTTTCGCTCGTTCCTCCAACAAATACAACAAAGAGGATTTTTCCTTAAAGATCGCTCTTCAAGCAATATTCAAGGAAAAATAGGCAAGATGTAGGATTCAAATATCGCACAACACATTTTATTAGTGTGCGAGATTTAATTATTTTCTTAGCTTGAGAGAATGTAACAGAGCGTGCGAAATTATAGAGAGAGACCTTGCGAAATTATAAAGAGAGCCTGAGAGAACGTAGCAGGGGATCCTAAAATAGGGGAAATATGAGTTGTCATCCACTATGTAAACACCTATATAAAGAGAAAGGCAGGAGAGAGAAAGAGGAGGACACATTTAGTAAGGGAGAGATATTTTTTTAGAAAGAGATATTTTTAGGGAGGGACTTTATTTTCTTTATCATCTTCTTCCCCTAAAACTAGATCTAGATCTCTACAAAATATCCATTAATGGAGATTCCAAATATAATACTTATGTAATTTCAACAATCATAGTGAAGAACCATGGATGTAGATACATTGATCGAACCATGTAAAAAATCCTTGTGTCAATTTATATTTCTAGTACTTATATTTGAGATTTAGGTGATTAATAAGATTGAGATCTAGAAAATATTATAAGGGGTGTGTTATAGGAAATCCTGCAACTACAGTGACCGGAAGAGAGCTCAGGTGACCGGCAAAGTCCACCCGGTCACCGGTAAACGAGTCAAGTCGGTCAGGTCAATTGAGTCAAATCGGTCAGGTCAACTGAGTCAATTGACTAGCTCAGTAAGATCATGAGTCAGAACCGAGTCAGCTGTTCTGGTGAGCTAACTGGATTGACTCGTCAGGCCACAGTCTTGCACAGTCCAGAGATGTGTTGCACCAAGATGGCGCTGCACAACTTCAATTCCAGCCATTGTGGCTATACACCCTGCAAACATCCTGGCATTCATTCTCATCTTTTTCCAATTCTCAGTCATGCAAATCTCAATTCATCTCAGCTGCTCTTCTTCATTGAAACCACATACAAGTTGCAGCATCACACTCACCACCAAATCCATCCTCTTGACGGAACCTTGCCTGCAATTTCAATCTTGAGCACAACAGCAACTCCAACTGCAAAAAAGAATTACCACCTGCAATCTCTTGTCACAAACAAAACCATCTGCATTTCATCCTTGCCTCATTACAGTTCAATCCCAAAACCTACAGCCATCCATTTGTATTTCAGCTCATTGCATACACATAATGTCCTTGATGAGCTCAAACCTGAGTTGTAGCTACCTTCAACTGCACCTGCAATATGCTCAATTCACAAGCAAACCACATTCAGTTCAACTTTCAGCTCCTCATCTCAATGAGCTATAACATTTGCTTCTCTTTCTCACTGCCAGTTCAACTCCACCAGACTCATCTCCGTTCGCAGAACCATCGAGCCATGGTAACAGCTCCAGTTCCTTGTAACTTATACAAGCTCAATGAGCTCATTTCTTCATTCATTCTTCTTTGAATCACCAGTTCTATCTCCTTTGTTGTCTCAGAACTTCATATCAACTCCCATTTTCTGCAGTTCAAGCCTGCAACAAACTAGCATGTAGCACCATTCACCACTCCAGCTGCAACACTTCGTTCTGCAGCATTTCTTCCATAGGTCACGTCCAGCGAACCCATATCATCACAGTATCTACATCATTGCTTCTGCAAGACTGCAATTAAGCGACCACCAAACATAAGACCCTTCACAGCAACACCTTCTAATCCACCAGAGCTATATCCTGCCATTAAACCCTTATTCACTCTTCCATGGCTGCAAAATCAAATCACTATCTCAGCTTCAATCAACAACAATAATTCATTACCACCAGACCCTAGCTTCTGTAGCTTCCACCTTCTCAAATACACAACAATTCCGAACCAAAACTGACATCTGATTCATACCCAACTTTAGATCATGACCAATTCTTCCACCACTCGAACCCTAATTGTACCACCGACTCCATAATCACCTCAGACCATTTCCTCAAGCATCAACACCATAACTTCGATTTTTGCTCAGATTCACCTTAATAACACCTTCAATTTCATGTCTAAATCGAATCCCTAATTCAATTTCTTCTTCGTCTCATCACAGTAGCAGATCCCCTTTCTCATCAAATCATGAAGCTTCATCACTCGACCCCTACAGATCCATCATCTTCTTAATCTTCATCTCAATCACTAACAAATACTGGGTTCAACTCAAATCCGAAGAAAACCCATCTTTGATTCCATCTTCTCAACACAGTATCATCTCTTCAAATTACCCAGAACCAGAATCAAATCGATTTACACCCAACACCCATTCAATCTCTTCCATTTTCTTTCCTTGAATCTCTCGATCTGATCTCTCACAGCTGCTCTCGGACACAACAACAGCAACGGCCAATTCTCTCTCTGTCTTGATTTTGAGAAGATATTGATAAAGAGAATGCGAGAACCCTATAATGCGGGGCTAGGTAGGAACCCGGAATTGATATAGGCACCCTACAGTTGATACGAGGCCACCCCGGTGACCATTTGGCTGTCGGTCTCGAAAGCGACAGTCCATGCTTCATTCCTTGCGCAACCTTAGCCTACTCCAATTGTCGCCTGAGAATCGATCTTTTTGCTCCTTTTCGCTCCAGATGAATGCTTTCTCCTTCTTTTGCTCCAAATGACTCCAAAGTACCTGATTAGCTCAAAAGTAATCATAAGATACATAATTTACAAGAAAACTGTAAAAAAAGCATAACAATAGATAAGTATCACGGTGTTTACAACACCTATCAGATTCCCCCACACTTAGACTTTGCTAGTCCTCGAGCAAATCAAACAAAACAATTCAAGAGAAATGCATACAACTCCGTGTCGTCGAGGCTACGGTCACACTTAGCACGTATAACAAGCCTTTCAACCCCTAGGTGTCCCTAGTGGACGAGTTATAGTCTCGTGAGGGTTTACTAGAGATAACCCACAAAACCTACTTTTCCAACTTACTAGTTCTCCGAAATGATAGCATCCAAAGCGCTAAGAAGACATAGATATTCTGCATACTATTCATAAGAAGTTAGACACATAAATGAACACAATCTCATCCTTAAAAGTTGAGAGAGAAATAACCATCCCTTCTCGAAAGAAATTCGGGTTCGGAGTGATCGAAGTCTCGACTCGCCTCACAAGAAAGGGTTTTATGAAGTTGCTCTCAATAATAAACATCTTTTTATGGGTCACACATGTGTCCGGTAGGAATGAAGAGAGAATCTGCGACACGTTGAATGGTAGGAAGGCAAAAACCCTCCGAATTGTTTTGAAAACCCACATCTTTTATTCATTTTTGAAAACCCATTTTCTGACGATCTCTAAGAAAGGAAATCAACCACTTAACGAAGGTGGGAATATGCTTACTTACCTCGTTATCCGTTCGACGTGCCGCTAGCACCACTCTCACAGCATCCATAGAAACGTCTTCGGTCTTCAATCCTTTTCATCATCTTCGTCTTCGGTCTTCAACTCTTGATGATAACTCTTGAACTTCGTAGAATCTTGACAATGTAACTATTTTCCTCTAATTCCTTGTTGCTTGAAACTTCATTGTAGATATTTCTTCTTCCATTGGCTTTATTGAAAAAATACAAAACTAAAAACGAACTATACAAACCCAAAATATGATACAATGAATTTTTTTGGTCTCTTTTTGGTCTCTTTTTTTCTTTTTTTTCTTATTTTTTCTTTTTTTTTCTTTTTTTTTTTTTTTTTTTTGAGACAAGAAAAATAAAACAAATACAAAACGAAAACGAAAACAAAACAATAAAACTAGTAATGAACCTAAAGAAATTTTCCCTTGTCTTTTTTTTTTTTTCTTCTTTTGTAGACAAGAGAAAATAAAATACAAATAAGATAAAATAAAACAAAACAAAAATGTAAGTACAAAGGCCACGGTGTAAGTACTTTACCGCTTGATTCTTCACAACTTGTATGTCTTGATATCATAAAATTCTCGAACTCTCATCCTTGATAATCTTCGCTCTTGTACATAAAGTCTTCAACTTGTAAAAATTCTGCTCCTTGTCTTGTTGCTTTACTTGAATCTGAAATCTGCTCATTTCTGTATTGTTGCTTGTAAACCTTGAACGTCTTCAACTTTCCTTCAATTTGTGATGCTCCTCTTGTTGATGATGATGGTGTTTCTATGGACTTGTTGGTGTAGAGAGAGATAAGGTGGATGGTGCTAACTGCGAACAAGATTACAAGTGGTATGTAAGTTAGCAATTCGATGTCACCATCATGATTGATAAAATAGCACTCAAGAGATCAAAAAAGTGCTTATATTGGTGGGAGGTTGGGTAGCTCGCCATTCTACCCGGAGTTTACGTATGGTGACACACACTCTAAAAGCACAAATTTAGGCAGTACAAAGAATTGAAGGTCGGTGCCTCTCATGATGTAACATGGGTAGTCTCCACTATAGGGGATCACTACTCTAATACTGAATCATTCGCACCTTATTTGCCACTGGCATGGTTAAATCCAACTTTAACTCTCATACAAGTAAGAAACCCGATCATGTTCTATGTCATCTCTAAGTTTAGTCACTCTTATGAGAATCTCGACGTAATCTTAGCGACATGTATACTATGTGACTCTAAACTAACTACAAGTTGGAGTTTTTTATTCACTAATTTACACAAAAGTTGAAAAATTTACAATGCAAATGCTTAACCACTCCCCACACTTAAACTTTACATTGTCCTCAATGTAATTGAATAAATCAAAGAAAGTCAAGGTGGGAAATACTTATAATGTAACAAGAAATCAGAAAAAGTAAAAACATGACAAGAAAATAAAATAAAAGATAAGAGATACAAAACCTATGGGTTTCCTCCCATTTAGCGCTTGGTTTAAAGTCGTCAGCCCGACTATCACCTTGCTTTCTACTACTCCTCCCGAGGAGTACTTCCACAAGATTAACTCCTTCCACGACATCCGAAGAGAAGTTCTCATAATATGGTTTCAACCGGTGCCCCATTTACTTTAAGTTCATTTCCTGTAGTTAAACTATGAATTTCCACTGCACCATGAGAAAACACATTAGTCACAATAAAAGGTCCAATCCAACGTGACCTTAATTTACAGGAAATAATTGCAAGCGAGAATTAAACAAAAGCACTTTCTGCCCAATGCAAAATTGTTTCTTTATAATCATATTATCATGAAATGCCTTCGTCTTTTCTTTGTAAATTTGTGAGCTTTCAAATGCATCATTTTGAATCCCTTCTAACTCTTGAAGTTGTAACTTTCTTTGCCTTCGACACCATCCAACTCCATATTGCATTGCTTAATAGCCCAAAACGCTTTATGCTCAATTTCCACGGGTAAGTGACAAGGTTTACCGTAAACAAGCCTAAAGGGAGACATCCCAATAGGTGTTTTGTATGCGGTTCTATAAGACCACAAAGCATCATTGAGTCGCATACTCCAATCCTTCCTTGTTGGATTCACCGTCTTCTCTAGAATGGATTTCACCTCTCGGTTGGAAACCTCGGCTTGCCCATTTGTTTGTGGATGGTAAGGTGTTGCAATCCTATGCGACACATTGTACTTCCTTAACAAGGTTTGCAAGAACCTTTTTTTGAAGTGTGAACCTCCATCGCTAATTATAGCCTTTGGAATTCCAAACCTTGCAAATATATTTGCTTGCACAAAATCTGAAACAACTTTAGAATCATTAGTTGGGGTGGCCTTAGCTTCCACCCATTTCGAGACATAATCAACAACAAGCAAGATATAATAATTCCCACTAGAATTGACAAAAGGGCCCATAAAATCAATTCCCCATACATCAAAAACCTCAACAAATTGAATAATAGTTTGTGGCATTTGATTTCGAGCACCTTTGGCACCTATCACATGTGGTACAAAATGCATGTGCATCCTTAAACAAAGTTGGCCAAAAAAAACCACATTCTAGTACCTTAAGAGCGGTTCTCTTGCTCCCAAAGTGTCCTCCACAAGCATATGAGTGGCAAAAAGACAAGATAGAATTAAATTCGATTCGGAACACACCTTCGTATTACTTGGTCACTACAATGTTTCCATAAGTATGGATCATCCCATATGTATTGGTTTCCTAACTTCCTAAGTTTGTCCCTCTCAGCACGAGACAAGTTCTTTGGGATTTGTTTAGAAACTAAGTAATTCCCTGTGTCACAGCCAGCAAACCCATATCATCACAGTATCTTTATCATTGCTTCTGCAAGACTGCAATTAAGTGACCACCAAACATAAGACCCTTCACAGCAGCACCTTCTAATCCACCGAGCCATATCCTGCCATTAAACCCTGATTCACTCTTCTATGGCTGCAAAATCAAATCACTATCTCAGCTTCAATCAACAGCAATAATTCATTACCACCAGACCCTAACTTCTGTAGCTTTCACCTTCTCAAATCCACAACAATTCCGAACCAAAACTGACATGTGATTCATACCCAGCTTTAGATCATGACCAATTCTTCCACCACTCGAACCCTAATTGTACCACTGACTCCATAATCACCCCCAGGCTTCATTTTCTCAAGCATCAGCACCATAACTTCAATTGCAGCTCAGATTCACCTTAATAACACCTTCAATTTCATGTCTAAATCGAATCCCTAATTCAATTTTTCTTCGTCTCATCACGATGAGCAGATCCCTTTTCTCATCAACTCTGAAGCTTCATCACTCGACCCCTACATCCATCATCTTCTTAATCTTCATCTCAATCACTAACAAATCTTGGGTTCAACTCAAATCCGGTAAAACCCATATTTGATTCCATCGATATCATCTCTTCAAATCGCCTGGAACCGGGAATCAAATCGATTTACACCCAACAACCATTCAATCTCTTCCATTTTCTTTCCTTGAATCTCTCGGTCTGATCTCTCACAGCTGCTCTCGGACACAACAGCAGCAACGGCCAATTCTCTCCCTATCTTGATTTTGAGAAGATATTGATAAATAGAATGCAAGAACCCTGTAATCTGGGGCTAGGTAGGAACCAGAATTGATATAGGAACCCTACAAATTGATACAGGCCACCCAGTGACCATTTGGCCTGTCAGTCTCAGAAAACTGACAGTCCATGCTTCATTCCTTGCGCAACCTTAGCCTGCTCCAATTGTCGCATGGGAATCGATCTTTTTGCTCCCTTTCGCTCCAAATGAATGCTTTCTGCGAGTCTAATTAAATATAAGAGAGATTAACTTGAACGGTACCAAAGACCAATGTTCAAGTGTCAATTAATGCAAATCAACAACCAAAGGTTGGATATTCTAATTTATTGATCTTAACACACAACCTGTGATATTTCAATTATACAAAAAAATATAATGTGGAATAGAAATAATACAGACACCAGCAGTTTTGTTAACGAGGAAACCGCACATGCGAGAAAAACCCAGGGACCTAGTCAGTTGAACACCACACTTTGTATTAAGCCGCTACAGACACTATCCTACTATAAACTAACTTCGGTCTGGACTGTAGTTGAACCCTAATCAATCTCACACTGATTCAAGGTACAATTGCGCTCCTTACGTCTCTGATCCCAGCAGGATACTACACACTTGATTCCCTTAGCTGATCTTACCCACAACTAAGAGTTGCTACGACCCAAAGTCGAAGACTTTAATAAACAAATTTGTATCACACGAAAAAGTCTACGATAATAGATAAATCTGTCTCCCACGAGATAAACCTATGAGTTTTGTTCCGTCTTTTGATAAATCAAGGTGAACAAGAATTAATTGATAACCCGACTTATATTCCCGAAGAACAACCTAGTGTTATCAATCACCTCACAATAATATTAATCGTATGGTAGCGAAACAAGATATTGCGGAATCACAAACGATGAGACGAAGATGTTTGTGATTTCTTTTTATCTTGCCCTATCGGAGATATAATCTCAAGTCAATTATTCAATTGAACTCGTACGATAGAAAATGGCAAGATCATATCGCTCAACTACAAGAGAAGTAGTTTTTTCTGGCTTCACAATCCCAATAAAGTCTTTCAGTCGTTAACCTACAGGGTCTCGAGAAGAAACCTAAGGTTAAAGGAGAATCGACTCTAGCAAAATCAACTAGTATCACACAGGAGGTGTAGGGATTAGTTTTTCCAGTTGCTAGAGTTCCCCTTATATAGTTTTCAAATCAGGGTTTGCAATCTAAGTTACTGATCGTTGTCGTATGCGTCAAAAATAATTTCACTTTCCTAAAGTATGTGATAAGAAAGGGTTCGTATCCACAGAGAGGCGATTGTAGTTATTTCGTAATCAATTTCTTAAAGTAACCAATTAGGGGGATTTCTTATTTCTATTTAAGCAATAAAAACAAATTAAAAGCAAAGTAAATTGTAGAAAGTAATCAATGGAGAGAGATATTGGTCAAGGAATTCATCTTCAATCTTAGACATGTGCTTGCATATATGAATAGAATTACGATTTAATCTCTTGTGTTATCAAAAGCCTAGAGAATCAAGAAAGCAAGATAATCTATTAATTTCTCAAGTTCATCAACACACACATTAGGGCTGCGTATGTGAATTCTACCTAAAGAATAACCTAACGCCTTGCGCTAATCAAGTTCAATTCCTAGGAGCATTAAGTTTCGAAAATAGGCTAATCAATGCAATTGTCATGCGTTGCGCAAAACAATTAGGACAATGGTCAAACTCTACATATGATTACGAGAGTGTATCACTACAAACCGTAAACATATCATGCTACTAAATATTCAAGGTTATCGCTTGATGAAAAACCCTAAAATAGCTATGGACTAAGATGCAAGTTCAATTAATTGGCCACTTAACTAATCAAACACCATAATCCTATCACAATACTTCAATCATGTGATCATAAAAACCATGAGAGAATTGAACGATAAACAAGAGAGAAAACTAATACATAAAGCAAACACAAGTTTTAGAAATCGGACTACATCCTTAACCAATAATAGAGAATTTAGCTACTCATAGCTATGGAGTTCATCATCATCAATATTCAATAATAAAACAAAGAAGAAGAAGAACAAAACCAAACCCTAGAAGCGTAAACAAAACGGCTCTCCACAATTCCAAGAATAAGATATGAGATATCCCAAAAGTTGTAGAATTCTTCTTTTTATAGCCTTTCCTCTCCTTCCAAAGTTAGGTCAAATCTTCAAAGTCCATTAGATGCAAATCCACCAAGCCCACGAAAGAGAGAAACCCATGTAGAAAATATGTCCAAAAAAAAAAGCGTCGTCGCCGGAAAACTGGTATTGTGGCCGGAAATCGGCCGGAGAAGTCGCCGGAAAACATCCCAGGTGACCGGCAAAGTCCGCCCGGTCACCGGTCAATGGGTCGGATCGGGTCAACGGGTCGGATCGGCGGGTCAACTCGGTCAGGCCGAGTTGTGTGAGTCAGGGCTGAGTAAGAGAGTCAAAACTAGATCAGACAGATGAGTTAGATAATCAGTCAGACTCAGCTGATCTGAATGGTCTTGGCCTGAGCCATTTGCACAGGCTAGAGCTTTCTGCACAATCCTTGTGCACTGTGATGCACAACTCACCAGCTGCAGCTTCATGTTCTTGCTTAAATTACCAGCAACACAACATCACCGTACCTTATTGCATTAGCGCCTGCACTTCCTATTCTCTTCACAAACCAGACCTAAGCATTCCACTCTTCTTCAGTTCATCTCAGTTATAAATAAACTCCTTTGGCAGAGCTCTCGGTCATGCTTGCAATGACCTTTACCATCTGGCATTTCCACAGCGTCTTAACCTTCACCTGTCCTAGCATACACATCAAACCCCAACAAGCCTGCACATCCCAAAACTCGATAACCCCCCTGCCAAATACAGCACTAAACTGCAGCTGCTTCTTTTCCTGTAGTTCCATTCTTTCACCAGAACTGCACAACCCATTCAAGCAACAAACACCAGCTCAGCTAGCTCACCTCAAACCCATTCAATTCATTCATCAGGCCAACTCCAAATCCTTGCCATTTCAGTCCAGCTCATACCCTTCTGCAGCTTCAATCCACAGCAACCCCTGCAATTTCAGTCATCATCATTGCAGCACATCTGCTCATTGCCTTCAGCTGCTCAAGACCCCTTCTGACATCACCCATCTCTTGCATTACAAGCCCAGGAGCAATAACCACCAGTTTCTACGACTTCCTTAGGCCACCTGCAATTGCTTACAGCTGCACAGGCCACCAGATCCCAATCACAGTTCCAGCCACAGGTTTAGCCTTGCTCAAACTCTCACCTGTACAGCACCTGACCTGCAATTGCAACCACAAGTCCCAGAAACCCAGCTCAGACAACTATCACATCCCCATATGCATAATCACTTCCCTGAACTTTCATGGCTCCACCTGCAATTCCCGTTAAGCACAAACCACTATGAGCCTTCAAGCCATTTCAAACTACAGCCATTCTTACCACTGTGAATCCTAGCACATTTTACTATCTGTTGCTTCTTCCATCTTGCAAACTATGACAACAAACCACCCGACTTGATCTCGCAACACAGTTGTATCCCGAAGCTAACAAGTCATCTCCAATTCAACTTCTCTGTAACAACATATCCGGTTCAACCCAACTCTTACCATCAATTAATTCAACACAAACCACCATTGCAACCACAAATCATCTCTCGTAATGCCCGGACCCATCTTCTCATTCTCACATTACTTCCCGGCTCCAACCTCCAATGCACAACTCAGGAAACTCTGCAATCAACTCAAGCCACATTTCATCCTTTGCCTGCACATCTCAAATCTGCAAAACTCTTGTCAACATTCACATCTTTACTAGTCTTATACATATCTCGAACTCCACCTTCCTTAGCTCAACAAAATGACCTCATCGATTGCCACTTCCACCGACCGAATCTCTCAAACCCATTTAATCTATGACAGGATCCATCGACCTCACCTCCATTTCCTCGTCATCACAGGGTCTTCTCTCCAAACCCTAACTTTAATTGAACCAAAATCCTCACATTTCCCTATCTGCACTTAAACCCAATATCACCATCTCAATCCTCTTCTCAACTCATCTCTGTTTCAATTTAGTCGATTTATCAACCACAATAGTTCAAACTCAGAAACCCCTCTTCAATTTGAGCATCAATCGCTCAATCATCTTCTCGATTCCTCCCTGTATTTCTCTCAATTTCCTATCACTGGTGCCATTTTCTCACTTCCCTTCTCCTCTGATAAACTCAGATACGCCGCCCTCACAGACAAAAATCGATGAAGAAGAAGAAATAAATTTCTTCTCTGAATTTTAGGTATTATGTAAGAACCTGGATTTATCCACCCCAGCTGGTAGGATAAGGGGTAACCAAAAATGACTATAAACACCCACTCATTATTAAGGGCCACCAAGGTTCTTTGCTCCATTGTCGGTTGCAGGGAACTGACAGCTCATTCCTCGCCTCTTTTGCTGACAGCTAGCTCTACGTTTCGCCCGCCTGTGAATTGACATGTTTTCTCCTTCTTTTGCGCATAATGACTCCATTGCACCTATTAACTCAAACTAGATATAAGAGATGCGATTCCCAAGAAAAATAACAAAGAAAGCATAAATACTAGATATAAAATTAGGTGTTATACAACACCTATCAGATTCCCCCACACTTAGACTTTGCTAGTCCTCGAGCAAATCAAACAAAACAATAAAATACAACAACTCCGTGTCGTCAAGGCTACGGTCACTTTTAGCATAAATAACAAGCCTTTAAACCCCTAGGTGTCCCTAGCGGACGAGTTATAGTCTCGTGAGGGTTTACTAGAGATTTACCCACAAAACCTATTTTTCCAACTTACTAATTCTCCGTAATGATAGTATCCAACGCGCTAAGAAGACATAGAGATTCTGCACACTGGTCATAAGAAGTTAGACACATAAATGAACACAATCTCATTCTTAAAAGTTGAGAGAGAGATAACCATCCCTTCTCGACTAAAATTCGGGTTCTGAGTGATCAAAAGTCTCGACTCGCCTTACAAGAAAGGGTTTTATGATATTGCTCTCAATAATAAACAGACTTTTTATGGGTCACACATGTGTCCAGGTAGGAATGAAGAGAGAATCCTGAAACACGTTGAATGGTAGGAAGGCAAACCCTCCGAATGTTTTGAAAACCCACATCTTTTAATATTTTTGAAAACCCATTTTTCTGACGATCTCTTCGAAAGGAAATCAACCATTTAACGAAGGTGGGAATATGCTTACTTACCTCGTTATCCGTTCGGCGTGCAGCTAGCACCACTCTCACAACATCCATAGAAACATCTTCGGTCTTCTATCGGTGTCTTCATCTTCGTCTTCGGTCTTCAACTCTTGATGATAACTCTCGAACTTCGTAGAATCTTGACAATATGATTCTTTCCTCAAATTCCTTGTCGCTTGAAACTTCATTATAGATATTCCTTCTTTCCATAGGCTTTATTGAAAGAATACAAAAATAAAAACAAACTATACAAACCCAATTTTTTTTTCTTTTTTTTTTTTTCTGTTTTTTTCTGTTTTTATCTTTTTTATTTTATTTTTCAAATTTTTATTTTATTTTTCTTTTTTATTTTTTTTTTTTTTTTTTTTTTTGATTGAGACAAGAGAAAGTAAAATACAAAAATAAAATAAAAATGTAAATACAATGCCATGGTGTAAGTACTTTACCGCTTGAATCTTCACAACTTATATGTCTTGATATCATAGACTTCTCGAATTCTCATCCTTAATAATTTTCACTCTTGTACTATAGTCTTCAACTTATAAAAATTTTGCTCCCTGTTTTGTTGCTTTACTCAAATCTGAAATCTGCCCATTACTGTACCGTTGCTTGTAAACCTCGAACGTGTTCAACTTTCCTTCAAATTTGTGATGCTCCTCTTGTTGATGATGATGGTGTTTCTATGGACTGTTGGTGTAGAGAGAGATAAGGTGGATGGTGCTAATCATGAACAAGATCACCAGTGGTATGTAAGTTAGCAATTCGATGTCACCAATATTATTGATAAAAATAGCACTCAAGAGATCAAAATAGTGCTTCTATGGTGGGAAATTGGACAGCTCACCATTCTGCCCGGAATTTACGTACGGTGACACACACTCTAAAAGCACAAATTTAGACAGTACAAAGAATTGAAGGTTGGTGCCTCACATTATGTAACATGGGTAGTGTCCACTATAGGGATCACTGTTCTAATACCGAATTCAGTCAGCACCTTATTTGCCACCGGCATGGTTAAATCCAACTTTAACTCTCATACAATTAAGAAACCCGATCATGTTCTCTGTCATCTCTAAGTTCAGTCACTATTGTGAGATTCTCGATGTAATCTTAGCGACATATATACTATGTGACTCTAAACTAACTACAAGTTGGAGTTTAAAAGTTGAAAAAAAAATGCAAAAATCTACACAAACCACTCACCCACACTTAAACTTTACATTGTCCTCAATGTAATTGAATCGTCCAAAGAAAGTCAAGGTGGGAAATCCTAACAAGAAATCAGCAAAAACAAAGTAAAAAAAACAAAACAAGAAAAACTAAAAACAAGAAAAGAAATAAATACAAGACAAGAAATACTCATCCTTTGGGTTGCCTCCCAAGTAGCGCTTGGTTTAAAGTCGTCAATCCAGACTATCTCCTTGCTTTCTATGACTCCTCCAGAGGGAGTACTTCCACAAGATTAACTCCTTCCACGACATTCGAAGAGAAGTTCTCATAATATGGTTTCAACCGGTGCCCATTCACTTTAAGTTCATTACCTGTAGCTAAACTACGAATTTCCACTTTGCACCATGAGAAAACACATTAGTCACAATAAAAGGTCCAATCCAACGTGACCTTAATTTGCCTAAATAATTGCAAACGAAATTAAACAAAAGCACTTTCGCCCAATGCAAAATTGTTTCTTAGAAGTCATATTATCATGAAAAGCCTTTGTCTTTTCCTTGTAAATCCGTGAGCTTTCAAATGCATCATTACGAATCTCCTCTAACTCTTGAAGTTGTAACTTCCTTTGCTTTCCATCCCCATCCAACTCCATGTTGCATTGCTTAATAGCCCAAAACGCCTTATGCTCAATTTCCACGGGTAAGTGACAAGGTTTACCATAAACAAGCCTAAAAGGAGACATCCCAATAGGTGTTTTATATGCGGTTCTATACGCCCACAAAGCATCATTAAGTCGCGAACTCCAATCTTTCCTTGTTGGATTCACCGTCTTTTCAAGAATGGATTTCACCTCTCGGTTGGAAACTTGGCTTGTCCATTTGTTTGCGGATGGTAGGGAGTTGCAATCCTATGCGACACATTGTACTTCCTTAACAAGCTTTGCAAGAACTGTTTTTGAAGTGTGAACCACCATCGCTAATTATAGCCCTTGGAATTCCAAACCTTGCAAAAATATTAGCTTGCACGAAATCTGAAACAACTTTAGAATCATTAGTTGGGGTGGCTTTAGCTTCCACCCATTTCGAGACATAATCCACAGCAAGCAAAATATAATAATTCCCACTAGAATTGACAAAAGGGCCCATAAAATCAATTCCCCATACATCAAAACCTCCACAAATTGAATAATAGTTTGCGGCATTTGATTTCGAGCACCTAGATTGCCGGTTCTTTGACACCTATCACATGTGATACAAAATGCATGTGCATCCTTAAACAAAGTTGGCCAAAAGAAACCACATTCTAATACCTTGAGAGCGGTTCTCTTACTCCCAAAGTGTCCTCCACAAGCATATGAGTGGCAAAAAGACAAGATAGAATTAAATTCAATTTCTGAACACACCTACGTATTACTTGGTCACTACAATGTTTCCATAAGTATGGATCATCCCATATGTATTGGTTGCCTAACTTCTTAAGTTTGTCCCTCTCAAAGACGAGACAAGTTCTTTGGGATTTGTTTAGACACTAAGTAATTAACAATATCAGCGTACCATGGTTCTCCAAAGGCAATGGAGAATAGTTGCTCGTCCGAGAAACTTTCACGAACGGGATAGTCTCCTTGTCCACAAAAAGAAGTCCGCTCAAGTGATCCATAACGGTGTTCTCAATTCCTTTCTTGTCTTTGATTTCAAGATCAAACTCTTGCAAGAGTAATATCCATCGTATGAGCCTCGGTTTTGCCTCTTTCTTTGTAAGCAAGTATCTAAGTGCTTGCATGATCGGAAAAGACAACAACTTTTGTACCAATTAGATAAGAGCGAAACTTTTCTAAAGCAAAAACAATGGCTAATAACTCCTTTTCGGTGGTTGTGTAGTTTTGTTGGGCCTCATTTAACGTTCTAGAAGCATAATAAATAGCATGAGGAAGTTTCCCACACTCGCCCAAGCACCGCACCAACCGTGATGGTTATTTTCAATGATGTTGTAGTAATAAAAGGGTTGTCGTTCACTCCGGACTTGATGGGTTTGATTTTAAGAATTACTAGAAGAAAATACTAAAAAAATATATACAAATATTGTCACGGGATGAAGAGATGTCTTGGGACTCGGGATTCAACAAACTCATAACAAGAAGGTTCAAATATTAATTCTTTTAACAATTATCGCGCAACAAATAAAAACATTGACTCTTATTTTTGCCAAGATAGATTCTCAAAAGATTGGTTGTAAATCCTAAGCATGATGTATCAAAACATTTAAGCTAAGCATACATCATCAAATTAAATGACAACCAATTAATTCAAATCATATTTCAATTAAAATTAATGCAAAAGTCTTAAAAAGAATTAAATAATTTTACCCATGTATGAAATTGTCTTCCTCCGTCGTCCCAGGTAATGGGGTTTAGCTCATCATGTTGGAAACACGCTCAAAATATGATTTTATTGCTCAAAGGTGCTTACAAATGATGAAAAGGAGAGATATCAAATAAAAATCGGGTTTGTAACAGTATATAAGTGTTACAAACCTAATTGTTTCTGAGAGCGATAACACCTTTACTCGTCATTGTTACTATTCATTTAAGTCTGCCTCCGACTACGACCCACAAACGCGAGTCGTTTACATGTTGAAGAACGACGGTTTACGGCCGTCTGTTCTTCGTGTTCTTCGATTCTGCAGCGTTGAGCTTCTCTCTGCAACTTGATTTTTTCTTCTCTGTGATGGTTCAAACTCGCCCCAAACTCTCCATCCCCTTCTCTGATACTCAACACTCTATATATACTACACAGGGCTTCGAATATCTTCTCATTACTCCCAAATAATTCCCGTATCATTTTTATTCTCCACGGGATAATTTCCCTGTTTAATCTCTGCATGCGCTCTGCTGGTGTCGACACTATCCTAACATGCTGCCAACACACTCAGTAAACAATCAACACGATTTAAACTCCCCCCCAGTCACACGCAGAATCTCCAAAATTAACTCGGAAAAATCCCGAGAATATCACACTCCACTGTCTTGCTCCGAATGGATCATCCAGCCAATTTTAGATGATTCCAAAGCCCATACCATCCTTGTCCAGCTGAATTAAACCCATCCAACAAAAATCAGCCATTGAGTCTCATGAAATCACGTCCAAAAGGTGATCCATAGTTTCGCCGATTGCTCGCAAGACTTTCCCTTAAACCGGAATTTGAACGATGAAGATGGTGTCCCCTAACCAAACCCAGAGGGTGCAAAGCAGTGCCCAACTGAGGTGCCCCTTAGTAATTGGGTTACCCCTTATCCAAAGTGGGAGTCCGAATAGCAAATATCCTCCGGGGTGTTCCGCGCAACTTTAGTACAAAAATCGAGTTCCAACAATACCAACACCGAGGACAATTCGGACACAAAAATGTGTCTATCAAATACCCCAAACTTATTATTTGCTAGTCCTCGAGCAAATTTATTCTAGAAAATAAAAATCATTTGAACCCCTAGGTGGCCCTAGTGGCGGAGTGTTGTCTCCTGAGGGTTTGCAGGTGTACCCACAAAACCTTTACTCTGGACCTAGCTATCTACGCAGAACCTTGGAAGGCACTAAAGAATCTCCTTGGTTGGCATACAATATTGACTGTAGGAGGAAGTACCACGATGCGAAATTCCAATTCTTTGTACACGAGTTTGCACTCAAGCATACTAAACTTCATATAAAGTGACAGAGCTCTACTCGGATAGTTTCTAGACATCATAAACCTGAGTCAACCAATCACATGGATAGATTAAGAAGATGGAAGTAGAAAAAACGTAGATGATGTTGACTAAGGTGAACCTATCCAAATGGTGAGATATCTGGTGGGACTAATATCAACACACTTTGGCATATACAAGGGAACCAAGTGGTCGATAATCCTAACTCTAGGTCAACACAACTGGCATATACAAGGGTTCCAGTGGTCGACTTTATTGAATTTATTCCGGTTGGTCTGATGGTCTGGTCTCAATTTTTTTTTTTTTTTTTTTTTTTTTTTTTGTGTCTCAGTCACTCTATTTCACCCTAGCAATGGTAAAGAGAAAAATAAAAGAAGTGATCAGGATTCTTTCGATGTTTCCATCACGAGGATATGGCGAAAATATCATGTTTTCTTTTCTAACACCTGAGCTCTGTGTTTTTATGAATAGAATCTTCTAGACGTTTCCATCTAATCAGATTGGTTCCTCAACTCCTACAACCAACATGTTTCCATCCACTTAGATTGGTTAGTGCCGACCTTAATAAACTTAAATTTCTAGGCTCTGGAGTTTATTTATTAATACTGCAACTAAAAAGTTTCTCCCATACCCCCAAACTTAAATCTAACATTGTCCTCAATGTTCTAAAGATGAAATTAAAAGCATGGACAATGAAAAACTGTTACCATTTGAAGCAAAAGAGTTAAGGAAAGATATTACCGTGTTGCATGAGCATGGGTTACCTCCCAGAAGTGCTAAGTTTAAAGTCTTGACCCGGACATCGGAAGGAATTAGTCACCTCATAGAATCATATAGTAATAGCCAGGAATAATCACATCACCAAAACCGAATAGGGCTATCACAAGTAAAATGAATCTACAACATCCCAAGAAAATTAGCAAATAAAGCACACCCTTATCTAGTTTCTGTTTAAGACAACTAAAAATAGTCATGGTTTAGGTTCGGGTTCTATAACCGGGTCTAGATAACATATTTTCATGGGTTGCACTTCCTCAAAAGTTAGATCCGAATATTCGGGTCCTAGAGTCCGGAAAAACTCGAATAAGAACTTAGAAGCACATAACATTAACTGAATAACCGGGATCCTCTAAGTCAATCGATTTGACTCACACGATTGACCACGGTGGTGGTCATTCATAGAAAAATGTGTCGACCCTAATCTCCTAAAGTAATTAGGTTTAGTCTCAAAACTTAATAACTGACACATTTGTAACTCATATGTTCCCACAATTGAAAGAAAAGTTTTTGGTGGGAAAACAAAGTCAATTTTGGTATCATAGCACAGGTTAACCACATCAACCGGAGGATGGGTTTCTAACAACCAAACTTCTTCCTGGACATTATTAGGTTCGGAGAGCTAGCATGAAGGTAATCGGCACAATGGTTGAGGCACGCATATCAAGTCCCAAGTGAGGGATCTCTCGTAAGAGCTAAAGGTAAGGCACAAGGAGAATGATAATCACCCCCAAACTTAGAATTTTGGGTGTCTCTAGATAGGTGGCTACAATTTCCCTAATTTCTAGATCATCAAAATCCCGAAAATGGTCAATTGCTTCATGTAAATTATACTCGGGTGATGCATCCTCACTCATATTTAAAAGCTCTACTAGTTCATCTTCTTCGTCTAAGACTATTGTTTTTAAATCGATGGACTCTAAAACAGATTCTCAAAGTAAACTCTTTCCTCTAAACCATTATCAGCTTCGTAAAAAGGAAATTCTACATCGTCTAAAACAGTATCTCTAGTCAAATCCTCGTCCTTTTGAATAGGTGAATAATTGTTAAAATTATTAGAATCAACCGAGAAATAACCCTATTATTATAAAGCTCAATTGGAGTAGCAAATTCCTGATCACTATGCCTATTTATTTCAAATTCTTCATCAACACTATCCTCATCATAATCATAACATGAAAATGGTTGAACCTCATCTAAATTAGTGTTACCAAATCTAACCTCGTCATCTTGATTATAAATATCCTCATTTTCATGGGTATTATTGGAAACACTTTGTATTGGAAATTAAGATTATTTCGAGCAAGTTTTTCGACAATCCTATTTGTACTTTCGAAGAATTGCTTAAGAGTCTCTTCTAAAGACATCCTAGTTGACTGCTCTAGGGACTCATCTGGAATATTTAAGGTTTCCTTCACAAATAAGGAATGACTCTTGAAAGCCTCTTCTAGAGAAATAGATGAATTGTTTTGCTCATAAGACCGATGCGCGTGTGGATAGTAATTGGGCTCACCATGGTATGACCCATAACCTTCAAAAGGTTGGCGTTCCCAACCACTATTCACACTATGGTCATAGTAATAATGTCCATATTGTTCAGTTGGATATTCGTTGTATTGGCTATACCAGTTTGACATCCTAACTGCAAGGGAATTCTACACAAACACAAACAAGGCTGACTCGACCACAACAAACCTACTGATTTTGTAGTAGCAGGATTTCCCACACTACACCCCTTACTCGATTTTGCTTAATTAATCCATTGAAAGATGTAAGATCAAGAATATTTATTGATTGAGTCCATGAAATGTTTACACGGGATAATAGAATTACACTTAGAAATTAAAATGCTCTTCCACTTTCTCTCTCCTATTGACTTGCTTAACAATTCCAAAAAGATCTCTCCCTCTTACAGACTCATTTAGCCCTTTATATAGGGTAATACATAGTGGATGACAGCTAAGCTATCCTTTATTTTCGGGAATGTCCCGCGAAGTGTCGCAGATGCACAAACATTCACTCTCGCGACACTTCTTAACCATCGCCAGTTCTCACGTCTTCTTTATGTTATGCCTGTCGTTATCCATTGCGTCGTTTATTTTAGCTTCCTGCGACTCCCTCGCGACACCGTCGTTCACTAATCCCGCGAGCCTTGTATGTTGCGATATTATGATCCTACATCTTTCCTCTTTTTCCTTGAATATTGCTTGAAGAGCGATTTTTAAGGGAAAATATGTTGTGGTGGTAATCTTTGATCTTTGTTGATAAAGGAACGAGCGGAAGAATACTGGACTTGAAAAGTACGTACTTGCCTCTATTCTTTTGCGAAGTTCCGAAGCTTCTTTGATTCCCCCATGGAGCCGTTGAAATTGAAAACCTAGCAACCAAGAACATCTTCAAAGTCAATGGTCGTGAGATTGAAACCATTTCTCGAGCATCTTCCACCGAGGAAGTTGAGACCGTTGACTTGGAAGACCCATCTATGTGGACTAGACTAGTTCACTTGTGTACATACATATGGACTAAAAATCCATCTTCTTTCCCTTTTTCTTTTTCTTTTTGCATAATTTTTATTTGTGCTAACCAAAATTTTTGTCTTGCCCCTTGGGTGTTTGCTTTCAAAGCATTCATCCTCCCTTGGTTTAGCAACACTCTTGTACATCCGGTAATCTCTTCCCTTTTCTTTACTCAACATAGTTCTCTAGGTATGTGACTTTTAAAATTTTATCATCTCATGACACATTGAGGACAATGTTTGATTTAGGTTAGGGGTGCATTTGCATATAGAGTTTTTAGTCTTTTATTTCACAAAAAAAAAAAAAAAAAAAAAAAAAAACTCTTTGTAAATATGTACATAAAAACCTCCAACTTTTAGAGATTTTAGAGTCACTAGCATGCTTCTAGCTATGTTTACATAGAGAGTCTGACCGAAATAACAGAACTTGGAAGTACTGGAGAACACAATCGGGTTTCTTAGTTGATTAGAGCGTTAAAGTTGGATTTAACCATACCGGAGGGCGAATTAGGTGTTGTTTAGATATTCGGTAGTAGAATTGTGATCACCCATAGTGGAGACTACCCATTTTACATCAAGCGAGTACCGACCTTCACTCTTTGTGACTTTCTAGAAAAAAGTCATTAGAGTGTGTGTCACCGTACGTCAATTCGGGTAGGAATGGTGAGCTACCCAACTTCGCACCACTTTCAGCACTATTTTTGATCTCTTGAGTGCTAATTTCATCAATCATGAGGGTGACGTTTAAAGATGAAAACTCCTTCTAAATATCGATTTGCAGTTAGCATCACTCTCTCTCTCAATCAGCGGACCCATAGAAACACATCATCGCCAGCAAGCGGAGCATCATCAAAATATTTGAAGAAAAGTTGAGATAGTCCAAGGTTTACAAGCAACAAAGAAAAGAAAGAAGATGAGAATTAGCGAAGTTTATGAAATCAAGACAATACAAGTTTTATTGTTTTATTATTTTCATTCCATGTAAAAAAAAAATTGTTTATTTTCTGAGTCTAGTTACCACCTAGTAATTTAATAATAATAAAAAAAAAAAAAAAATTGTCAAGTTTTTGTGAAGTTCAGAAGTTCGTCATCAACAGTTGAAGACCGAAGATTGAAGACGTTTCTATGGTTCCTATTAGAGTATGATGTTAATTGCCGATCGGGTGAGAAGGTAAGTGAGTACTCCCATCCTTGCTAATGGTTGATTTCCTTTCTTAGAGATCATCAGAAAAAGATTCTTTTGTCCACACTTCGTGGAGTCTCCGAGAATTATTTCGGAAGGTTATCCTTCTTACCCACAACGTGTGCGGGATTTCTCTCTTTATTCCTGCTCGCACACATGAGAGACTAAAAAAGCGATCTTTTTGAGTGCAATTATCATAAACCCTAATGGTGAGGCAGAATTCGAGGCTTATGATCACAATCGAATCCGAATTCTTTCATATGGTATGGTTTTTTCTCGCTCGGCACTTAAGGATGAGAATGTGTTCTTTGGTAGTTCTAACTTCGTGTTACTAGCATGCAGAAACTCTATGTCCTCATAGCTCCTTGGATGCTTGAGACTCTTTTACACTCCGAAGTTGGAGAAGGTTTTGTGGGTACACCTCTGGTAAACCCTCACGAGACTAAAACTCGTCCACTAGGGACACCTAGGGGTTTAAAGGCTTAGTGCTTACGCTAAATGCATTCGAGAGACCTGCGACAGGGGTATAGTTAGGATTTCTTAATTTCTGTTTTACTTGGGGACAAGTAAAATTCAGGTTTGGGGGTATTTGATGAGTGCCAAATATTGCATATTTATACACCTTTTTATTGGCATTTAACTCATCTTTTGTGCTCGAAATCGAGATATTATCCTCGGATTCTATATTTTCTTTGTTTTCAAGAATAAATATTTGTACTAATTAATTTTGTGTTTTTAGGTAGTAAATAAAGCTCGGAGAAATTGAGGAACCAAAAGGGCGAGAATGGAGACAAGCGTCTATGGAGCGTAAAGCCAAAGCCCGCGCAAGCGGTTGCAACCCAACAAGGAGCAACCCATCTACAAGACATGGGCCCAAGCTATCCAAGACCCGACCCACGACCCGATCCGAGCCCGTCCTTTTCCGAGCCGTTAGATTTGATCTAGTCTTCATCCAACGCTCGCTCCAAATTTTCACATCATTTCTCGCTGCTCCCGCTCAGCACCAAAACCGCCTGTATCCTGAGTCGTGAGATCTTCCACTATCCTAGATCCTACGCTCGCTCCAACCTTTCCATCAGTCCCTGCTGTACTGCCAACACCAAATTCTCCTATACCTACACCCCATCGACCAAACCCATTCTCTTCTTCCATTTTTCTTTCTTCTCCCAGACTTGAATCAGGGAAAACCCATCTCTTCACCCTTCCTTCACCCATACCATGGCAGAGCCACCACATCACCACCATCTCCTTCTCCTGACAGCAACAACCATCCCTGCAACCGCCTTCACCACCTTTCTAGGTCTAGCTATCTATTTCTTAGCTTCTCCCATAACCCTAGAAGCTAAATTAGAGATAGTTGGAGCTAGGGTTTCACCAATAACCCAAGCATGGTCGATTCAGAGCAGAGAAAGCAGGGTCATCGATTAGTGGTTAGTTTGAGCGATTGGTGAGATATATATGTTGTTTTGTTGTGAGAGAAAAACTAGACGATCAATTTTTAGGGTTTAGTTTTAGAATTTAATTTTGAATAATTTTCATTTGCATAATGTTCTAATTCACCCCTTTAGGTGAAGATGAAACTCTACTATTCAATGTGCAAGTAATCTAATTCTCGACTTGTTCTTATAGTGTATAATGGTTAGGAAAATATTTAGCTAGAGAACTGAGCTTGCTTGTGATCAATGGTAATGTAAGAAGACCATTGATACTAGGAGTAAGTTAGGAGACTTAGTTACACAATTATCCATCTAAAGCCTTCAAGGGAAGGGATAAGAACAAATTGATAATTTACATTACCTTAGCCTAGGTTTAGAGAGTGGAATCAACCACCCTAGTGCCACAAAATCACCATTACAACATTTTCTACTTATTTGCTGCCTTAGTTTAGAGCCACATCAACTAGTCGTATCGACAACCAAAGTCAGTTCATAATTGTGTTACACTTCCTTGAAATCGGTTAGAGTAAGCCTTAGATCATTCACACACACACCATTTCTCGTGGGATCGACCGTATTTGCCCCTTTTGTTTACATTGTAGACAGTGCACTTGCGGTTTAACACGTAGGAAAACTCAAGAGGCTCGAAAGATCTTGTCGGACAAAGAATAAACCTCTCGAAGATCTTGTCGGACTTAATTCGACGATGTCGGCGAAATTAAGAGCAAAATAACAAAAAAAGATGAATTAAGAGGCTCAGAGAAGAGAATAAAGAATTTAGAACTGACGAGAGGATGAAGAGAATAAAATTTATTTTGATAGCAACATCTCTTATATTTATAAAAATAAACGATAAAACTGTCCCATGATTCAAGGAGAAGTTATTACTAGAAGTGGGAAACGTGCCCTAAAACCTAGGGGAAGTTATTGCGAGAAGATTGAGGAGACTGTGAAGACAGTTTTCTTCATACTTTGACCAAATTCAAACTAAGAAGAAAAGAGGAAAATTGTATACACATAATCTATGATCGAACACGTGTCAAGGAGAAGACACATGGGCTACATCAACATGAGGGGCATCAAGGTAATGATGCCACGTTGCAACACCCAAAGAACATATGCCACTATCCTCTGCCACATATCTATCATCATGCAGATCCAACGATGGCCGATCATGGACCACCCAACGATAGGATCACTGCGAAGTACCCTATAAGACTCTAAGACATTACTTTTTATCATACCAAGGAAGATCCAGGTCAAACGGACGAGAGGAAGAGCGGATGACATACGCGTCAATAGCTGTCCGAGGCATACAGACTGACTCAACCACCTGCATTAAATGCTACGAACATATGATACGTGTCAAACATCCTATGGAGAAGAAGAAGGCGACCCATCGTTGCAGTATGTTACCGTTGGAGTCATCGGTATGATACGAAGATACCATCAGAATGAGCACAGAGATCAAGACGATAAGGGACAGCTGTATCAGAAGAGAGGGTCCCACATAAAAAGCCTATAAATACCCCAACCTTCTAAGAGAGAAGGGGTCGACCAATTTTAGGAAAAAAGAGAGAGAGTTCAGGAGAGAGAAATTGTAAGAGTAAGTATGAGCTTTATTTCCCCCTAGCTTCGTTCCTCACTCAAAGTCATTCGACTATCTTTGTAATCTCTGAATACATAGTGAAACACCATCCCCCGTGGATGTAGGTCTTAGTGCTTTTAACCACGTAAATCATCGTCTCATTTATATTCTGCACTTCTGACCTTCGCACTTTAAAGTTACAAGTCATTTAAATCATCATAGTAATCCCTATGATGAGAAACAAGGACGAGCCCGAAGGCTCTGAGTTTCATTTATTACTACATTATGTTGTTCTACGTACATTTTTATCTCTTTATCAGTTTTATTAACATTGCGAACATTATTTGTGGACACGAAGATTTGTTACTCAGAAATAGGGGTGTGCAACGGACGGATGGTTGCGGATTAGGGGTTACCCGCAACCAAACCGTTAAAGTTGCGGATTTGGAAAATTGAACCGTGACCGGCCCAATCACCCGCGGATTTAGTATCCGCGGATCAGCGGGTGATACGGACCGGATGCGGATTAACCGCGGGTGATATGCACAGAAAAACTAGGTTTATCTCCTCCTCGTTTCCCTTACATAATCAATACCTAAACGCTGATGTCCCTATTTCGACCCTTGATTTCTTTGAAGAAGGTGGTGATAATCTCAATGATGCATCATTGTTATTCAACTAACCCTTAACCAAATCTAGACGAGAAGATGAGGGACCATCAGCAGGGACGGACCCAAGAAGTCTCAATTCTTTTTCCAGTGCGGGCTAATAGCCTTGGTTGACCATAACATTTCACTTTTGTAGGCTGTTGGACTGTGATGGCTACCTGGGCTAAAGCCCGGGTTAGCCCAGTTGTAGGTCCTTCAGTGGTTTATCTCCATCAGTGTTTGCCGGATTTATTGTAGAAAAGGATGATTGGCTTGCAAACATGAGTGCTTCTCCCACTTTCTTCTGTTCCTTGATAGGTGTAGAATACACCGTATTTAATATCTAGTATTTATGCTTTCTTTGCGAGTTTTCTTGTAAATTATGTGTCTTATGTGTGCTTTTGAGTTATTAGGTACTCTGGAGTCGCACGGAGGAAAAGAAGCAGAAATCACCCAAATTGAGTCAAAGGGCAAAATTGTCATTTCAGGGGCAAACACTAACTGGAGCCCAGTCAAGGTTAAGGGGCAACTCTTTTGGGAGGAGTATTAAAAGACAACCAACAATGGTTATGGGGTTGCCAGGTTGAGTAGCCCTTATCAAGGGTGATTTGGGTGTCATTATCCACCTTATCCTAAGAACCAAATCGAGAGAAGGGTTTTCTTTCATTCTCCTCAATCAATTTTCACCAAACCGAGAAGAAGTGGCTCGAGAGTGAGGATGCCAGCGATTAAGAGTAAGGAGATTAAATGGGGTTTTCGTTGAGATTGAATGTGGAGAGATATGAGATGATTGAGAGTTTGAAGGAAGGAATCGGATGGAGACAGAGCTATGTGTTATCTGAATCTGAGAAGAAGCTAGGGTTTGTTGTTGCTGCTGAATTGTGAGAATCAGGAGATAGATTTGAGTGATTAAGATGTGAATGGTAGTGGGTATGTGTTCGACTGAGAGTTTATGAAGAATCTGCCAGATGAATTCAGAGATAGAACTGGAATTGAGAGAAAGGGGATCTGAGTGCTTCTGGTGGAGACATTGAGAAACCAGTGATGCTGTGAGCAACAAGAAGTAGTGATGGGAATTAACATTGGCTCTGGTGATGCTAACAACAAGAAGTGGCTAGGAATGGCTTGAATAAACCAATGAGGCTGTGTGCATAAGCAATGGTTGGATGAAGTGAATCTGGGAGTGGAAGAACTGAAGGAATGGAAGGTGGAGATAGGAGCTGGTAATGGGATGAACCTGATGCTGGAGAGGAGATGGGTCTTTGGTTCTGGTGATGAATGAAGTTGGATATCTTTGATGAACCGGACCCGGTGGTTGATGGATGCATTTCAAGCAAATGTTGGTGTTTGAAGGGCTAAGGCGGTGCTATTTTTGCCGAATCAGCTCATTGGAGTTGTCTGGGTTGGAATCGATGAAGAGCCTCGACCGGGAGCGAGATGAATGGCGGACACGGGGATAGAGCTGTGGTAGTGATGAAGCTAGATGTTTGGAAGTTTGGTTAGGATATGAGGCTCGAGGTGGTAAAACAGAACTAGGGTTTGGTTTTGGAAGCGAAAAATCCTTGCTGCCATTGGAGTCGACTGACTCAGGGGAGCTGTTGATGCGCTGTGAATGATAATTGTCGCTTTTGCATGGTGTTGTTGGTAACCGATGTTTGATGGTGCTGAGTTAACGGAGGAGAATATGAAGGTAGTTGGTTACGGTGCTTTGCGTGGCTCGAGCCGGGAGAGTCTTGGTATGGCAAAGTTAGAATTAAGGTGTAGGCCGAGACGGCTCTCGTAATGCAAGAGGTCGATTGAGATGAGAAGAGGATTGAAGATTGCAAAGTGTAATTTTGGCCTGAGCTGGTGGATTCTTGGCAAGGTATTTGAGTTAAGCTGGAGTTACAGGTGCTGATTTCTGGAGCTGTGCAGTGCAGTTCATGGTGGAGAAGCAGCTACTGGTTAGTGCTAGCTGAAGCAACAGATGGATGCAGACGGAATGGAATGGTTGAAATGTGACTGAAGATTCAGGGAGCTGTGTGTTGGCTTGGAAGAGAAATGGTATTTATACTATTGGCTTGAATGAATGAGAGTGCAGGTCATGGAGATGAGCAATTAAGTTGCAAGTGACGAAGGAATTGTGCTGTGCTGTGTGAGATGAGAACAGAAATGGGAGGAAGAATGGCTCAAGGTGATATCATTTGGTGCTTTTGGAAGTGCAGGAATGGCACGGCAAGCCATTTGGTGATCGAGTGAATGTACCTTCATGGCTGGAATTTCCCAGCTGAAGCACAATGATAGTGCATCACAAGTCAGGCCAGGGCAAATGGCCTAGCCAAAGTGAATCTGAGTCTCTGACTCACCTGATAACCTGATCTGACTAGTTTTCTGACTCACATGACTCGGTCTGGTTTGACCCGATTTGACCCGATTTGACCCGATCTGACCCGGCCGTTCTGACCCGTTGACCGGTGACCGGTTTGACTTTGCCGGTCACCTGAGACACTTTCCGGCGACGATTCCTATGGGATTCCGCCATAATCCCGATTTTCCGGCGAGCGTTTTGGGGACAAAATTTTTACACGGGTTTCTCTCCATGGTGGGCCGGGTGAATTTCCAACTAATGGACTTTGAAGACAAAACCTAATTTTGGAAGGAGTGGAGCTATAAAAGAGAGGACTTTTACCTAATTGAGGATATCTTTTCTAATCTTTTTCCTCTACTTGTTTTCTAGGGTTTAGAACCATGAAGTTTCTTCTCTTTCTTCTTGTGATGAACTCCTTGAATATGAGTACCTAAGTTTATTATTGGTTATGGAATAGTTGGATTTCACATAATATGATTCTTTGATTCAATATATTAGTTTTGTCTCATAATTATCGTTTGCAATTCTCTGGAAATATTGTTTCATGATTGATTGATTGTTTTGTCAAGTTGCAAATTGGTAGAACTTCTAATCACATCTATTGCTAGTTTAGGGTTTATTATACGCAAAAGTGATATTCCTTGGATACAAGTAGCATAATATGATTATAGTTTGTAGTGATATATTCTTATGATCATATGTGAATCGTAACCTTTGTTAAATCGGATTAGTGCGCTTTCCACGTTCGATTGCTTTGATTGGCCTGATTTCATAGAACTTAATGCATCTAGGGAATTAAACTTGATTAGTGCTTTTACACGTTAGGTTGTTCCTTTAGATAGAATTCATATTCGCATCTTTTAATGTGTTTGTTGATGACAAGAGGAGATTTGTGGGATATTCTTGCGATCAAGGTATTCTAGGGTCTTTGATAAAAGTTGAGATTAAATATCAATTCTAGTTATTGTGAAAAGCATGTTAGTGAATGAAAACGAAATCCTTAACCAATATCTCTTCTATCTTATTTGTTTGCTTATTTGTTTCTTTGCTTTTATTTGTTTTATTTAGTTTATTATAATCACAAAATCCTCAGTGTTTTATATAGGAAACCATAACAATTTGACAACCTAGACCTCTCTCAGGGATCGATCCTTTCTTGCCCTTGCTATATTTATATTTTGAGTAGTAAGAAAGTGTAATTATATTTATGTCGCTTACGACGCGATCAAATTTTGGCGCCACTTGTCGGGAGGCAGCGGTTGTCAATTGTTTTTGGTTTCTTATTTTTGTATTTAGTTTTTGTTTTATTCTTTTTTCTTATTTTCTGGGTTCTAACCTTGTTTTGAGAATCTTATTTCAGGTGCTTATTTCTATGGAAGGAGCATATTACGTGGATGGATACAGATTACAATCTCAACAATACGATGACTACCAATTCCATGGGTATAATCAAAACCAATTCATTGGTTATGATCAATATTCCATGGAACCTTGTGGTTTTTCTCAACAACCTTATGGTGAGTATGTGTGTGAACAACAACAAGGATGGGAGGATTCTTATGCTTGTGAACAAAAAGTCTCTAATTTTATAGATAAAGTTTCCACCTTTTTACAAGAGGAATTTCAAAAAGTTAAAGAGACTACAAACGAGCAACTCCAAGAACTTCGTGAAGGTATGACTATCTTGCGAAGAGGTATTGATCAATACAAGGAAGATATGGATAATTCTTATGTGCATATGGTTTGTAATGAATATTTGATTGATGCTAATGTTGAAAAAGTCCAATCCTTGGGCACTTTCGTGGATAATTGTGTAGTTCACTCAACTCTTGATCGTAATAATGATCATTCACCTATTCAAAAGGATGAGTTAGAGTTTAGCAACACTAAATTCAGCGAGGAACAATCTTATGTTGACTATGATAGTGACGGTGATGATGATATATTGCTTGAAACAACTCATGGTGACATCTCCGAGGAGTCTTTTTGGGATCAAGATGAAGATGAAGAGGAATATGTCGACACTTGTGTAGATTACTCAAGCATTGTTCTTACTAATGATCAAGAGCCTATTCAAAGGGTGGAGCTTGAGGATGATGCATTTTCGAGTGTTCTAAAAAAGTTTCTTATAATAAAATTTGGATCCGCAAAAAGAGTATGTGCCTTACAATAAAAGAGGAATATGTTGAGAATGAGACCGTTTTGACCAATATTGTGGAAGACCCAATTGAGCTTGCAAATGATTGTAATGATGATGTTTATGTCGATACTTTGGTTAAAAATGTAAACGGATGAAGAATGGTTGCAAGGTTTGATAGAGGACCATGATACACAAGAGGTGAATAATTCACTTGAATTTTTCAAGGATGAAGAGGATTCCGTAATACAAGAGATTGTGCAAGGTTTATCTAACCCTTTGCCTATTGTTTCTTCTCCTTTACCTCTTATTGGTTTGAATGTATGTGCTTCGAGAATATTGTTGAATGACTTTGTTTCTCGTTTTCCGCCATTAGAGACACTTGATTCTCATACTATGCAGGTTATGGAACCATAAACCGTGGAGGTACCCGACTCCTATATTCTTTATACACTTCCAAGTGTGGACAAGAATAAGTGTGGGGGAAGCTTTTATCGGTTCATAGCTTCACTTTTGTTTTATATTACTAATATTTGTGTGAAGTTAGTGTTTCCAAAACAGGTTCTATGGACGGATCCTCAACTTTTCAGATTATTGGTGTATGGGGAATGAATTTTACAAGAAGCTAAGTCGGGTCGTCGACTTTAAAACAAGCGCTTAGTGGGAGGCAACCCACCCGGTTTTGTATCTCTTATCCTTTTGCATTTTATTTTTGTTTCGTTTATTTATTTTTTACTGTTTTCATATCATATTTGCATCCCTATGTTTAATTTCATTGAGTCCGGAATCTATCTTAGAAGAGAATTAGGACGAATACCTTTTCGTCAGAAAATTTCAGACTGCGCGTAGTTCATTCCAGAGACCATAACTGTCAGACCGTTTATCGAAACACTGTGAAATTTTGACACTGTGTAGAAAACACGTAGGTGAACAACTTTTGTGAAATGGAGTTTTTCCAAATTCCTTACCAATTTGCACAGTTTTTGCGTTTTATCTGCTGTTACGTCAGAATTCAGAACTTTTCGGTTTTACACATTGAGGACAATGTGAAGTTTAAGTGTGGGGAGCATTTATATGTTTGTATAGTTTGTTTGTGACACCATTAGTGGATGGAACCATTTTGAATGCAGGAGTTGAGGAACCAATTAACTAAAAGGGAAGAACATAGCTCATGAATCATAAATACCATGATAGTTGTTACCATATCTCGGAATATCACCATATCGCATTCTATTTTTATTTTTCCATATCTATCTATTGTTCTCTAAGTGCTTTGGTGGGTCACTAAAAATCGACGTGTTATTACTGCTAGGATGAAATAGAGTGATTGAGTTACTAGAAAAAAAAAAAAATGATGAAAACAATATATATATGAAAAAAAAAAAAAAAAAAAATAAAAAAGAAAAAAGAGACCGATCAATTAGACCAAAACGGAATAAAAAGACACTTGGGAATAGCAAGATGTGAAACGTAGTCCCCGTCTCCGTCGCCTAAACAAGCGTGGAATGCGGGGATCCAAGGCAACTATCATGTACTTGCGACAAGAAGCATGCGCTTGGATCCAAAAGATCTAATCATGCCGTCTAAAAAAAAAGAGAAATTGGATCCAGTTTGATCCAATCATAAAAAAAAATAAATAAATTATTATTGTGTTGAATAAAGTCACTCTTGGTTCCCTTGTATATGCCAATTGATTTGATGTAGCATTCAAAGACACGCTCAATCTAATAGGATTAGGTTCATCTTAGCAAGTGACCTTCGACAGATATGGGAAACATCGAACACTTGAGAATATTCGCCAACATCTACATCTATATCCATCTTCTTAATCTTTTCATTGTGATTGTGGTTTGTTAGTTTCCGAGTATTGTGGCTTGTTCGACTATCTAATTAGAGTTTATTTACTAATATATGAATTGAATTTGCAAGGTACCTCCTCCTGTAGTCATTTTGGATTCATTCATTGATTTGTCACAAATAGACGGAGTTTGAAATATAGGTTTTGTAGGTAGATCTCTAGTAAACCTTCACGAGACTATAACTCGTCCACTAGGGACACCTAGGGGTTTAAAGGCTTGTTATTTATGCTAAAATTAACCGTAGCCTCGACGTCACGGAGTTGTTGTATTTTTATTTTTGTTTTGTTTGATTTGCTCGAGGACTAGCAAAGTCTAAGTGTGGGGGAATTTGATAGGTGTAGAATACACCGTATTTAATATCTAGTATTTATGCTTTCTTTGCGAGTTTTCTTGTAAATTATGTGTCTTATGTGTGCTTTTGAGTTATTAGGTACTCTGGAGTCGCACGGAGGAAAAGAAGCGGAAATCACCCAAATTGAGTCAAAGGGCAAAATTGTCATTTCGAGGGGCAAACACTAAGCGGAGCCTAAACAAGGTTAAGGGGCAACTCTTTTGGGAGGAGTATTAAAAGACAATTAAGAATGGTTATGGGGTTGCCCGACTGAGTAGCCCTTATCAAGGGTGATTTGGGTGTCATTATCGACTCTTATCCTAAGAACCAAATCGAGAGAAGGGTTTTCTTTCATTCTCCTCAATCAAATTTTCACCAAACCGAAAGAGAAGTGGCTCGAGTGAGGATGCTTCAGCGATTAAGAGTAAGGAGATTAAATGGGGTTTTCTGTTGAGATTGAATGTGGAGAGATATGAGATGATTGAGAGTTTGAAGGAAGGAATCGGATGGAGAAAGAGCTATGTGTTATCTCGAGATAAATTTAGAAGAAGCTAGGGTTTTTTGTTCTCTTGAATTGTGAGAATCGGGAGATAGATTTGAGTGATTAAGATGTGAATGGTAGTGGGTATGTGTTCGGTCCGAGAGTTTATGAAGAATCCGCGGATGAATTTAGAAGATAGAACTGGAATTGAGAGAAAGGGGATCTCGAGTGCTGCCGGTGGAGACATTGAGAAAATGCTAGTGATGCTTGTGAGCAACAAGTAGTGATGGGAATTAACATTGGCTCTCGGTGATGCTAACAACAAGAAGTGGCTAGGAATGGCTTGAATAAACCAATGAGGTCGATGCATAAGTAATGGTTGGATGAAGTGAATCGGGAGTGGAAGAATCAAGGAATGGAAGGTGGAGATAGGAGGTAGGTAATGGGATGAACCCGATCTTCGGAGAGGAGATGGGTCTTTGGTTCTCAAAGTGATGAATGAAGTTGGATATCTTTGATGAACTGGACCCGGTGGTTGATGGATGCAGCTCAGCGGTGTGGTGTTTGAAGGGCTAAGGCGGTCTTATTTCTTTGCACGCTCTGTTGTGGAGTTCTTTGGGTTGGAATCGATGAAGAGCCTCATTTGAGCCGTGAGATGAATGGCGGGACAGGGATAGAGCTGTGGTAGTGATGAAGCTAGATCTTTGGAAGTTTGGTTAGGATATGAGGCTCGAGGTGGTAAAACAGAACTGGGGTTTGGTTTTGGAAGCGAAAAATCCTTCTTTGCCATTGAGTCGATCGACCTGGGGGAGTCTGTTGATGCGCCGTGAATGATAATTGTCGCTTTTGCATGGTGTTGTTGGTAACCGATGTTTGATGGTGCCGAGTTAACGGAGGAGAATATGAAGGTAGTTGGTTACAGTCTTTGCCGTGGCTCGAGCCGGAGAGTGTCTTTGGTATGGCGAGGTTAGAATTGCGGGTGTAGGCTGAGACGGGCTCGAAATGCAAGAGGTCGATTGAGATGAGAAGAGGATTGAAGATTGCAGGCTGTGTAATTTTGGCTGGTGGTGGATTCTTGGCAAGGTATTTGAGTTAAGTTGAGTTACAGTCTTGATTTCTGGAGTCATGCGGTGCGATTCATGGTGGAGAAGCACTCTTGGTTAGTGCTAGTCAAGCAATGATGGATGCGACGGAATGGAATGGTTGAAATGTGACTCAAGATTCGGTGGAGCCGTGTGTTGGCTTGGAAGAGAAATGGTATTTATACTATTGGCTTGAATGAATGAGAGTGCGAGTCATGGAGATGAGCAATTAAGTTGCAAGTGACGAAGGAATTGTCTTTGTCTTTGTGTGAGATGAGAACAAAATGGGAGGAAGAATGGCTCAAGGTGATATCATTTGGTGCTTTTGGAAGTGCGGAAATGGCACAGCAAGCCATTTGGTGATCGAGTGAACAGCCTTCATGGTCGAATTTCCCAATTAAGCACAATGATAGTGCATCACAAGTCGGGCCGAGGCAAATGGCCTAGCCAAAGTGAATCTCGAGTCTCGACTCACCCGATAACCTCGATCCGACTAGTTTTCGACTCACATGACTCGGTCCTGTTTGACCCGATTGACCCGACCCGTGACCCCTACCGTTCGACCCGTTGGCCCTATGTGACCGGTTTGACTTTGCCGGTCACCCGAGACACTTTCCGGCGACGATTCCGCGGGATTCCGCCATAATCCCAGTTTTCCGGCGCGGCGTTTTTGGGACAAAATTTCTACACGGGTTTCTCTCCATGGTGGGGCGGGTGAATTTCCAACTAATGGACTTTGAAGACAAAACCTAATTTTGGAAGGAGTGGAGCTATAAAAGAAAGAGGACTTTTACCTAATTGAGGATATCTTTTCTAAACTTTTTCCTACTTGTTTTCTAGGGTTTAGAACCATGAAGTTTCTTCTCTTTCTTCTTGTGATGAACTCCTTGAATATGAGTACCTAAGTTTATTATTGGTTATGGAATAGTTGGATTTCACATAATATGATTCTTTGATTCAATATATTAGTTTTGTCTCATAATTATCGTTTGCAATTCTCTGGAAATATTGTTTCATGATTGATTGATTGTTTTGTCAAGTTGCAAATTGGTAGAACTTCTAATCACATCTATTGCTAGTTTAGGGTTTATTATACGCAAAAGTGATATTCCTTGGATACAAGTAGCATAATATGATTATAGTTTGTAGTGATATATTCTTATGATCATATGTGAATCGTAACCTTTGTTAAATCGGATTAGTGCGCTTTCCACGTTCGATTGCTTTGATTGGCCTGATTTCATAGAACTTAATGCATCTAGGGAATTAAACTTGATTAGTGCTTTTACACGTTAGGTTGTTCCTTTAGATAGAATTCATATTCGCATCTTTTAATGTGTTTGTTGATGACAAGAGGAGATTTGTGGGATATTCTTGCGATCAAGGTATTCTAGGGTCTTTGATAAAAGTTGAGATTAAATATCAATTCTAGTTATTGTGAAAAGCATGTTAGTGAATGAAAACGAAATCCTTAACCAATATCTCTTCTATCTTATTTGTTTGCTTATTTGTTTCTTTGCTTTTATTTGTTTTATTTAGTTTATTATAATCACAAAATCCTCGGTGTTTTATATAGGAAACCATAACAATTTGACAACCTAGACCTCTCTGTGGGATCGATCCTTTCTTGCCCTTGCTATATTTATATTTTGAGTAGTAAGAAAGTGTAATTATATTTATGTCGCTTACGACAGCGATCATTCCTCCAACAACTTTTGCAGCTTCCGTGCGTTCTCTTTAGCTCGTTGCTGCAACTCCCTTTAAATTTTCTCAAATGGACGCAAGACATATGGCAAGTTTCATCATTACATTTACATCTTTAGGTTAAAAATAAAATAAAAATGAAAACACCACGGATAATGGAGGCGGAGGCATATGAGGAGGGGAGTAATCGCCTCAAGTTGCTTGTGAAGGCTTTTTTCAAGCTCCCACTTGCACTCATAAGTGCTTGATTGGTGCGGACCTTTAAGCAGTATTAACATTAATTACACCTTGTGAACATATACAATTTATGGAGACAAATTATGGAGAGTAAGATGGCGCCTAGAGTAGAAGCTTTAGAGTTGTCAGTTTGACATACGACTTTACCTCTTCAGAGAAACACAATAATAACCTCATGATAGTGTGTGAGAGAGAGGGTGCGGATGCGGGTAAATCCGCGGATTGCAAGAATCAACGCAACCAAACCATGTAAATGTGCGGATTTGAGAATCCCACCCGTGTCCGACCCATAGCTCTTGCGGATTGGGTTTTACCCGCAATTTTGCGGACGGATACAGATAAAATCCAGGGTTCCGGTTTTTTTGCACATCCCTACTCAGAAACATTTATGGTTAGTTTGTTGAGAATCGAACCCGACCGTAACAACTTCAGAGAACATAATTACGGTTAGCAAACAATAACTGATTTTCCAAACCTAATTTTCTCAATAAATCAAACAATTTCAAACATCATAATTGGATTCGGTTAAGGAATTTGGAATTGTGCACTGGTTTCATCCTGGTTTTCTTGATTGAGTTGTTGTTATCAATTTTTTGTTGGGTTATTGTCGATCACCATCACAGCTATTGATTAGGAGAACAGATGAAAAAAAACTGACTCTGATTTTAGATTTTCTTTTCATTGATTAGGTTTAAATGGATGGAATGGCAACTTGGACATTTTAAATGCTTTTAGGACACCCCTAACCAGCTTAATAGACATTAGGATCCTGGGTGAAGCCCAAATATCGGTGGATGGGTTTTTTTTTTTTTTTTTTTTTTTTTTTTTTTTTTTGTAAACGTAAATAACTTAAAACTTGAAAAGACATTCCAGAGTCCAGACTATATAAACGACGAACGAAGCCCTTGCTCGTAAGAAACGCATTTGCGTCTCAACACTAGCAGTCCGGCTGCAGCTGAAATAGGAAACTGGTTCTTCTTCGACGAGTATAAAACTTAGTGGAAAGTACGAGAAATCGAAGGTGAGTTGAGGACTATCAAGCGTTGGCGCTGTAGATCATTGGGTTTTTGTCGTGAAGAGGTAAGGGTTTTATTTGATTTCTCTTTCGAATTGAATTATATCTGCTTCAATAATTTGATATTCGTTGAATAAGCCTGCATATGATGACGTAGTTTGAAACATAGAAAGCTATAAATTATCCTGATCTCATGATTAGCAGTTGGGATTTTGTGAATTTCTAAATTAGGGTTTTGAACAAAAGTTGGGAGCTTCTTGCTACTTGTGTCTAATCTCTCTAACTCATGAAAATTGATGTACTGGGTAGCTATTAATCTTTTTGAATTCGTGTTTTATTATCCCGATTTTGTAATTTCTTGGGCTGGGGATGAAATTAGGGTTTCACTCTGAAATTTTTGGTTTTTTTTTTCATAAATCTATGTTTCACTTCTAATTATCAGTTTCATGGGTATTTAGTGACTAATATGAATGTTAAGTTGTACCAATTTGAGTTGTGAGAATTCTAGAACTCCTTTCTAACCCCAATTAAACAGTGGAGCTAGCATATCTGGGGTTCCTTTGAATAATTTGAAGTAAGATAGTCTCACACTTAATTTGTCCGTTTATATATAGTCAAAATGTTCAGTAGATATAAACCTTGATTGACGGCTTCATGACCGTGCATCATGTGTATGTTACGTGTGTGAAAGTTTGGAGATTTGGAACATTACAAAACCTACATGTTTGTGGAGATTTGGAAGCTGTTGGTGGGCTACATGCCATATAAGGAGTAATTTTATTATGCCTGTAAATTGGAAATGATCTGGTTGCTGTTCATTGGCCTGCTATTCCGGTTACTTGTGTTTGTTTACTTGTTAACAGGATAATTTAGTGTTTCCAGTTACGGCATATGTGGTTTAGTTTTGTAGATGAAGATACCATAAAACGCCTCTCCTCTATTCTACTCTTGATTCCCTACAGACCCCTTACCCCTCCTATAAACATCATCTTTTCTTGGTCTGAGTATATCGTTTATATTTTCAGATTGTTGATAAACTGAACTCATAAAACCATTACAACCAGGGACGCCTTACCTTCTTTCACACCTCAACTTTGACTCTTTACCTCCAAAACTCATCCTCCCTTGTATAGTGCTATTACTTATCAACCTGCAGTTAGACTCATATGGAGATTTTCATTGCTACCAGGTCTAGATATTAGTAGTCTCATCAATTTTATGCATCTGTCATGCTTTATGATTATAACTAGTATATCTATGTATGCAACATTTTTGTTAAAAGCTCACTTAGTTTGTAAAAAAATTGTGCACCAGTTTGGGAAACTCCTATGCGAAGTAAAATCATCCATAAGTCTAGGATGATCCACTATGTGTGGACCCAGAAACGCTACTATGGTGGTCCAAAGAGTCCACAAAACCATCAAGTCCATTAGGTACCCCTCAAATTTGAGGGGTTGTTGTAGAGAGTCCATCTGGTCATTGGATGACCGGACACCCCATCCGGATGTATATATATGAAATACTGCATTTACATAATTCTTCCCAACTACCACTAGTAAAGATCAAAATTATATTAGCTAATGCAAAGAAAAATATGTTGAGGGTATTAGGTAGCTAATCAAGTGCAGTTTGCCTGTTCGGAACGATATTACTCTTTCACCTAGTAGTACAAATGCGAAGGCATTCCATGATTACATGTACAAAATCAGATAGTTTACAACATGGATCCAGGAAACGAGGAATTGTAGGTTAAGTAGGTTAATTGTCTTCCAATATAGGGAAACTGAAAATCTTTGTTTATGCATTGAAACTGACACCTATCTTAATTAGGATAGAAAATCTGCTATCTTTAATGGTTTTGTTCTGTTCTATATCCCACTCTCATCGATTCCTACTTTAAATATTTTAGGTGTTTGTTTATTTATAAGAAGATGGAAAACAAGGTGTATGAGCTTCTAGGAAAGTGGAAGAGTTGGTCTTATGTAACAAAAGCAAGAGTCTTAAGCAAAATTTTGTGTGATGTTACAAATAAACTAGACACTCATGGATATTACAGAAAAGAGGAAGTATCCAAAGATTTGCATCTGATCAAGGTAAATAATATATATTGTGGCATTTTATTTAATCATGTTAGGATATTATTTTATTATAATATATATATATATATTTTTTTGTGTTTTACTTTATGTATTTGTTTTTATAGAAACTTCTTGCGAAGTTCTACATGGAAGAAAAGCGTAATAAAATTGATAATTATATGGCTGCACTCAAACGCCATAGATTGTGCCGAGGAACAGCTCAGGTGAGTTGATTGTTATTTATTCTTTCTTTTTTGTTTATGTGATTTGTCTTGAAATATTAAATCTTTGAACTTTCTTGAAAACAGATCTTATGTTTCTTGTGGGATGTCTGTAACTCTTCTAAAGATATCTCAGAAGTACACAAAAATTGGATGATGCAGATTAATTTGCCTAAAATGAATAAAGATTCACTTTTGCTTATGCTTAAGAACTCCGAAGATTATGAACGTACATTTGAGTTTTTGCTACAAGAGATGAGAGTTGAAGTGCCGGAGAAACCAAGATTACTGATAGACGAGAAGATTCTTGAAGTAAACGACACTAAGATCCAGATGATAAAAGAAGAATTTATGGTACTGAAATTATATAGTTTTTTTTTTTTTTCAAATGACATGGATTATTACTTGTTTGTATAACCTTTTGTAATAGGCTTTGCAGGAGGATGAAAAGAACTTGTCAGCAGAAACAGATGATCGCGGAGGATGGCACACTGTTAGTAGTGAAACAGAAGATACCTTTAATGGGTACAAAACAAGACTACAGTTCATTTCCAGGTGCTTAGAGGCCAAACTAGAATCATTTTCCCGTGTTGACCGAAGAAGAAGAAGAAGAGAATGTTGAGGTGGAAGATAGCATCAGGATGATGTTAGATTCGGAGAGATTTGGTCACTTTCTTTCTAGTAATATTAAGAACGATCTTTTGAGGAGTTCATGAAGCTGATGCAATTTTATGTTGTTGATATATCTCTTTATGATTATTAGGGATCACACCAGCCACATGTGAGGCTAAACTTTTTTGTCTCTAATATAAGACTTGTGACACTTGTCAACTCGATTTGTTATGAATTTTTGTTATAAACCAAGTTTATTTACTAAGATGCCCTTCGTGTCTAAGTTTAGGGTTTACATATCTTGGACACCAAGTCTTCTATCTATATAAATAGAGCTTAAACATTGTATTCTATACACACAATAATAAGAATTCTCTCTTCTTTTCTCTGTCTACTTTGTGTCTCCTTCTCTCCTTGCTAGATTTACAAGAGTTATCACGCACGTTGTTCTACCAACTGAACGGAGAAGATTCCCTATACCTATATCTCACCTTTTCTTCTATTAATCTGATTTTTCTTTTCTTTAATTTATTAAAGATTCTAATAAAGTTTCTATGATTTTTATTATAGGGCTACACCATACGAAATCTACTAACAGGAGTATGATCTCCACAGAAGTGCGAAGGTGACTTTTATGAGTCGCGCACAAAAAAGACAGCAACTTAAAGATGATTCTAGGGAACCACGTCTCGTTTTTGATCTCAAACAAAATACCAGTACAAGCATGAGCATGAGCATGAGACGTCACAACGTGACTCGTTATACAGTAAAGTTAATTTATTGTCTTTATTTGTGATGGAGTTTGCGTATCTTTGCAACCCCGACTATGAGAATGTATGATTATGGTTGTTCTCTATTTTTATTAAAAATTAAAATCCATTGGTTAACCCTAAAAGTTAAAATAGTTCATGTTTTTGGGGCATGGGTAATCACCTGATTCTCCCTTCTTCTCTAATTTTGTTCATGAGAAAGAAAAACAAAAACCCATCGATAGATTGTTAACGGTTTCTATTCCTCTAATGAAACCTGTAATCACCAAAATTGGTGTTCTAGTAATCTAACCACTTTTACGGTATACAATCACGTGCATGGTTGAAAAACCTCCGGCGATTAATATTGGTATCTTTGTCCATTGGACAATGATCATGTGATTCGTATTTGGTTTCTATTCTTTACATAAACCATTTTTTACCACACAATGGATTTTCCATAGCAAGCGACATTTTCCATCGTCGATCGATTTTGGTATATCGTTTTACCCATCGGTATTAGTTTTCTCCATTAATTCTCTATAATGAGATGTAAAATTGGCATTAATTCTAGGTATTTTTAGCCAATTTTGGTTTTTTTGATTCTATTCCCCTAGAGAAATCTTCATCAACCAAAAGCTATTTTCTTTTCTCTACATAGAAAAACGACTACGATTTCTTTATTTTCTCCAAAAGAAACATATAAACCAATTGGAATTGGTATTCTATCAGTACTACAAAGATTGGATATCGTTATTATGGTATTGATAGTTGCAAATACCAATAAAATGAGGAACTGCTGCGTTCTTGTTGGATATTTTTGCAATTTTAATTTTCCCGTGGTAATTATCTCCAAATTTTGGGATTGTCCCAATTGGAATTAGAATATAATTAATTGGACACTCAAGATCAATGGGTGCGCACCCGGCTTGTTAGCCAATATCATTAGTCCTTGTAGTGACTATATATTGATCTTGATTGATATTTTTTTTTTTTTTTTGATAAATAAAGTGTCCAGTAACTTCAATCTAAACCATTATCTCGTTGGCCCTCGAGGTCACAAAATTTGATATTTTATTTCCAAATTTTGCTTGTAACCAATAATATCCATGGTTGATATTCAATTTTCTTAAAATCCAGAAATCATCATAAGTATATGTCTCGAATTAATCGGATAATACTTTATAAAACTTGTATATGAATGAAAATATTTACGCCATAATTAAGGAGAGATTATGCACTACCGGACGTTAGTTTTCATTAACTTAAAAGTTATATAAATATCTCTCCCATCACAATCAATTTGATTTAGAGGTCATTATATAATTAGCGTGAATTTTTCCCATTTTGCTTTTATATAAGCTTTGCCTCTTAAGAGGAAATCCAGTCACATCTAGCAAATAAGTAGCATTCTATAAAAGGCTACAGGTAGTGCTCCAATTGAGTGTACCAAAATCACATTCTCAAATATAATAATATCTTCTTACATGAAAACGAGGAGATTATAATGCCCGCGGGTGCTGGTACCAGTAAATTTTGAAATTTTCAAAGTATACATACATTTGAGAATTGTGTGAGCTCGTAGTAAGCTAATTTTTTTTTGTCGAATATTACAGTAGCTACTAAAATAATAAAGATTGTGGTTGTTAACCCCTCTGCAGAGGAATATCGACAATGTGATTTGTTGGCATATATTCCAAATTAGATTGGATTAATTTCTTGATTAACGTGATTTTGGATCCAAGACTTAACAATTTAAATTGGTGGGAATGTTATTTATGCCCATACTATCCATGGGCCATGCACAAATACCCTTATGAGTCTTTACAAATACCCCTAATGGCGAAGTGTAATTATTAACGAGAAAAATAAATAACATAATTCCATTTTTAACCTTTACATTTTATATTTCCAGATTTTTGTTTTCTCACGAGAAAAGTCGATGGATCTCTCCACCACCTCCATCATCGCCACCACCATCTTCATCTCCATCTCCGTCGCCACCACAACTAACGCCACCAACACCAACACGAGAACAGTCGTGTCCATCACCATCATCTTGTAACGATTAATTTCAAAACCTTCTTCTTCTTGTAAAGATTAATATCAAAACAATCAGAAATTTCAAAGAAGAAGAAAAGAGAATTTCGTTTCTACCAGTAAGAATTTCAACCAACAACACAACGGAGATCATCCGCATGTAAGCATCTCTGCTGTTTCCTCTTCTTCTTCTTGTTCATACTCTCGAGATCCTGAAATTGATAGATTTTTTCATTTTTTTTCTTGATTTTTTGGGTTTTTGTGGTAAAACTTCGATTATTTATGGTATATATTGAGTTTTTTCATTTGTATCTCGATGAGAATTAGTGAATTAATCGATCTAAGGGTTTTAGAATCATGTGGGTGGGACTGAAGTTAGGTTTTCTTATTCGGATCCGAAAATTGCGATTATTATCGGGATTTTTGATTTGCTTGATTAGTATAGAAAGACTTTTTATGGAAGAGATGTGTGTTGATTTGATATGTTTAGGATCTCTTATTTGTTCGGATGTTGAATTTGAGTTTCTTTTGTGTCTAATTTGTGCGGGATAATGTAAATTAGGTGAAAAATGTCTTCACCTCGGATCCTTTTTACATTGTTAAGGAAGAAATTTAAGATTCTGTAAGTGCTTCTACTTTTGTTACTCTTATGGTGAAGTTTTCAAAGATCCTTTTTAGGCTACCTTTCTAGTGAGAATGAGCTCGGTTCTGATATTCTTTGCACCGGGAGAACTTTCGTTGCATGCTTTGTTGCTAGTAGTGGAAGAAAAAGAGCACTTTGTTGATACCTTTTAGGCTAATAGAATATCTTAGAGATTGGCATCAGTCTAACATATTTTGCATGTTTCTCCCTTCCACTCCGGGGAATCTTGAGCTGCACTAGTGCAAGGTGCGGAGAAAGATGCGGTGAGAATTTACCGAGGCAATGGTATGCGATATTGCTTTTAGTGTCGATGTTGTATTAGAGTATTTTCTTAATGTGAGTCATTATTCCCCATTCTTAATGTTAAGTTTCAGCATCTTAGGATTTGTGTGCAAACCATAAAATGAATATTTGTGCTAGCATAGTTAAGTGCGAAACAAGCAAATTCATGTATAAGCCTTAATGTATTCTTTCGCATTTGCATCGTGCATTATTTTGTTCGGATATTAGAAGTGAATTTGTAAATGATTAGATGGCTTGGGGAGTTCTTTGGTAGTTCTTTGGAATTGACTTGATTTTGTGTTTTTCTATTATAGTCATCGATAAGAAAAGGTTGCTATCAAGGCCCGGGAAGGTGAGGTCTAGCTAGGTATGTTGAATTACATTTGTGGTGCTTGAATTATCTGCTATGTAGTTATAGATAGGTTTCCACTTTTGGGGACCACTTATGCTAGTTGCTTCCTTTTAAGAGACAACTATGCTTGTAAGTATGTAATGTGTATGCCATGTTAGCATCATGGTAGTGGATGTTGTGTTAGCGGTAGTGGTGATGGTAGTGGATGTTGTGTTTACTTGACCAAGAAAACTTGGGCTAGTTACTTTCACCTATCAAGAAAACTTGACCAAGTTGCTTCTAATATTTGGAGACAACTTGTGCTAGTTGCTTCCAACTTTGAAGACAACTTGACCAAGTTGCTTTCACTTTGGAGGCAACTTGGCTAGTTGATTCCATATTGGAGGCAACTTGAGCTAGTTGATTCCGATTCGGAGGCAAGCTGGGTTATGTTTTTGGGTCCATTTATTCATCACGAAATTATCTTATATATATCTTAGAGTATTTGTGACAAATTTGTGGTGCAATGGTAACACGGGGTTGTGTTGAGTTCTTTTTGTGATGGTTGTCTTTGCTGGTGCTCATGCTTTAAAGTCAAGAGAGTAGATGAATGCTTAAGAAGATGAGAAGGATCTCAATATGAATCCGGGCATTGAAGTTATTCTTGCTTGTGTGTTCTTGATGGTGTTTGAGTAGGGGCATGGAAGTGACTGCAGTGATTGGCTCATGTTATGGATGGTGTGGTGTTGCTCAATGGTGTTTGGAGTTGCAGTAGCGAGATGGATGGTGTGGTGTTGTATGGCTACTTGTTTGAATTGTTGGTTGAACACTGATGGGGTGGCGAACCTTGTGGTGCAATGGTAGCACTACGGCTATATGTCGAGATGATGTGTGTTCGATTCACACTAGGTTCACTTATTTGTGTATAATTTTTATTTTTTTGGAGACAACTTGTGCTAGTTGCCTCTATATATGAGACAACTTAGGCTAGTTGATTTCACTTTTTGAAGACAACTTTGTGCTAGTTGCCTTTCTTGTTGAAGACAACTTGAGCTAGTTGCCTCGATATGGACACAACTTGACAAGTTGACTCCACATGGTGGTGGTGGTTGGCGGCGCGATGGTGGTTGGCGGCGCGATGGTGGTTAGCGCGCGATGGTTGGCGGCGGTGGGTGTCGGTTGTTGGCGGCGGGTGGTAGTGGACAGTGGTGGTCTTCGTTAGCGGCGGCGGTGGTTTGGTGGTGGTGGTGGACGGTGGTGGCGGTGGTGGTGGTCGGTGGTGGTGGTGGTCGGTGGTGGTTGTCGGTGGTGGTGGTCGGTAGTGGTGGTCGTCGGTGGTGGTTGTTAGTTGTGGTGGTGGTCGGTGGTGGTGGTTGGTGGTGGTGGTGGTCGTCGGTGGTGGTGGTAGGCGGTGGACGGTGGTGGTGGTTGGCGGTGGACAGTGGTGTGGGCATTAAAAATATATATATATATTTTTTTTTGAATAGTGGTTGTGGTGGTTTTGTATATTCACTATATAAAAGAGGGTATTTTAGTAATGTATTAGGCTTAGGGGTATTTGTAAAGTTGATAAGGGTATATTTCAAGGTGCCTCATAGTAGGGGTATTTAGATAATGTTCCCTTTAAATTGCCAAGCCTATTAATTAAAAGGTTGGTGTAGTCGTATTGCGTATTAAGAGAAATAAGTCGTTTTAAGAGCGATTGAGGGTTATAAGTTCAAACCCGAGGATTGCTTCAACAATATATCGTTCTTCCTATATGATGCATTTTGCGTGGTAGTCTTGAAGGACTCGTATTGCATTCACACAAGTGATTTTCTTGGAGAACATATTCAAATTTGTATTATTTGGAGGATTCAAATTATATTCTAGCAGCCACTTGACTCTATTATGTCGGGTTTAACAATCATGTATGTGTTTTTTTAGAAGTTTGGTACCAAGTGACAATCGGATTAATTAGTTGATGATATCGGCTTTATATATAGGTCTCTTGAGGAGTCCATAAAACACAAAAATCCACGCTTTAGTTGCATATATTCTATTTTTTTCCCTTAAATCTGCCGTTAGAATTATGCTAGCTTAAACTCTTATTCAAGATGGACTAGAGTTATTTTTTGATGCTTGTCTTCTCGTAAAAACTCATATAGTTGGGTTAGCATCAATATTTACGTAAAAAGTTGTACTCTTTCTCCTTCGTTCAAGTTTTGTCCCCATGTGGTTTTCTTGACAAGGTTTTAATGAGGCAACTTCTTGTTGACATTTGATTTTCATTTAAAATGTTGATATTGTGCTCTTTTTCCTTCGTCCAAATTTTTCCCTATTGGGTTTTATTGGCAAGGTTTTAGTGAGGCAATTTAATTCAACATGATGGTCATCCAAGGGGGAGTCGTATCAATTTTGGTTGTTTAGTGGATGCCCACATTTGATTAAACCAAATCAACTTAATCATCTCCTAAAATTTGGATTTCCTTCTCACAAATACGATTTTGTTCCCGTATGATAAGGTATCTTGGCACTTTGTTGAAGAAACTACATCAACTATTTACAGAAATCATCTCAGAATCTAGCAACCCAAGACACAAGTCGTCAATGTTTTTAAAGAAGCACGAGAGACTCGAGAAAACTACTACTAGAAGACTAACACAAAAGAAGACTTCATCAAGTAGCAATTTTGTTGGCCGAAAGAAGAAGAATCTTACGCATTCAAGAAATCTGTTCATCAAATTGGGAAGTCACGACTTCGAGAGATTTGCAAGCCAAGATTTAAGCAAGTACTCATCGGGAGGAGCGGCGCCATCATCAAAGGTGCATTTCTTGGACTTATCGAGTTGTACTCTTTTCCCTTTGTCAAGGTTTTGTCCCATTTTGGTTTTCCTTGTCAAGGTTTTAATGAGGCAACATTTGCGTGTCAACACTTGTTTCGAATCTTTACATGCTTATGCAATTTCGGTTTTTCTCTTTTGAGTTTTCTTTGGTATATTTGTAATGACTTAGCCACAGTGGTCATCGGGGAGTGTTATAAACCAAGTTTATTTACTAAGATGCCCTTCGTGTATAAGTTTAGGGTTTACATATCTTGGACACCAAGTCTTCTATCTATATAAATAGAGGCTTAAACATTGTATTCTATACACACAATAATAAGAATTCTCTCTTCTTTTCTCTGTCTACTTTGTGTCTCCTTCTCTCCTTGCTGGATTTACAAGAATTTTTATATAATTAAGAATTTTAGTTTCTTCCCTTTTTTAGGTTTAGCCGAGTCTGGAATATTACCAAAAAGGATTTGGCCACATAACCAGTAATAATCTTGCAATGATACGTATCCAGTTATGAAAGAAACTTTCCCTGTTTACACTGAATCCGTTCAGCTAAATTTATTTTTGCTCCGGTTTTTGCCGAAAAGCTAAAGCACAACGACAATAGCGCTCCCAGCTTTCTAGCATTAATGATCGTGGATGCTCTAAGGCATGGTTGGCCATTTTGCGTGGCTATAACTCTAGTATTAGCCAAGTAAAAAGGGAGGAACAGTGTAACCACCAATGTCTCCTTGGCTCGTATGAGTATATCATCTCCTCACTGGCCAAGTAAAAAGGGAGGAACAGTGTAACCACCAATGTCTCCTTGGCTCGTATGAGCATATCATCTCGTCACCATCGTCCTACCTGTGAGATACGAAGTAATGCTTAACCTGTCTTTTCTTTCAAAAAAATGGGACCCCAATGCGAGTCATGTGCAGTTACTAAGTCATAGGATAGACTATACAATTTATAGTTCAGAAAGACATTTTAGTAAGTTTTGTGGACATGTGATGATGTTAAAACATACCCCAGTTGGATAAAGTTTTAGTGTCGGGAAAAGGCATCTTGCTTTTCTCTCTTATCGAGTAAACTACCTCTTCCAACACGTCATACCTTTAATGGGTAAAAACAAATTATGACGATTGAGTACGTTTTTCCATGTTTGGAAATGTTTCTCGGTGCCTTGAATTTTAGATTTTTGACAAACTTAAGTTTGATGAATGATCATGTATTCCTTTGACCTCACCTCTTTGCTTAGATTTGAGTTTCCAATTAGAAGATTTCCGGTCATATTGAGTTTCAAAAGATGAAGAGTACTTCAAAATTGTCCTTTTTTGAGTATTTTCAACTGTCGTAGGATATTTCCCCTCTACGAAGCTTACTTGCTCAGATTTATTCGCAGCTCATTCACGAAGGAGGTTTTTTGAACTTTTGCAAGAAGTTTTTAGCTTCTCTGATGCTCTAACCATCTTACCTCATGAGCCTCTTTAGGAAATTAGTGAACAGACCATAAAAAACATGTATTCTAAGAAAATAAAGGCTAAAATTGTAGATTTGATGCCTTTTGAAGGTTTACTAGACTTGGTCATTCTCAACTCACCACCCTTAAGGAAATCTACACAGAGATGCAAGAAACAACTTATTCTCAGAGATTTTGAAAAACTTTGGAAACTTTTCAAAGGAGATAGACTAAATCTTCATACCTCCCTGTTTCTAGCGCCAAAATGTAGGTGCATCTTTTTTGATGACTACACCCAAATAGATCTAACGACTATAAAACTACTAACATTCAAGATTCAAAGGTAAATAAGATGTAAAGAACATGAAAGTAAAGATGAATAGAAGCATATAGCGTAGTTCGACACTTTAGACATCCATCCATGGTGAAGATGTTATTTCTTTACTATTGAAGGTCTTACCCTTAGATGAACTACAAATATCACTCAGAGTTTTCACTCTTTCACTCTTTCCTTCTCTAAATCTCTCTCTAGAATTCTAAGTAGAAAGACCATCTAACCTTACCTATCAATTTCCTTCTACATGGACCGATATTTATAAATGGATCGAACTCGTGAAGGTGCAACCCGATATAGCTCGGATGGTAATGCTATCGTACATCTTGTCTTTAATCGGACTGATCCTCCATTATTCTCCTTAGAGGTGCATCGTTCGAGTCTTCTCTCCGAGTTATCGCGCCTTGTCCATCCATCGTGTTGTTCCCTATTTTAGTTCCCTATTTTTAATCGGTATCGATGTACTACACATCTTCTTAAATGTTTTGCTTTCTTTTTAGGATAAAATTATTAAGATATCTCGCCCCTTTTTGGTCATGATCCATCCTTATTGATAGACACATTTTTGTGTCTAATTTGATCTCAATACTATATATTGTTGGCATGATTTTGTACTTTCATTTTTGTAAAAATCAAAAACTATCGAGAGCACCCCGTTTGTCACTCCCACATAGGATAAACCTCAATTTTGCTTTCTTTTTAGGGGGCATCTCATCTTCTTCATTTGAATTTTCATTTTTTGGCGTTTCACTCATGAGTGATATTTTGACCACTCCATACATATGACTATAGCGTCATAATCATGTGGCTATGTGCATCGGATATCTCGATTCAAGAAGATAAATAAAGAATGTTTGACAATATCCTTTTTGAGAATAAAAATAATAAAGATGATTTTTGAAGTTATGAAGTTCGCATCCTTATTACTTAGTCCATATCATTTGGGGAGTTAGATCACCTCCTTGGATGCTTCCACGTGGAAATTGGTTATTTAACCCTCATCATTTTCTCCATTTCATTTGCTCATTTTCCTTTCATCTTACCAAGGGTAGGATTTTAATTAATTCTTTTATGGGAAGAATTAAATTAGTTATTATTTTATTAGATGGGTCGTTTCCCATCTTTTTATAATTAATATTTTGCCACGTCCATATTTTTATTTGTTGAAAGCGATAATTGTTAAAAGAATTAATATTTTAACCTTTTGTTATGAGTTTGGCGCCACGTGACAATATTTTGTATATATATATATATCTTTAGTCTTTCTTTTATTAAAACTTAAAATCAATCCAACAAAGTCCGAGTGAACGACAACCTTTATTACTACAACATCATTGAAAATATCTATCACTTATTACTTCCTTATCATAAGATCACCTCCTTCGATGCTTCCACGTGGAGATTGGTTATTTAACCCTCACAATTTGCTCATTTTCTTTTCATCTTACCAAGGTTTAGAAAAACGTTTCATCTTTTTTCGTAGATTCAAATGGTTTTCATCTCAAAGGTTTTTCATCTAATAATCCTCCTAGGACAGAGAACCATGTTTTTATTTTTTTCTTCCGCTTTGCGAGTTCATAAATTTTGTTCTCTTTCATCTCTGTCTTTTCCTGTTCCTTCTTAACTTCTTAAATATTATTTAAGGCTCCAGTATGTATGGTAGAAATTCTCCGTCTCGAAGACGGTAAGAGTTACTTATCTTTTTTTTCTCTCCTTTTTTAAGGTTGTCTGTTACATTAATGGCGTTGCCGTTGTTACTGTTCTGTTGGTTCATCGCCATCGTTCCAGAACTCGTTTCTTTTAACCTAGGTTTTTCTAAAACCATTATAGGTTAACGACTTAATGACTTCATTGGGATTGTGAAGCCAGGCCCAACTATTTTCTCTGTAGTTGCGTGTTCTGATCTTGCTTTATTTTATCGTATTGAGTACTATCTTCTGTAATATTTGCTCGATCTTTAATCTCCGATAGGCAAGATAAAAAGTAGTCACAAACATCTTCGTCTCATCGTTTGTTATTCCATAATATCTACTTTCGCTACCATACGATTAAGATTATTATGAGGTGATTGATGTTACTAGGATGTTCTTCGGGAATATAAGTCCGGTGTATTAATTGGTTCCTGTTCACCTTGATTTATCAAAAGATGGAAAAAAAACTCATAGGTATTTATGTGGGAGATAGATTTATCTATTCAATAAACTTTTATGTGTGAGACATATTGGGTTATCAAGTCTTCGACTTTGGGTCGTAGCAACTCTTAGTTGTGGGTGAGATCAGCTAAGGGAATCAAGTGCGTAGAGTCCTGCTGGGATTCGGAGGCGTAAGGAACGCGGTTGTACCTTAATCAGTGTGAGATTGGTTAGGGATCAACCACATTCCAGTCCGAAGTTAATTTGTAGTAAGCTAGTGTCTGTAGCGGCTTAATACAATTTGGTGTTCAAATCTGGACTAGGTCCTGGGGTTTTTCTGCATTTGCGGTTTCCTCGTTAACAAAATTTCTGATTTTTGTGTTATTTCTTTTTCGTATTATATTTTCTATATAATTGAAATATCACAGGTTGTGCGTAGTTCAATCAATTAGATCATCCAACCTTTGGTTTTGATATAAATTGATTGACACTCAAACATTAATTAGTCTTTGGTACCAGTTTACATAATAATATGGCTCGCGGATTTCTATCTGTTTGATTTGCTGATTACATTGTGAAACAAAGATACAACTCTTGGATGTTTTTCTATTGATTGAGTCTGGATGTCTAGTTGAGTCATTTGGAATTATATTGGAGTTTGTCCATAAAGATTTCCTAAACGAAATATTGAGTGAGGTTGTTAGACCCCGTTTTTTCACAAGTTTTCCCTAAAGTAATATTTCTCTCCAAAATACCCTTAATATACATGTGAGACCTATACGTGTGTGCAACAATCGTCGACATCATTGAATACCTCCTCCAAAACGCCTCCGTCAACTATAAAACTTAAAAAATCATCCCGACATTAATAGATTAAAATGAATAGTAGAGTCTCCGGTCTAGACCAAAATAATAAACCATTTGATATAAATCAATATTAAACCTAGTAATTATTCTAATAGGACAAAGTTGTAATAGATCTCATACAAGCAATTGAGAAATTAATGGTTCAAAAACTGATAAACAAGTCAACATCATGTTTGAGAATCGAGACTTGTTATGTTTCCATAGTCATCCAATCAAACTGCACAAACTAATGTTGCCATACTACTCCCAAACTGATTTTTTTGCTTTATTTCTGTTTTCTCCTCTTTTACGCTCCGCTTCCGAAACATGACAAATATGAAAAGTCGGCATGATCGACACATTAGGAAGATAACGATTGCTTGTATCCGGCATACTTGTAATAAATATCGATGCCGAATATATTATTTTTGACACACATGAGATATGTTGTAAATGCTTCACTAGTCGGCATCTTATTAATTAAAAAGTTTGACGACTGACTATAGTCGGCAAGCTATTAATTTCTCACCCTCTCGGCTAATATATAGTCGGCATTGAAGTGATCTTGGAACAAAATGACTCTATATTAGCCGGCACGATGTGCAGTTTATAACCTTGCCGACCTTTAGTTATACCCAACAAAAAACAGAATCTAGAAAGATGTAATCCACTTTATTCATGCAATTTGGCTACTACATTCCTTGTCGTAGGAATCACGAATGCACTTAGCACGTGCATCAAGCCTTTAAACCCCTAAGCGACCCTAATGGACGTGTTATAGTCTCGTGAGGGTTTACATAGAGATCTACCCACAAAACCTACACAAAAACTTCCAAAACCATCAACCTTCTTCGGAGGAATCCAAGTCCGATTCACCCACCATGAGCTCCAGGGCATACTCCGGAATTTTGGAAACCATGAATTGATAGCTTGCATCGAATGAGAATGCTTCCCCCTTTTCCTCCAAATAGCACACTTTCACGACTTCATGATACAAAAACACAACACAAACTTAATTAGTAAGTGGTGTTTCGTTGGAAGATAAAACAACATGGATTACGTAAAATAAACCACAAAAATACTTACAAATTGTTCAATGGACAAGCTAAAGTGGGTAGCGTTCAAAATCCGATGTTGGATAGCTAAATAAGAAAGTATTGCATTTTCGATGACTAGGTGCCTATCATGAATTTGTTGAACAATTCTTCCATTAGGATTCCCAAAATCTTGCCTATATTTGTTATATACCTTTGTTTAAATGGTTTCGGCATCTACCCTTACGGAGGATTGATTTTAATTTGTGTTTCCGCGTTCCAAGCTTGGGTGATGGATAAATCTTTATTTAAATCAAATGATGCTATTGTTGTATGTAGAAGAGGTATTGGGAGAGTTAGAAAGAGTAGATGATGATATGAGCTTTGGAGGGTATATGTAAATAGTTGTGTGTTGTTTTGTAGAGAACTAGTATATTTATAGTGTGGTGCCCAAATTTAACCGTTAGGTTAGTCAATCAATGCAGTTGTACTTGCAAAAATTTAAATTTTTGAACTCGCTGGCTAGGTTTTTGTTTCCCCCATATGCCGACCATGTTTATTCGTAAGGGTCATAATTGTGTTACACTACCGGCTAAAAGAATTTTTACACACAGGAGTAGGTCATATTCTACTGTATACAGTCGACAAGGTATTTGTTTATCACAATGACGACTAACCCATAGTCAGCGGGGTCGTAACATTGTAAGATGACGACTATTGGCAAATTAGGACACAAGAAAAAGTCATGTTCATTGAACATTATTTGGCGCGATAGTGAATTTACACTACACCAAATTCCCGGATTAGTAACACAAATTCGTAACGGCTTTGTGGCCGTTACAAAATTCCCGTTATAAATGGCCGTTACGGAAAATTTGTAACAGGCTAAAGCCGTTACAAATTTTAAAAAAATTTGTAACAAGCCCCAGCCGTTACGAATTTTTTTTCCATGAGTGCTAGTTACACGCTTGGTCACACTTGGGTCGTAACACCTGCAGTTTGTGCTTGTGCCATTCACACGGGTGCTATTGTTTTTCCACCCAAGATGCGTAATGCTAGAGGATATCTCCTCCCATGCGTAAGCGTTTTCTCCTGCCTTGGTGAATCGAGATTTTCATTTTTCATTTTTTTTTCTCTTTTCTCTTTTGTTTTTTCTCTTGGTTTGAGAAGAACCCTAAGATCTTTTCTATTTATATATAAGAGATAGGGTTACATACTTGGATTACAAGTTGAGTATAAGATAAATATAGAAACATTATAGAACAACATATGGAAACTCTAAGTCTTAGATTCTACAGGCTGTACAGGAGGTGATATGTCACATGCTCTAACACTCCCCCTCGTTCCATGCGGGTGTTGACAAACAGTCAGCAAGGAACGAAGTGATAGAAAGCGATCCTTAGGCAAAGCTTTGGTAAAGATGTGTGCGAGATGGTCTTTAGAAGAGACAAAACGGACAGTGAGCAACCTTCCCTGAAAACGTTCTGAACGAAATGGTAATCTATTTCTATGTGTTTAGTCCTTCCATGGAAGATTGGATTCATAGTCAAGTACACAACACCTAAGATGTCACACCAAAGAATTGAGGAGTGCGAATAAGAGTCTGTAGCTCACGAAGAAGAGACTCAATCCACATAAGTTCATCTGTAGCAGTCGCCAAACCACGGTATTCGGCTTCAGTACTTGATTTAGAAACAGTCTTTTGTTTCCTAGAACTCCATGATATGATATTAGATCCAAGAAAGACGCAATACCCACTTGTTGAACGACGATCAGTGGGATCACCAGCCCAGTACGAGTCGGTATATGCTGTGAAATTGATCTGCGAAGACGGTGCTGGTCTAAGAAATATACCATAGGAAGAAGTGTCCTATAAGTATCGAAGAATGCGCTTCACAAGAAGAAGATGTGAAGTCGTCGGTGCATGCATAAATTGGTACACTTTGTTAACGGCAAAAGAAACTTGGTCTTGTAAGTAGTAAATCTGCGACCACCTACAAGGCTACGATAAGTTGTAGGATCGGTAAGTGTAGTGCCACCGTAGGATGTAAATCGGTAGAGGTGCTAAGAGGAGTTGCGGCAGGCTTAGCACCATGCATATTGCACGACGAAGAAGATCTTCAATATAACGCCGTTGACAAAGAAATAGACCGAGTGGCGTCCAAGTAGCTTCTATTCCGAGAAAAAAGACAATCGACCCATATCCTTTAGAGTAAACTCATGATGTAAAGTTGAGATAAGTGAATGCAAACAAGACATGCTGGACCCTATAAGAATAATGTCGTCAACGTAGACCAAAAGATAAATAATACCCTCGGAGGAACGTCGAATGAGCAGAGATATGTCGGCTTTAGAGATTGTGAAACCCAACTTTTGCAAGAAAACACTTAGGCGATGGTACCACGCCCTAGGATCTTGTTTGAGTCCGTATAGAGATCGGTGAAGCTTGTATACATGATTTGGAAATTGGGGATCTGTATAACCCGGTGGCTGCTTCATATAAACCTCTTCATCAATAAATCCATTTAAAAATGCATTCTTAATATCAAGTTTCCGTACTAGCCAGTTATATGTCAAAGCAAGTGTGAGAACAATATGAATTGGGCAAGGCTTGATTACGGGACTGAATGTCTCTCCATAATCTATGCCCTCCCGCTGATTGAATCCTTTTGCAACTAAACGAGCCTTATACCGTTCGATGGTGCCATCAACTTTTCTCTTTATCCGGAAAACCCATTTACAACCAATTAAATTCATACCAGCAACATATGGAACTTTTGACCACGTACCATTCTTCATCTGTGCATAGTATTCTTCGTCCATAGCTTGCTTCCACTTAGGATGCAATTTTTCCTATGTATAACAACTAGGTTCAAAAACATCATCAGTAAGTTTAGAATGTCTATAAGCTGTAAGGACCTTTGGTTTAAAAATTCCATCTTTACTGCGAGTAACCATGCCATGCTCGTTAGAAACAATTGGTGGAGGTAAGGTGACTTGGGTATGATTAAGATTAGGTACGGTAGGACGATGAGATCTGGGAGCCTTAGGTTTGGGTGATAATAGAGTAGTGAGGGATGGTGATACATCTGGTAAAGCAACATGGGAATCTATAGTGGTACCTGTGGAGTTTATAGGAGAGGCAAGTGGAGATTGTAAAAGGAGATCAGATTGAGAACTTGGGCTAGGTGGTGGTGCAGACGAAAGTTGTACAGGAGGTGGATTTGAGACGGTGTTCTCAGACGAACTGACTGGGGATTGATTTATAGAAAGAGTTTCCTTAAACTTAGGAAAAAATTTAGTGGTAGAAGAAGATAAAGGAAAAGAAGAAATAGTTGGAGATTGTACCTTATTGGATTGCGCGGATGAAGGTAGTTCAGCAGTGACATATGGGAATGAGTCCTCTACAAAAACAACATGTCGAGACCAATAGATTCGACCAGTATGAGGATGGAGGTATTTATATCCTTTCCTAGCAGCATCATATCCAAGGAAGACACAAGCGGAAGAACGTGATTCTAGCTTGTTTGAACGATAATCTCGTAAATGAGGAAAACACAAACAACCAAAGATTTTGAGAGATGGATAATCTGAAGATTTATCAAATAGAAGTTCATATGGAGAACGATTTCCTGTTGGTGAGGAAGGAACCCTATTCATAAGTAAACAGGCTGTAAAAAATGCATCATACCAGAACTCACTAGGGACAGATCCCATTGATAACAAGGTTAGACCAGTTTCTACGATGTCCCTATGACGTCTCTCTACTAAACCATTTTCAGCTGATGTGTGTGGACAGGATAGTCGATGGAGAATTCCATTTTCGCGGAGAATTGGTTTGACATGGTTGTACTCAGTTCCATTATCGGTTTGAAACATTTTTATTTTGGTATTTAAGTTCTCTACATGTTTAGAGAATAATAGAAAAATAGAGACACATCTGTTTTAGCATGCATCAGGTAAATCCATGTAAAACGACTAAAGGCATCAACAAAAATAACATAATATCGATAACCTTCATTAGATAGAACATGTGCAGCACCCCAAACATCAGAAATAATTAAATCCAAAGGTTTGGATTAAACAATATTGCTGGAGCTAAATGGGAGTTTATGACTCTTATTTTCTAAACATGATTGACAAAAAGAAATTCTAGAATTAGATACTGGAAGCTTATGATGAGACACAACCGACTTGACAGTCCGTAACATAGGGTGGCCTAAACGATTATGCCAACATTGTAATGTGGTTCGTTCTCCGACAAGAGCAGCAATGGATGGAGAAACCGGACTCAATGTATAAAGGCCATTCTTAAGCGTGCCCTGCAGAACTACCTTCCCCGTACGACGTCGTTCCTTCACGAGACAACAAGAGTCATTAAATTTGAATTGAACATTATTGTCACGGCAGAATTGAGAGACAGAAAGTATATTATGGGATAGATGAGGAACGTACAAGGTATTGGAAAGACAAAAATTACGGGTTGGGGTAGTTAATAGAGACGAACTTGTATGTGAAATTCCTAGATTTGAGCCACTAGCCACCTTTACGATCCGGACCATTGTATTCAGTGGGAGCATGGAGGTTGGAGATGTTGTTTGTCATGTGATGGGATGCGCCGCTATCAGGTATCCAGTCATAGGTGTACAAACTACAAGGTGCGGTTGCATAAGCTGTTGGTGCAGATCCTTGCGAGGAGTTAAGTCGCGAGTTCCTATTAGGTGGTTGCTTGCGTGGAGGCTTAAAGTTACGATCAAAACGCATATAACAATCCTGAGCAAGGTGATAGGGATTTTCAAAAAGTTGACAAACCAAAGAGCTCGCAGCAGCACTCGGAGATGAGGGTTTGCCATGATTTGATGCAGATCTGACAGCATTAGCTTGGGGGTTTACAAGAGTTTTATTCTGTTTTTCCACACGACGCTCTTAAGATAAGAGATGAGATTCAAAAGTTTCAACGGTGAAACGATCCATAGAAGTTTGAAGAGATGCATAAATTGTTTCAAAAGATGAATCAAGTCCATCAAGAAGGATATGACGAAGTTCCATGTCAGAAATAGAGTGTCCAGCTGAAGCGAGAGAGTCAGCAAGTTGATTAGCGTGAGCTAAATATTCCGTAATAGAATGATTACCCTTTTGAATGTGTTGAAGTTCTCTCCGAATAGCCAGGATGTTAGCCTCTGATTTAGAAGCAAGCAGCTCATCAATTTTGGTCCATGCTGTAGCACATGATGTACACACACAAACTTTTGAAAGAATTGGTGGTGAAAGGGAAGAAAACAACCATCCAAGAAGGATTTTGTCTTCACGAATCCAAGTAGCAAAGGCAGGGTTTGGAAGACCATCAATAACTGCCGGTGGACAAGGCTTAGTGCCAGTGAAATAATATTCGAGATCATAACCTTGAAGGTAAGGTTCAAACTGTGCTTTCCCAAAGCAAAAAGATTCATTTGATCTAGTTTAACGATAATAGCGTTAAGTAGAACAATCATGGGCATCTTGAATAAAGGGGTTTAAAGAAAAGGAGACATGCATAGATTGAGATTCGAGTAGAAGAGGTGGTGGATGAGGTTGAAGTAGAGGTGGTAGAGGAGGTTGTGCTGGAAGAGGAAGAGGAAGAAGAGGCCATTGGATCGATGTTAGGTTGATACCAAGTTGAGACAAGGTTTTGATGGGTTCTCAATCGATAAGAAGAACCCTAAGATCATTTCTATTTATATATAAGAGATAGGGTTACATACTTGTAGGATCATAATATCGCAATGTACAAGGTTCGCGGGATTAATAAACAGCGAGGCGTCGCGAGGAGTCGCAGAGAGCTAAAACAAACGACGCAATGGATAACGACGGGCTAAACATAAAGAAGACGTGAGAAGCGGCGAGGTTAAGTTCGGAAATGTATGGAGAAGAATAGCCTCATCGGAGAGATTATATACATCTCAAAGGTAATAAGTTAGGCAAACAATATGCAACCGATAAAATAGAAATGCTAAAAAGGAAGTAAAATCTTATACCATAAAGTTGTTGATTAGCGTTACGAAGAGTGGACACCCTATCCCTTTGGGAGTCAAGTTCGGTATTTAACTTTTGAATTCTCTCGTCTTTATCGCGAGATGACATGACTTCAATTTCTAATTCTCGAATCTTCTTGTTCAATTGTGAATTCTTCTTTTCAAGATTGTTGCGTCTTCTCTCGAGATCTGAGGCGACTACAAAAGAAGTTCTTCCAACCTATAAAAAAAAAATAGAAAAATCATTAATAAATATATGTTTAAAAATTTAAAATTAACAGGGAAAGATGACTGCATACGTACCAAAGATCCAAGTGCATTCAAAAGTCGGGGAGACACAATTCTAGAGGCTCCATTGAAAGAAGATGTGCCCTCTAATAAAGTAGCATTACACACGTTTGCGAAAACCGCAAAGAGAAGCTAGGGGAGCATCTCCCATTCCTTGGAAACGATCGAGAAGATGCTAGATAACCGATCCATAGAAGAATCAAGTCGTGGAACCTTCTTGGCGAGAGAAGGATTCGAGTCATGGTCATCCTCGTCGAAGATTCGGAGCTTGAGCTAAGGCGAGAAGAAGATTGGACCTTTAAACTTCTTAGTTAATGGAGCGAGAAGATTTACCCTTGCGAGCAGCAGTTTACCCATACTTTTAATCTTAGCGACTACTGCTTCTTCAAATGAAACCTTCGCATACGGTTAAAGATAAGAAACAGAGGGCAACAATATTGTTTCAAATAACAAAGGAAATGTTTCTTACTTCACTCTTAGCGATCGAAAGTATGGTCGGTAAGTACTCTCCAACGGATTATCCTTGTACTTTCTTCTCAATTTGGCGATCTGAAATTATACAAACTCAACATATGTAAAAGAAAGTTGCAAAGGCAAGATTTAAAATGGGAAACATACCTCATTTGCCTTATCGGGCCATTTGAATTCCCAAGGATGATACCTGCGAGATTCGCGGGGAAGAACGTCTTGAGACTGCGATATAAGGACCATTTAAAATCAAGGGTACAACCCACCATTTCTCATCTTTGGAGTGGCGAGGAGTAGTATTATTACCGGTGCCAATCAATATCTGCATGAGCAATTTATCCTCGGGGACATTATCCTTCTTTTCGAGCGAATGCCCCAGCCAGATTTCGCATTAACCATTTTATCACTTTGAATAGTTTTCAAAAAAGTTCTCTACAGTGTACTTCTCGTGACTATTTCCAAGTCTCGCGAAATCGGGGTGTCTAACGATGGCAGGTATAAAGATCCTTTGCCGGCACCACGATTCGCGAATTCAAGCATTAGGCGAATGCAATCGCCACTCAATTGATAAACGGCCCGAGAGAATTTTTCATGGGCCAAGATTTCATAAAATAAAGGCATCTCGGGATTGTACAAGGGAATGGGAAGTCCGCGAGAAGGCCGACCTAAGCGAGACTATAATCTTTTGATCATCACATTGATGATCGTAAAATGACTGCGAAAAGAATAGAATGAAGGTTCTTGATCGAGAATGGTTGATAGAGTAAAACCCTTCTCGAGCAACTTACGTGAACTTCTTCAAAAGAAGCTTTGTATGCACGAAGCGGTAAAGCCATTTATCGGTATGGGAATGGATGGGAGATTGGAGATTGAGATCAGCGCTAGAAAGGACGAAGAAAAGATTTGCGATAGCGGGGACGCAAATTGCGGAAGGAGAGAGTCAAAGAAAAGTTGCGAGAGAGAAACTAAAGGATGAAAAGGAGGGAAAAGAAAACTATATATAGGAAAAAGATCCTAAAGGAAAAACGAGGTCATTTAATGCGAAGAGACATGAATGGTCAAGAATAAGCGGTTGAAAGAGACGTGTCGAGAAAAGACATTAATAATCAAAATCCGTGTAAAAGTACAAAATCAAAGCAGATAAAGATAAGCGGCCCGGAAACAATATTGTAAAAATCTCATGATACTCTTCCCTCGCAGAGAAATACTGAGGAGAGATAGGAGACGATACTTACGTATATATCTCAAAGAAGCTTAGGAACTTTGCAAAAGAATAGAGGCAAGTACGTACTTTTCAAGGAAAGTATTCTTTCGCTCGTTCCTTCACCAATTGAAACCAAGGAATATGACAACAATGAATTTTTCCTTCAAATCGCTCTTCAGCGATATTCAAGGAAAAATAGGCAAGATGTAGGATCATAATATCGCAATGTACAAGGTTCGCGGGATTAATAAACAGCCGGCGTCGCGAGTCGCAGAGCTAAAACAAACGAGGCAATGGATAACGACAGGCTAAACATAAAGAAGACGTGAGAACTGGCGAGGGTTAAGAAGTGTCGCGAGTGAATGTTTGTGCATCTGCGACACTTCGCGGGATATTCCGAAAATAAAGGGTAGCTTAGCCGTCATCCACTATGTATTACCCTATATAAAGGGCTAAATGAGTGCAGCCAGAGGAGAGATCTTTTGGAATTGTTAAGCAAGTCAATAGGAGAGAGAAAGTTGAAGAGCATTTTAATTTCTAAGTGTAATTCTATTATCCTGTGTAAACATTTCATGGACTTAATCAATAAATATTCTTGATCTTACATCTTTGAATGAATTAATTAAGCAAAATCGAGTAAGGGTGTAGTGTGGGAAATCTTGCTACTACAATACTTGGATTACAAGTTGAGTATAAGATAAATATAGAAACAATATAGAACAACATATAGAAACTCTAAGTCTTAGATGCTACAGGTTGTACAGGAGGTAATATGTCACATGCTCTAACACTCCTGCTCCTGCCTCTCTTCTCTTTTCTATTCAATTGATTAGCCGAGAAACCATCACAGAAACCTCTCCTCTTCTCAATCATCTTCAATAATCTTCAATCATCGATCTGTGTAAGTTTTCAACATCATAAGTTTTTCAATTTCTAGGGTTTCATTTGTTTTTCAGTTGTCTGTTTTTTTAGGGTTTCATCTTTTTTTTCTACGGAAGAACTTTGAAGAACTAGGGTCTTGGAAGGTTTGATGAAGCAAATAGAAAACTAGGGTTTTCGTTTTTTATTTTAGGTATGATTTTGATGTTTCTGGGGCTGAATTTTTTGTGTCTCTTGATTCAATTCTTAGTGTTTTTTTTTTTATGGTGATTATCAAACTAGGGGGTTTTGAATTTGCATGGTCTTTACTTTGAAAGCCCCAATTTTGGCCCATTTTAGTTTAATCAGAGTGTGGTCTAATTATGATGTTCAATCTTTCATCTCTATTGATCCTATTCATAGATATGTCGTATGTTACTCCTCTCTCTTTTCATTTTTAGATTCGTCAATTGTTCTCATAATTTTGATATTTTTCATTTCATTGATTTTAGTGTGTTTGTATGTAAAGGAATTAAGATGTCAGTGTTTCTTAGATTTTTTTTTCTAATCTTGACATGTCTGTACGTCATATCTTTACAAGATTAGACGCAGGAGCAAATACATGTCAAGGAATTAAGATGTCGGTATTTTCTATTCCGTTTTTATTGTTATTCCTCACATATGCTTCATACTATTTCTTAGAGTAACAACAATACTAGAGTCCTCACAATACTCTTTTTGCCGTACTATTTGAATACCAAATATTGTATTCTTATTGCTTATCATGTGTTGTGAAACTTAACTCTCTTAGTAAATTTTAGAAAACTGAAACGAGTTGTCAGAAAATAAAACTATTGGAACCTTATTCTTTTGTTGTCATCTTGTAGTGATTTTTTTCACATTCGGTTGACATTGGCTAATGATTATTAGTGGTATTTAATCCCATTGTGGCTTTCCATACATTTGTAACAGTGATATCTAGCATCCTTTCAGCATATTTTGTGACCTCATATGTCTTTATTCTAGAGACATATTGTAGGAGTAGAATCTCGCAACAGCAGTGTCCCAGCAAAGATTTAACCAACAAATTTTTGCGAAGACCATTACAGATTATTTGAGGAATGATGTAGCGGGTGACATCAGCCTAATCACGAGGAAAGTGTGAAGACTTTGCGAGATTGTAGAACATGTGCGAATAAAACCTTTGTAAGCTTGCGAGAATGACGCAAGCCAGATCCGAAAATAAAGGTTGGCTTAGATGTCATCCACTATGTAATATCCTATATAAAGGACAAAGCAAACTTGAAAGGAGAGATCTTTTCAGGAGGATGAGAAAACAAATAGGAGAGAGAAAGTCCAGAATAATTCTGTTTATGGGTGAAAACTATTTCTGCCGGTTTTGGTAATTTGGGGTGTGTGAATGAGAAATAAGTCTAAACCTTAAACAAATGCACTACACGGGAGTGCTTGTAGATTCAAAGAAATCAATCTGTGCAAATCCGGCCTAAACCAAAAATGGCGTTCGAGACTTGTTTCGGTCACAAAGTGAAGGAGATGGGGTTGATCTTAGGGAGGGAAGCGAAGAAGGTGTTGAGATTGTGAAGGTGTTGGCTATGTATGACTTGTATCGAAAGCTGGCCGGCTTTGCGGGATGTAAGCTATCAGTTTCGGTGTTTGAATACGATGGTACCAACACACTTGCCTCTTTGTTGTCTGGACTTGTTCTTGTTGTTGGAAATAGGGAGGAGAACCTATTTATACAAGTCATTTGAGCCTTATTCACGTCTCTCGTGGGAAGTGGAGGAAGTGGAGTGATGGAGTAGTGGAGTTGTATGTTGGTGTTACACGACCGGTCTTGCCCACTTCTCTGTCATCTCTAACCGTCCATGACTTCTGACACGTTCTTGTGATGACGCGTTGCACGCTGCAGCATGTAAACCGCAGACCAATACCCGTATGTATCCCCGATTTGTGACATGATTGATGTCTCGAGTGTGTGGATCGTGGGACCCAAAGAAAGTAGCATGTAATGCTAGACTAAATAACTAAGTTATTTAGGAAGTCGATACTTGTGAAGTATCGTGTGTATTCTATCACGGTCTTTGCATCAAGTATATTCGGCATGTATGAAGCATCGATGTTTTTAAGGCTTAACGGAGTAAGTCACGAATTTAAGCGTCTTAAAATAGCATCATGTCCGACCATCTTCGAGTGATCGTTTGGAGGCTATCTGAGACAAGCCACGATTTATCCGATTCACCTCATGTGGAAGAGTGGTGGACGGTGATCGTGGTGATGCCTTGCTCGTATCTTAACTCCTATCCAGGTACACTTGACCAAGTGGTAGAGTTGGACGGACAGATGATCTGCAGCGCTCATCTGCGAACGTTGATGCGATTTTAGGGTTTTGAAACAGTGCGCAGGCATCACTCTTGACTTAGTCGAAACCAAGCATGGGAGGTGTTTTGGAAAGGGCCAAGCCAGGGGCATGCGTGTAGACGGTATCTTGCGGTGTACACGTACGTACCTCCTTTGTCCCATGAAGGTGCGATCTAGGCCCTCGATTTGACCGGCAAGAAGGAGGCGATTGAGATCGATTTGCAACGGAAATTTGGTGCAAAAGCCGCGCATCATGCCAATTTTGGCGCGCGTTCCAAGATGACCAAGCTTGGTCGGTCTTGGCCGAGTCGGCCGGCGTGCATACGGTGGGATGGGTGTATATACTGTACTTCATTGTCCCATAGAAACGTGATCTAAGCCACTCAATTTATCCGGCAAACTAGAGCGGTCAAGATCGGTTGTGGTTGTGAAGTGTAACCACGCCTAGCTTGGCGCGCGGAGAATCAAGATATCTGATAGAGTTTGGTTTTGGCCGATCGGGCATGGAGATAGGTGGGCCCCCAATGATCATGTTGATACTTAGGACTGTAGTCTATTCACGGCCCTTCATCAGAAGCGGGGAGAAAAGGACGCTCGTGATCGCGACACAAACCTAATCGGGTTTCTTAGCCGTGTGTGTCATACCAGATTTGGGACGCCGAATCAAGACGACCAACCATAGTTGGTCTGGCCCGTCGATCGGTATATAGGCGGGCCCACGGTGTTTGTGTTGACATGCTCTGGGACCTTTGAATTTACATCTACACATACCATCTATGCCTGCGAAGATGGATGGTTGGGATTGTTTTGCGATACATGTAATATGCCGCAAACCCTAATTTAGGGTTTTCATCCATACTGCCTTGGTTTGGACGGTTTGGCAAGCTATGCCCCGTTTTGGGAGGCCGACCATTCGGGGCCCCGCGTTGGGTCGGTGGTGAATATTCCAATACACAGTTGGGGTCATGGATTCAATCTAAGCCATCCAATCATCTTTGGTGAAGTTGGATGGTCGTGATCGCTCGAGGCCCATATGGTCGGTTCAAATATGCTCAATCGGGCTAGTATAACACGGCGAGTTGTAGCCTATCACGAATATTTCGTACATGCTTCATTATTAATGCTTGGAGGTTCGTGTTGCTCTGCACAAGAATAACACTCGGTCGTCATGCGCGGTAATGAATACGAAATCTGGGGCGATCATGCATTAATTAATATCTTAGATTCCACGGGGTATATGGGATTGTTGCCACATGCTCCATTCTAGGTGAATTAGTAAAGTGAAGAAGTATTCATCACTCATTAATGGTTTTATCTTTTGCAAGATGTTAGCGCATAATTTTAGCTTTTACAATTTTAGCCTTAAATGAAAATCCACCATCAACATTAAATCCCATGCCTAGCACGTAATGGTTACACCATTGTGGGGTAGGCATGAGATAATGTGATTAAAGACAAAGCTTATGAGATAAAGTTAGATGTTACCGGGAGAGACAAGTCATCTGTCCTTGGAGCATGTCACGTTCAAAAGCGTCAGCCATGTTTCCCTAGCATGATGTCGGTCTTGCCTTCTTCGATGAGGCATTACGCTGTTTCTTTTGTGGGGCTCTTGCTGCTTGATCAAATGTGGGCTTGATGTGCCTGTTTTGGTTAATCGTGGGTCAGCTAAATGCGTGCATGATCGAACATGAGACCGATGTAAGCATGCTTGATTCGAACATGGGCGAGATGTGCATGCTTTGATCAAGCGGGACCACCGTGTACATGTTTCAAGCGTCGGCCATGTCTGTGCCTACTTTGGCCGTCTGGTTGATATACTTACTCGAGTGTCATCTTGCTTTACTTGACAAACAAGCCAGCTAGCTTGACTAAACACCGGACTTGATGCTTTGACCAAACACGAGCCTTGCTATTGCTTTGCTCGAGCGTAGGACCGATGTGAGCAAGCTTGTTTTAAAAAATGAACCTTGTGTGCTCAAATGTAAATGTGGGTCTGTGAAAGCGTTAGGCGACTTGGAGCGGGCCCGAAGCGTTAAAGTGTTGGAGCTGACGCTTTCTTACGGAGAAACTTTGATTAGGGATGGCTGTTTATTGCCCGACCAATCGGATTTGAGATCAAGTGGGACCAGCAGCGTGCTACCTGAACAATCGACCACATGTTTGTTGGCAGAAACAGCTCTGTTGCGTCGCTTTGTTTTATTCGAATACCCGACCTTGTGACTTTGATAAAATCTGAACTTGAAACTTGAGCAATCTAGGACTTGTGACTTGATCAATGCCCGGACTTGTGACTTGATCAACAGGACTTGAGACTTGAGCAATCTGGGACTTGTGACTTGATCAATCTAGGACTTGTGACTTGATTAAAGCCAGGACTTGAAACTTGGGCAATACCGGACTTGTGACTTGATCAACACCGGACTTGAAACTTGGGAAATACCGGACTTGAAACTTGGGCAATACCGGACTTGTGACTTGATCAACGTCGGACTTAAAACTTGATCAATACCGGTGTTTGGACCAATTTTTCTCGTGCCTGAACTACAACTGTTTAACTGACTTGGATCCAGGTATGACATGTAGATGATGGGTGACCAATTTTCATCTAAATCCGGCATGTATTCATATCTCCAAGCGAATATATCCTGGTACTCTTTGAGAATTTCCCACGAGCTTAGATGCGTTTATCAAGTTGCCCAAGTTTGGTGATGGAGATAGGCCTAGGAGATTTCTCAACGATTTCAATCTCATCGGTTGTGTAGTTGGTGCCATTTTGCGGCTGTTGTGGAGCATCTAACACTTGTTCTTGTGGTTCGTTCTTTGTTGTAGCATTCCATTGGGTGGAGAGATTGAGTACGATCTCCCATTTAATTGATAATGGCAATCGGTATACCATTTTCCTTTTAAGTCACGACTGCCACAAAAGTTCGTTCCCTCTTAAGTGTGAACGTGGGTGCGTGGCTTCACAAGATGGAAGGATGCTTAGTCGACAAAGATGTATCGTGGGTTTTAGCCTCAATGATGCAAGCCGTTCTTCTTCTGAATTGGCCCATGTGGGGCCATGTGAACTTGTCTAATTCTTTCCATGGGCTTCTCCAGTATGTCTTTGGTTTGGTTTCCCTCGAAGTCCGTCATTGTGGTAGGCTTAGTGCGACCTTGCAGGGAGACCTTGGATGTCTGAGAGTCTTGAGAGTAATCACATTCGAAAGACGCTCTGTGTAGATAAGTGACGTCTTGAACTCTAAATCCTTGATGTGTGCGGTGACATGTAGAGGACACGGTTGTGACCTTCCTGCAGTTGATTGCTGACAAAACGTCTCCGCGCGCTAATTCTTGAGAGGTGTGAAAGTTCGCATAAACTTTCCACTAGAAAGCAGCTTCGATCCACCGGCCTCTGGTTCATAGTGAAACTGGACTTGAGAAGGATCGTTGTGAGGATCGATTCCCGGTGTAGGAGTCTCCATGACATGACCCGCTCATATCGATGTCCCTTCTTTGATCGAGGTCCATGGAGGTCCGCGCCGCTGAAGTACCTTCTCCGGTGTGTTGAATGCGTTCCTTTTGCTCCGAGGGAAATTATCGCGGCTCTTGTGGCAATCGATCGATTGATATCTTAAGAAAAGTGAGTAACTCTTTCCGAGTTGCGACCATATCCGTGTGAGTCTTAGCAAAGAACTTCCTACTTCTCCATCAAAGTCGCAATGGTAATGGGGGATGGTCCTCCTCTCGTCCCTCCGTCTCCCTCGTCTTGATGAAGGAGTGGAAGTTGTTGCTACGGTGACTACCCAGTGTTACACTTGATGAGATGCGGGATTGCGGCTACTGCGCTACAGTGATGGGAGGTGTTACACTTCTTGGAATGTCTCTGCTCAGCTAGTGTTGGTGATAAAAGTGATGGCTCCACGAGATGTATTGACCACGGTAGCTCCAGCAGCGGGTACATCGACAGGTGTTATCCACACTAGCTCCATCGGGGATTGATTGCTGATCCGGACACAGTTCCACCATCTTGAAATGAATTGTTGATTTAATTGGTTCTACTATCTACCCTTTTGAAATTGATGAAATTGAATCGGATTTAGAAGAAATTGACTTTTTACAACAGAGATTAACCTCCCCATTTGTGGTGCGCCAATTGTTTATGGGTGAAAACTGTTTCTGCCGGTTTTGGTAATTTGGGGTGTGTGAATGAGAAATGAGTCTAAACCTTAAACAAATGCACTAAATGGGAGTGCTTGTAGATTCGAGAAATCAATCTGTACAAATCCGGCCTAAACCAAGAAATGGTCGTTCCATACTTATTTTGGTCACAAAGTGAAGGAGATGGGGTTGATCTTAGGGAGGGAAGCGAAGAAGGTGTTGAGATTGTGAAGGTGTTGGCTATGTATGACTTGTATCGAGAAAGCTGGCGGCTTGCGGGATGTAAGCTATCAGTTCCGGTGTTTGAATACGATGGTACCAACACTTGCCTCTGTTGTCTGGACTTGTTCTGTGGTTGGAAATAGGGAGGAGAACCTATTTATACAAGTCATTTGAGCCTTATTCACGTCTCTCGTGGGAAGTGGAGGAAGTGGAGTGATGGAGTAGTGGAGTTGTGTGTTGGTTTTACACGACCAGTCTTGCCCACTTCTCCTATCATCTCTAACCGTCCATGACTTCCCGACACGTTCTTGTGATGGCGCGTTGCACGCGCACGTTGTAAACCGCGACTAATACCCCCAATATGTATCCCCCGGTTTGTGACATGATTGATGTCTCGAGTGTGTGGATCGTGGGACCCAAAGAAAGTAGCATGTAATGCTAGACTAAATAACTAAGTTATTTAGGAAGTCGATACTTGTGAAGTATCGTGTGTATTCTATGCAGGTACTGCATCAAGTATATTCAGCATGTATGAAGCATCGATGTTTTTAAGGCTTAACGGAGTAAGTCACGAATTTAAGCGTCTTAAAATAGCATCATGTCCGACCATCTTCGAGTGATCGTTTGGAGGCTATACAGGCAAGCCCTGATTTATCCGATTCATCTCATGTGGAAGAGTGGTGGACGGTGATCGTGGTGATGCCTTGCTGGTCTCTTAACTCCTAAACAGGACTGCTTGACCAAGCTGGTAGAGTTGGAAGGACGAGATGATCTGTGACGATCATCTGCGACCTTTGATGAAGTTTTAGGGTTTTGAAGAGGTGCGCATGCATCACTCTTCATCTTGGTCGAAACCAAGCATAGGAGGTGTTTTGGAAAGGACCGATCGGGTATGCGTGTAGATGACATGCCGATGTACACGTCCGTACCTCACTGTCCCATGAAGGTGTAGGATCAGAATATCGCGACAACAACTCTACGCGAAGACAATGGATAACAACACTGCGAGTGAGTCGCAGAGGGTTAAGTATGAATGGCCTTGCTTGGATGACGGTAGGAAGATATGAAATACGGCGAAAGGTAAGAAGTGTCGCGAATACGAATACTTGTACGCCTGCGACACTTCATGAGATATTCTAGAAAATAAAAGGGCGGCTTAAGCTTTGTCATTCACTATGTATTACCCTATATAAAGGGATGAGTGAATCTATTGTGAGGGGGGGGTCCTTTTGGATTGGAGAGCAAGTCATTAGGAGAAAGAGAGAGAATTTTGTAAGTTCTTAAGTGTAATTCTATTCTCCTGTGTAAAGATTCAAGAAAGTTATTAATAAAAACTCATAATTGTTCATCTATTATCTTTTGAATGGATTAGTTTAACAAAATATAGTGAGGGGTGTATTGTGGGATTTCCTGCAACTACATATTGGCGCTAGAAATAGGGACCTGAAGAAAGAAAGAAGGCAACAAGAATCATTCAAATCAAGAAAATGAAAGAAAAAGACAATGTTAGATGAGGCAAAGGAGAAAGATATGGAGTACAATTCGGGCACAAAGATAACGATCGATGAGTTTCATGAAAATATCAAAGGAAGAATACACTGAGCGGGATTTTGAAGGAAAGAAAATCACGATAGAGAGGTAACGGTGCCTTTAGAAGAATGGGAAAAGCAAAGGATAACATTCACACTTCCGAAATATCCAAAGAAAATTTGAATCACACATCTCCACTGGTAATTACCATAAACGCGTGCAAAGGAGAAGAATTAATAAAGTCAACTCAAACATGGACAGTAAATAGAACTTTAATCGATACAGGGAGTTTGGTGAATATTATGTTTTATCATGCTTACGAGAAGATGGGATATAAAGATAAAGAAATGATTCCCACGGCCTACAACATCCATGGTTTTGGTAAATCCATAACAAAGGTTAAAGGAGAAGTAAAAATACGAATTACATTGGGAGACATCGAGGCACGGTAACCTTGTGTGTAGTAGATATGGAATCGCCATACAATATATTTCTAGGAGACCATGGGTACATGCAATAAAAGCGATAGCATCAACATTTCATCAATGTATCAAATTTCCCACACCAACTGGAATCGGCGAGATTAGAGGAGATGTGGATAAAGGAAGAACATGTTTTCAAATGGAAATAAAATATCACGAGAGCGAGCAAAGAAGCGAAAATATCGCGAGAAAAGCGCGAAAGCGATTAAAAAGAAGAAGAATTTAGAGTTTACATGATAAGAGCAAAGGAAGGAAAAGGGATACCTAGCGAGGTTTCGGGAGAAGAAAATGAACTCGCGAAAGAGTTGAAAGGACCAACCCCTATGGGAGAACCGCAAGCTAGTTACGTCGCGGCGGAGCAAACGAAAAGAAGTAAATGTCGGAACTAATGAAGAGCCCAAAATGTTGAAAATTGGGACCGTATGGAAGCGGATGAGGAAAAAAGGACTGTAGAGTTGCTGCGAAACTACAAGAATATCTCGCGAACCAATACCAATCGAATATATTTTCAAGCACATACTGTCAGGGTGATAACAAAAGTACCAATCGAATCAGTAATGAAAAATTCAAAAAGATCCGGAAGAGTAGAAAGGTGGAATGCCCAAATAAGTCATTATAAACTCCAATATGAAATATTATCTTCAACCAAGTCACGAGTAGTCGCGAGACTTTTTGTGAAATTTCCTTTGGAGGAAGATGAAGCGATGGATGAAATGATGGATGTAGAAGAAGAGCATGGAGACCCAAATGATTTGTTAAGCGAACCGGATAGGTGGGAAATATTGGTAGACGGATCATCAAATGGAGAAGGTAATGGAGTGGGAATTGTTGTGATTTCGCGAAGGCAATAAATTAGCTTTCTCTTTTAGATTGGAGTTTGAATCCACTAATAATGAAACGGAGTATGAAGCCATAATACATGCTTTGCGATTCGCAATAGAAATGAAACTAGAAAATGTGAGGATTACCGGTGATTCGCAGGTTGGCAATTCGCCGAATAACAAATACGCTACAAATGAGCCATCTTTGCAAAAGTATAGAAAGCTTGTCGAGGAATTATCCGGCCACGAGATACCAAAAAATGAGATGGAGGCATATATCAAGGAGAAATACTTGACTCAGACGCTTTTGCCTTTATATCAAGCATGATGACAGACCCCATTACGAGGAATATCAAAATACAAACACTTTGGCACCATCAATTAATAAAGAAGAAGGGCAAGAAGCGGATGCAATGTTAGTAGAAGACATACGCAATGTCGCGGTAAGGATTGGAGAAACGAGAACTTCACGCCTACTTGATGAAAGGGGAGACACCAAGAAATAGATTAGAAGCACACAAGTTAAAAAGCCGTACAGCAATTATGAATTAAGAGATGGTGTGCTTTATCGGCGATCTTTTTGATGGACCTTCGCTTAGATGCTTAGCAAGGGAAGAGGAGAAATCATATTGAAGATGTTGCATAAGCGGAGATCTTTGGAAGTCATAGCGGTGGAAGATCTTTAGCGTATAAAGCAAAAATGCAAGGATATTGCTGGCCGTATATGCATGAGGACGAGTGATGTCAAGACGCTGCGAAGAATGTCAAAGACATGGGAAGAAAATACATGCACACAGGGGGAACCATTAAATTCTTCTAAGAGTGTATGGCCTTTTGGAAAGTGGGGTTTAGATATCGTGGGACCTTTTTTTACCGAGAAGCAGCGGAGAAGATACTTAATTGTCGCAACGGATTATTTCACAAAATGGGCGAAGTGAAAGCGGTACAACACATTCGCGACAAAGATATTTTTACTTTCATATTCGAGAATATTATATACGATTTGGGATTCATACGGTTAGTATCGATAATGGGAAACAATTCGAAGGGCAAAACATAGAGTTGTTACTTAATGCATTTCAAATAAAATGTGGGAAATCGACTCACTATATCCGCAAGCTAACGGTCGGGCGGAGGCAACAAATAAAACAATTGCGGATATATTGAAGAAGAAGTTAGAAGGACACAATAGAGGATGGTGCGAACAAGTACCCGGTGCGGTATGGGCATACAATACAACAAGAAGAGAAGCTCTTTGGAATGTCACCTTTTTGCTTAACATATGGAGTTGAAGCTGTGCTCCCAACGAAGTCATGATCCCGACAACTAAAAAAGAAGTTTGGGAGAAAAATCTTGGTGCGGAAACATTCTAATCAAGTTGGACGAATTAGAAGAAAAAGGGAGAAGGCGTTACGACACATGGAGAATTATCAACGAAGATTGGCCGGAGAATATAACAAGCGTGTGAAGATACGTGAATTTCAACCGGGGGGATGCGGTATTGCGAGAGACACCAATATATCGGCGAGAAAATGGAGGCAAGCTGGTGAGAAAATGGGATGGACCTTATATTATCAAAGAAGTAGTTGGTACAAGAGCTTATAGATTGATGGATCCACGAAGGTAAAGACATGGGACAAAGATTGGGCAAGCCGTGGAACAGGATTATATCTAAAGAAATATTACCCATAAAAGTGGGTGGATGAAGTACTTTAATGCAAGATATCTCGAGAAAATCAATAAAATTCAAATCAAAATATCGGCGAATGTCTCGCAAGCGAGAATGGCAAGAAATAACTAGACGAATGAATGAATAAACATGATCGAATGAATGGGACGAACCTTTATGGCGTACACCCTAGTTCGCGAATTACATTTCGTAAGAGGCAAATGTAAGACCTAAGTGCGTCATATAAGGGGTATCTCTTAACATGGCTCGGGAAAAGGTTACACCGCCCGGAACTGGGTCATGCAAATTTGGGGCCCATGAAAGCCTATCAGGAGGAATACCTTGGATTCCCAACTATATATGTAGGTTATACCCTGGTTGGGCGTGAGGGTCTCTTTCAAGGAGTCGGCGTATGATCAAGGCGCAAGGTGCCAGTTGAGTCAAGAGTGCGGGGAGCATGGAACTTCCTTACCACTCTTGACAAGTCTTGGCGCACGCCGCCTCGGCCCGAAAACTCCACTGGGGTGCAGCCTTGTAACCATAAACTCTATAGGTATAAGGGATAAGAGGTGCAAAACAAGTGGTTGTTGTTAAGACCGGATGGGAGGAGCTAGCCTTGTATGGCCGATGTACGCCTCCTTAAAGGGGCAACGGGAGGTGATAAGGCGGCACCCTCCATTAGGGAGCTAATAAGTGCCAAAGACACAAATGTCACGAGGCTTTGTTTCAGCAAGAAAACTTAGGCTTGTCATATTTGTGCAATGATCTACAGAGGCAATAATACTAACGTGAGGTAAGCACGAGATCAATGGGTCCTTACATGCAAGTGTAAAAGACGTCATGCGATTTCGTCGCAAGACGACAATGTCACGGGGCTTTATTTTCGTAAGAAAATTTAGGCTGTCATCATTGTCGCAAACAAAATATCTGAGAGGCAAAAATACTTGAAAAATGATAAGACAAGGTCAATGGGTTTTTACATGCAAGTGTAAAGACGTCCTGCGACCTTGTCGCAATAAGTGAATTGGCAGAGTGAGACCTTTAATTAGGAAGGTCAAACTTAGAAGACCATCAAAAATGATAAGGCAAGGTCAATGGGTCGGTACATGAAAATGTAAAGGCGGCTGCGATCTTGTGCAACGGAAGAAATAAAGTGAAATTCCTAATTGGGATGATTTTACTTAAACAAAGGATTCGATGCGAACATGCTCGCGAGGATATGTTCAAACATCTTAAATAAGAGAAAAGGGAGAAAATAAGGGGTTCGGATCAACTCGATCAACGACTTAATCCTTACAAACAAAAGAAGTTTTGACAAATTACAAAGAAAGTTTAATTCTCTACATCTATATTATCAACTACGGAGGATGGTTGAGATCTTTCCTTTGCCTTTATCGCTTCACCTTCACCGGTCGGTGGATTTTCATCGAAACGTTCTCGCACCTTCATTTTCGCCACCGTGGTGGATTTTCATCGAAATTTTTTCAGATCGGATCTTTGTTGTTAACTTCAATATTAGCGATATCTTCGCCTTTCATAGTCATAATCACTTTATCGGGAGAATCGGGGGACTTCATCATCACTTACTTCCAAAGGATCAACATGAATAGGATCAAGGACTTAGACAATAAAATCTCATTCACAAGGACTTCGGCTTTGAGGGGAATTGACGAAGTAACGCCTTTTGACGATTTTTACTATCTATGTCTTTACGGTAAGACATATAATCAAATCTTAAATTCGCACGGTCGCGAGAGCGAGCAAGAGAGGCGACGAGTAACCTATTTTCCTTGCGAATCCTAGAGTAATCGATACGAGGTGGAGATAGTAGAGCGAAGTTTCTTCTCGAGTCCGCATAACAAATGCACAAGATTAAAGATAATTAAAGATTTTAGAATAATTAAGGGATTAAGATAGTCAAATAATATGACTACCTTCCTTTCCGAGAAGTAAGATGTTGAATTAAAGGCAAAATTATTCCCCAAACGGTCCATGGCATCATCAAATTTATCTCCAACTAGGCCTTTCAATCGAGCTGCGCAAGCTTTTTTTTTCATTGAAACAAGTATAGAATTCTCGATCCACAAGAGTAGAATTGGATTTTTCCAATTTGGAACATTGATCCTTGAATTGGTTTGCTTTTAGACTTAAGGTTATTACGCAGAATAAGTTTATCTCTCTCGCGTAATTTCTTCAAGTTGCTTTTTCAAAGTATGAATAGTTTGTTCTTGTTCTTCACGTAATTTTTGACAAGCATCATATTCTTGCGAATAGGTGCGACCTTGCTCGGCGAAGATCGCTTTTCCCGAGAAAGGGTCTCATTCTCATCGATAAAGTTTCCAACCCCAAATTAGCCTTAGTCAATGAATAAGAAAGGCGAGATAAGTCTTTACTTAATGAGTCTTGTTCTTTGAACTAAATCAAAGTTTTCTTTAGACAAATTATCTATTTGATCAACGGCATATGTATGAAGATTATTTAAGAAGTTATATTGCTCCATCCAAGCATCTCTTTCAACTCGAACCTCTTCAACAGATTGATTCTAGCTGATATATCTCCATTATTCGTTTTACGGTTTAGAGCTTAAAAAGGGCGAACAAAAGTTTAAGTTGTAAAAAAAAAAAAAAAAAAAAAAAAAAAAAACAAACTTAAGGGGAGAAGTATACCTTTTAATTCTTCATTCTTCTTGCCGAAGATTATCACGATCTAGTGAGAGGTTGTGAAATTTTTGATTTTCAAGATGGAGATTATTGCATTTAGCGATCTTAGCTTGAAGATCATTTTTCAAAGACATTAATTTCTTGAACTAAGGATGCTTGCGAGATCCTATCGGGACCAATATGTTTACTTAAAATCTCGCAGACATCGAGTTTGATAGGATCAACGAAAATCCTCTTGGCATCATTCACAAGATCCAGAGAACTTTGAAAACCACGTCTATTCCTTCCAAATTCTCTGCAGCAAAGAGGGTTTGCTCGGGTAAGAAGGAAAGACGAATCATTCTTCGCCAAAGGAACATCATGAGAAGAAGGGATTTCAGGAAAGGTAGTGATTGGAGGAATGACTGGGACATTGATGGTAGGAGAAGGAATAAGTTCATTTGTAGTAGGATTATTATGAGGAACACTGATCTATAAGGAGTTGAGGCATAGGAATATTGTCATTTGTGACAAGATTATCGCGATGATTTATGAGAAGAAGAAGGTGAAAATGAGGGAAAAGGAACATCGGGAGTAACGGGTTTAGAGTGGCGAGATCTTTTGGGAGTCTTGTCAATAGTATTGTCATCTGCGAATGATAAATTAGGTAAGAAACAGAGGCACCGATATTGTTATTAAAAAGTAAATGCTTCTTTAAGATACCTTATCGCTCGTTGAGCTTTCTTTTAGAAACGGTATGTTTAGCTTGCGAAGAGGACTTTGGTGGCAAGGTGGATTCATGTTGAGAAGTGGGTTTCATTTGTGAATCCAAAGAAAGAAGTGGGGTTCTTCACGGTGAACTTGGTGCTGGGTTTGTTCTTGCTAAACAAAATGGCGAAGAAAAAGATTCAAAGGAATAAGATAATCTCAAAAAGGGAAGTTAATCACAAAATCAATCAATCATATAATCAATAGAATCTAGCAAGATTAACCAACCTGGATGCCATGGAAATGATAGCAAATAAGAAATAACAGAAGGATGATGAAGACGATATTGAAGAAGAATAACAGAAGAGTAGTTGCAGACGATAAAAGAGATGAAATAGAAGGAAAGAAGTGTTCTTCACAAAAGACTCTCCTATAAATAGGCAAGAAAGTGTTATGACCGGATAACATTAAATGTACCCTAGGTAAAAGAATGGTTTAAACACGTGTAAGCGGTCATTCCTAGATTCACGGAATTATCTTGAAGAAGATTTTCAATGGAAAATGAACGATCGCGACAAAAGAATTCGGATATGCACAACATAAGAAACATAAAGGCGAGAAGATGTAATATTCGGGTTATTGCACATCATATTTTCTTATCATATGAGACTCAATTATTTTCCTAACTCGCGAGGAGAGATTGCAAAATCCATTATTCTCCATAATCCATGAGGCAAGGAATGATATTTCATACATACTTCTAAAAACTTGGGAACTTAGCAGAATAGAAAGTATCGTACTTTTCAAGTCCGTATTCTTTCGCTCGTTCCTTCATCAATAAAAATCGAGACTACAACAACAATTTTTTCTTAAAGATCGCTCTCCAAGCAATATTCAAGAAAAAAGAGGCAAGATGTAGGATCGAATATCGCGACAACAACTCTGGCGAAGACAATGGATAACAACACTATAGTGAGTCGCGAAGGGTTAAGTATGAATGACGCCTTTGGATGACGGTAGGAAGATATGAAATGCGGCGAAAGGTAAGAAGTGTCGCGAATACGAATACTTATCGCTGCGACACTTGCGAGATATTCTGAAAATAAAGGACAAGCTTAGCTGTCATTAAACATGTATTACCCTATATAAAGGATGATGTGAATCTATTGTGAGGGGGTCCTTTTTTGGATTGGAGAGCAAGTCATTAGGAGAAGAGAAAGAGAATTTTAAGTTCTTAAGTGTAATTCTATTCTCTGTGTAAAGATTCAAGAAAGTTATTAATAAAACTCATAATTGTTCATCTATTATCTTTTGAATGGATTAGTTTAACAAAATATAGTGAGGGGTGTATTGTGGGATTTCCTGCAACTACAGAAGGTGTGATCTAGGCCACTCAATTTGACTGTCAAAGAGGAGCGGTTGAGATCGATTTGCAACAGAAATCTGGTGCCGCATAAAGCCGCGCACCATGCCGATTTCCCCAGTGACGTTCCAAGATGACCAAGCTTGGTCGGTCTTGGCGATCATCCCCGGCGTGCATACGTTGGGATGGTGTATACTTGTACTTCATTGTCCCATAGAAACGTGATCTAAGCCACTCAATTTATCCGGCAAACTAGAGCGGTCAAGATCAGTTTGTGGTTGTGAAGTGTAACCACGCCTAGCTTGGGCGCATGAATCAAGGTGTGCAGTGACGAGGTGTCAATCTCACAAAAATAAATTTCTCTACTTCTCTTTAACTAGCAAGTAGTATAATGTAAGTAGGATCGTCCCAAGGGAGGTATGAAGTTCAAGTTGTTATGCAAATACTCTTAGCAAAGATGATTTTGTTGTAGAACCGCTGAAAATTGTAAAATATATTCAAATATGAGATGTAATTGATTAAGGTTCATTCTAGACACGAATACAAACCAAATTGATAGATGGCTATGTGCTTCACATTATCATGTTACATAACAACCCTAGAATAATTAAGTACGCTCAATATTCCGTTACTATCTCCTAGCTCACCGGATACGAGAGCTCGACTAGGTTCCTACTTGCCAAGTTTCCCACAGAGGTACGCTTACTAGGTTTGACTTGACAAGTGCTCTAAATTCTGTGAGATAAGATTGCTCTCTAGTGATGAACTCAAAAGCATGAATCACCTAATAGTGTTGATTTCTACATATAGGTACTTAACAAAGTCCCATCATCAATACCTATATATTACTACTTGTGTTTATCTTCTCCTAGACAATTACGAATTCGAAGAAAATCTAATAGCAATAGGATTATGAATCAACTATTTTAATTTCGAACTTAAACAATCAACAAAATAATCCATAAACAATAATAGCATGGTAGAAATCAATCAATAACATTCATTAATGCAAGAGAACAAGTTTTCATATCAAATATAGATTAATATTTGGAGCTTAGAAATAGCCCTTAATCAAAGAGTTTTAGTTACTGTAATATTGGAGTTCATAATCAAATAATAATGAAATAAAGTAAAGAAGATGAAAATATTAAATGAAAGCAAACCCTAGCTCAGGCTCTCTGCCAAACTCAAGAAGAATACGTGATGCAGCAAAGAATAGAACCTTTTCTTTTTTATAGCCTTCCTTTCCAAAATTAGGTCTTCGAAGTCCATCACCAAAAGTCCACCAAGCCCATGAACCATGTGAGAAAACCCATGTGAAAATATGTCCCAAAAATATGCTACGCCGGAAAAGCGGGTTCAGGCGGAAGATGGCCTCGGGTGACGGGGAATGTCAACAATCACGATCACGGTTAAGTCGGCCGAGTCAACTCGGAAGAGTCGAGCCCAGAGTCAAGGTCTAGTCGGGTGAATCGAGATCTGGTTAGCTATTTAACCGACTGATTGGGCCCAGCTGAGTGGTCTTGACACGGAGCCACTTTTACCTTCGGCTCCATGGCAGCCTTTGGCCCGGTTCACTGCTCCGGTTTGCCTTTGCTCATGCTGCCGCAACTCAAAGTGAGTAGAACACTCAAGCCAACCACTTGCATTCATATACAACTCATTCACTCATTCCTACTTGCCAAGACCTTTGTACAACCGGAACATCAACATAAATCCATTTCGGCCTTACGACTTCCATGGCTTCGGTACAACAAAATGCCACCGAGTCTCAAGCCATTATGCAACGGCAACTCCATGCATGCCGGCTTAATCCATTCATTAACGGGCACTATAATCCTGCAATTCCGGTTCCATCCAATATGCACAACTGACGCATTCCACCATCTATCTTTGCGGCTGCTCGCATTTCATCAAACCACACTTCGAAACATCTTAGCACCACCTCCACAAGTCCCGCTGGATTAGCACGGACCACAGATTGCTGCTTGCCACCTCATGACTCAAACTCAAGCTCTCCACTACAAACACTGATCAAACAACATCATATAAAAGCATCCTTGAACCACAGCCATAACACGGTGCCTTTGTTACTGATAAAAACTTGACCAAAACCTCACAAATTAAAACCATCTGCCCAGTTCCATTCTTACCGACTGCCGCCATTTCAAGCCATCTATCTTTGCCTTCTTTCATGCTCAAATATCTCTCAAAACCCATGGAAAACACCCATGCTATGCTGAATTCTGCCCACAACAAATTCTTGTCCTCTTGCATAGCCATCAAACCATGGCCAGCGAAACTAACAATTTCAATTCAATCATAACTCAGTGCTCCACCAGATTCAATCTATACATCATACGTAGCTCCAAACCTACAATACAAATTCAAAAGACCATCACGTAGCGCATCTCCACGAGTTCACTTTAGGTCACTGCCCAATTATGGCTGAGCATACACTAGCTCCCACAGCCCAGCAATGTAGCAGCACGCAATGACTTAGCATACTATCCTACGGCTTGTGCATCGGATCTC
>JAJJWW010011560.1:0-13894 GCA_023531295.1 Papaver armeniacum | reverse complement strand
TTTGATGCTGAGAGATAATAGTAGGAAGAGTGACATTGGATATTTCAGCTAGCATATCTTAGATAGAATTTTATAAGCACCATCCACTAAACGGACGTGTCTAAGATCCTTTATTTCCTCTATGGTGTCCTTTTTGTGGATAAGAGCTATAAAAGTATTCTTCAACCTCCAATCAAGGAAACCTTTGTCTTGTAAATCTTTCACTACATTAAGAAAATCACTCTTCATTATCTCCCAACAAAGCAAATAAAATCTTACTGGAAAACCATCTGGTTCAGGGGCTTTGTTTTAACCAAACATCTTAACTTCTGAAAGACATTCCCCTTCATCAAAATCCCTTCATCAACCTTTAAGTAAAGGAACTATTTGGACTATATATGTGTATTTGACCATCACATTATATATATGAGATGGCCAACTTAAAGCATCAGTTAGAATGGAGTCAAGAATCTATTCGTGTATAATTCCCGAATAATTCCCCGAATTGCTAACTAGGACTCAAGATATCCAGTCATACCAAACCAGTACATGGAAAACAGATCATTCGTACTAATATTAATAAATATATAATAATACAACGACGATACGCAACGGCTACAAGTTTGTGTGGCTGATAGGTTGCAGAAGGACGAAGGTGCATGGCTAGTGGATGCCTTTTTATATATGCGGGATAAGGAGACACCAATATGGCTAAAGTGTGCATGATTCCAACATCATAATATTTGTATATAGTGGTTCGTGAAAAGGCATGTATAATAAGTATTAATTAATTGTTGCAGATTCGTAGGATTCCACATCTGAATAGGTTGGGCAGTAGCGGTAGTAGGTGCTACTATTTTCTTTATTTTTAAAGTCTCGTATAGTTTTGGATGCACTTGCATGTGTTGTTAACATCGATGGCATTAGTCTCAACAAAATTCTGATGTTGAAGTACCCTATTTTTTCTCAACATTAATATAAGATAAACTGGAAACTGCTATATTTTATATGGATTTTGACACCTTTACCCGGAAACGGTACCTTTTAATTTAGTAACCATGTTCTTTCTTTGATTATAAAATAGAAAATGATGTTCATGCTTCCAAAAAAAACATGTTCTTTCTTTTTTGTATTGACGAAAACCTCATGCTGTTGCAACGCAAGTTCTCAAAACTTTGAAAGTATTAAAAATAGAAGGATGTAGAATTACTAAAGCTCATCTGTCATGCACTTGTGATCTTTAAGTGATTAATTTTGTTAATCCAAGTGATTAGGACGGTAATTAAAGTAATGTACTTGCCTTTCTCATTAGTGATCTAGTGGAATCTACCTAACTTTCTTCTTATTCGTTTTAAGTTTGATATTGATAAATCACGTTTGACTTGGAAATGAAATATTAATCAGTTCTTTTGGCTTATTCGTACTAGTGAGTGGTAAGACCACATGAAAAAAAGTAACCCATGATTTGGGGAAGCCAGTTAGATTTGCGGAAGAAAGCTAATTAGAGAAAATTTCTCAAACTATAACAAGATTGCTAATAGGGGTACGGATTTACCAGGGGGTGTGTATAAGGGTGCACACGGTACGGTTCGGCTCGGTTCTTGCGGAGGCCGAGTTTCGTACCTCCCTACTCTCTGTTCTTAGATTTGGACCGGTACATGTACCTATGTCCTCGGTTCCAATCCCATTCGGGACAAATACGGTACCAGGCACGATACCGGTACCAGTCGGTTCTAGAACATAAATTGATTAGTAAAGCTGTAGAAGAAATCTGGAGAAATATTGAACGGATGTAGTGTCAAATGAGATTAAGGGTTCTGTAAGTACTCCAGTAACATTAAACTTAGACACTGCCGGCAAGTTATATCTTGTTGGTTCTGATGATGTAGTACTTAAAACAATTTACCAAGGAGAAAATCAACAAGAAGAAGCAAGTCACATATATAGAGCAACACTGGATTCAGTAGGGCTTTTTCATGTCTAAAAGGAAAGAGTTGTTGGAAATTTTAGTAGTCATGAAAAATCCTCTCCTAATCTCTAGTACACCAACTATGGCCATCGAATCAGGTGCATAATTCATTTATTTATTATTTAGATCTTATTCAAAATTCAAAAAATAAAATAAAAAGTTGAAATGGACTTGCAACTGAGCTCACACGATAAATGGACAAAATAGATTACAGAGTTTTTTTTAAACATATCAAATGATTAGTAAAAATGGAGAAGAAAAGAGGTGGTGTTAACGTGTGTTCGGAGTTCCTTCTCACATAGAGAGGAGCTGCAAAGAAGAAGGGGAGAAAGAAAATGAAAACTAGTCTTCTGACCTAATTTTTCTATATATATTAGTACACCACCATCAGATTAAATCCCTAAATCTATTGGTCTATATTAGTCGGTACAAACAGGATGGGACGGTACGAGACATGAATAGGACTGTGTACCTGTACCCCTAGAGGCCGGTTCTCATTTTTTGGACCGGTACTTGTACCCCTTTCCTTGGTTCGGTACAAAAACAGGTACGGTTCCACCGGTTCCAGTACGATCCGGTTTTTCGGCTCGGTTCCTGTGCACCATTAGGGGTGTACCAAATTTCATATAAAACAAATTGTATATATAATTTGAGTAGAAATTGCTGGCCTCACATTAAAAGTTAGGCCAAAAGCTTAAATTCTAGAGCTCCTGTACCCGACCAATAGGAATTGAGAATTTCGAATGATTTTTAATGTTCACTCGCGTTTCTCCCCCTTTCTATTCTACTGTATTGTCTCTCTCTTTTTTTTGGAGAATCAATCACTAACTTTCCATCTCCTCTTCCACAGCCTCTCTCTGTGTATCTCCTTTCATATTCTTGGTTAGTTTGGAGAATCAATCACTATATATCCTAGGATGATTACCCATTGCCCCAGCGTCTAAAAGGTAATCTCCAATCCCAATTCTCTACTTTTCCCCTTCTCTCTTCCCTCATTCTCTGGAAAGAAATAGTGAATATTGTCGAAATGTAGAGCCTGCTGATACACCATCACTGAAGAGAGGAAGCGCCTCATAATCGATATCTGCTTGATACCAAGCACGATTCATTCCTTAGCTGTCTTCTGTTTTGATTTATATTTTGTTGCTTCTTTTGTGTTTTTCAGATTATTCATCACCGAATGACATTTAATGTTTGCTCGATTTGTTGGTTCTTTTAAATTAGGGATTTTTATTTTCCTTCTACATGGAACGTAGGAAAAAATGTGACAAGGATAATAAGAAACCATGGCGCAATGAGAAGAGCCGAAAGATACGCATCTAAGAGTCTCTTGAAAGGAGGAGAAGGTATTATAACCTTTCTCTTGATCCGGTTTGCTAATCTTTCAACAGTAATTAGATTTTCTACTTACTCATAGTTTGTAGTTAAGGTCCAAAAATGCTGTGAAATATGAAGCTGAAATTTTCCAGAGGGGAGAAAAAAAAGGTCCAGAATCCTTGATCAGGTAACCTCCTAAGAAATAATACCTCGGGATTTTATAACATTTACTGGTGTTAGTGTTCTTACTTCTTACTCTATTTTTGTTCCCTCATTATCATGTGTATACAATTGGTGTTTGCATCAATTCCCTTGAGTCAACACAACCATTCCAGGCTATTTTTGATTTTTGGTTTTTTCTTATGCTTTACTTATGTCAAGTAGTAAGTAGTTATCCTTTAGTTGCGTCAATGCTGAATTCCGTTATTAAAAAGTTGAAGTCATATTGTATGAACTGTAAACGAGGTTCAATGATGGAAAAAATAACGTTTTATTTCAAATGCCTCTTTTATAGTAAACTGAACAACGAGTGCTATATGCTATGGTCGGTGCCACAAAGATCAAAATTGTGTACGATTTTAGAAGATGGTCAAAATATAGTGTTTGCTTAGTAATTGTGAATTTTCTTATTGATGCGGAAGGGTGGACTTGAATTTTTCGGTGAATGTTGTGGAATTTTGAGGTGGTAGATAAGATGCAATCCAATGGAAAATCTATAAACGATAGATGGCAAACTGAATCACGGAAGGTTAGACTTGGGAGAACTATAATAGACAAGTCGAATGAATACAAAGAAAAATGCTCTGGTACAATGTATCTTAAGTCTTAACGACATTTTGATTTATGTAGGTATTGAGTATTGACTCTTTATGTAGCAAAATATGCGCTATGTAGTTTCTCATTATGTAGCAATATTGACCTTTGATGAGTAATTATTTTTTGGGTGCAGGCACATTCGTGAAATTGGCTCAGAGAGACATATTTCTTCGATAATTGAGGCGTGCGGACTGTTGAATGTTACCAGGACTTGGTACATTTTATCAATTACATGAATTCATTAGTGTTTTAGCAACTATTTTCAGCTAAGTTATAATAATTATATGTTTGGGGTAGGGATGGTAAGGAGAAGTTGGAAGCCTTCGTTTACGAATGTTTTATCTTGATTTTGCTTGAATTTACATCAAATGATCAGGTAATGTAGACAAATGAAGAGAATGTTTATTTTGCTCAGTGTATTTCGGCAACATATATATTATGCTATAAAATCCCTATATATTAAGTGAAACTTACATACTTTAGGAACTGAGAACTTCTGAAAGAGATTATGGCCTTATATAATTTCGCTTTTATCTATTTATATAATTTTATAGATATCGTTGAACTTCAATTTACCACACAATTTGAAGAAGATAAGTTGAACCATACTATTTTTGTTCGATAGTCCAAATACCAACAACATGTTTGGGATCTCGGAGACCGAAATGTGTGGTACATCCTGCTGGACTCCCCTGTACTAATGTGCTTCTGGGTGATGTTGTATTGGGTTGTAATCCACGTTGATGATAACCGATGATATGATATAATGGTGTATAACTTTTTTTTTTCCTTTTCAAAAAATAATTTTTCTATAACTTCCAACTACGGAAAGTATATTATACTATGGTGACCAGTGGTAACTTAATTTTAAAAATGAAAATTTTATCTATATCGACTGAAGGATAACAAATGATAACCTGAAATTTTGATTTGTACGCGTAGTGAGTCACGGTAGCAGCTCGAGGACATTTTTTTTATAGGGTAAGCAATCTCATCCGATCTGGATAGATGATTAGTAATTTATAAGAATTGTCTCTATTTTCAAATTGGAAACAGTTCTTATAAGCTACTAACTAACTGTCTCTTTGAAAGATCAAGGGAAGTTACTTTCGAGAGGAGAAGAGTTCAAGTAAGATATGCTTTTCTGTTGTTGGAATACCTAAGTCATTTTTATTGGCAGTGTAATTTTATTGGATTCAATGAGCATGTGTTTTCATTGTTTTGTTCTGCATTCTCTAGGAAATCTCTTTGACTTTCGACTTCCAGATATTGGGTAAATGAACAAAGAGTCAGATGTGAACTCTTTAGAGAGGCAAATTGTTCGAATTTGTATTCTGGTTTTGAAATCGAAGTAGCCAAGGTTTTTTTTACATATGATGTGTTTTAAAGGATTGACAATCTAACTTTTTGCTATAAGATTTCTGTTTTGTACAGAAATCTACAATTCTTCATTTCATGAATAAGATCAATTCTACTAACTTTTATGAATTATTATTTGTAAATTAGAAAAGTACTTGAGATAGAGGTATATGTTATTGGCAAGTTCCTGTAATCAGCATACAGAGATTAGAAAAGTACTCGAGATTGAGGTGTATGTTAGTAAACTCAAATCCAAGGATGTAAATCTTTGTTGTACTAATATTTGCTTTGGAGCATTGAGACTCATTAGTGAGTCTGTTTGATGTAAATGGGACACTTCAACATTGTCTTGATGGATCAAATAACGGCCCAAAATTTCACATTATTACATTTTTTTTCCCAATGTAATGGCCTGTAATGTTAGCTTGCATGGTCTACCAAATAGACCATTTTATGCAGCTAGCAACATTAACATGGAATGACCCTTTCAGCCAAGCATGAATTCTACCTGACTTAGAAAACAAGCTAATTACTTAAATTTGGTACAACCAAATTGATCCGTGCAACGCACGGACGCAATACTAGTTATCTTATAATTTTAGAATAGTACACCCCCAAGCAAACTGATACCGATGTTAGCCGCCATGAACAACAGGAAAGAAAGCAGCAACCATGCAATAACGGGTCCGAAAACAAATGAAAACTTACATATGGGCATTCACTATATTTTCTTGAGCCAATGTAGAATTATTAATTATTATTATTTTTTCTCTTTAGAATCATAATTTCGGATATACACAAAAAATCAAAAGTTAATTGATTTATCAAAGAAATTGGAATGCAAACTCTCTTCGTCTTTTGGACGACTCTCTCTTCGTCATTAGGACGATTTTTCTTCATCCTCATGATTTGTCTTTGTGCTCAAGATTTCAATTCTGGAAAAACCAAAGTTCTTTCTTGTTCTTAGTTCTCCATCTCGTTGATCCATATTATTGTGAAATCCTTTATTTTCTCTTTTTCTTCACTTCCTCTTTTCTTTTATCCCAATTATTTCTCTCAGTCTGATTTACAACCTAATGGCTTCCTCCTAAACACATATTCAAGATAATACCTATCATGATTTGGTGGAAAAAATGTCAAACCTCCTTGAAGACGACGACACCCTTTCGATTGATATCCCGGAGGAATTAGTCTCTGAGAATAAAGAGGCTAAGTACTCTATTGTCATCAAAGTTATGACAGGTCGTCAATATGGTATTGGTATCCTGCAAAATATCCTAAATAGGTCGTCAACAGAGATCAAATTTGATCACATACATTCCTGGCCCAAAATCTGAGAATGGTCAAGATCAAAATCAAGGCTACCAGCGGTGTTACAAATTCTGAAATAGAGGTTGTAACTGATCCAGAAATAAATTCCATAACGCTTACTTCCTCAATCACCTCTAAGGCCTCTTCCTATGCACATGCCAAAACATGGTATTTGGCATATATGCACCCACTATGAGTATGCCAAACTGCCAAACTCATATGCCAATATGTTTTTCCTGGCATATAGGCATACATGACAGAGTCTCCAACGAGCGATAGAGTCTCGGTCGCTCGATGGTCAAAAAATCGTTCGATGGTCTTCCAATCGCCAGCGACAATCAAGCTATCGCTCGATACTATGATAATCGCTGACCATATCATCATCTAACGGCTACAAATTCCCCCTCTATAAATACCTGATTTCAAACTCATATCAACTCACACCAAAAATTCTAAATCTCTCTAGAATTTCTTAATTTCTCAATCTTTTTCAAATCTAAAACTATCACAACTCCTCTACAATTATATTTTTCTTGTAAAATGGATTCACAAGCACAAACTCAAGGCAAAGGTAAGAAGAACCGAGTCCGCGGTGCAAAATACACCATGATAGAAGATGAATGTATTTTTCGTAATTATGTTTTTTTTACCCAAGATTGTATTGTGGTGCACACCAACATGGTAACACCATGTGGGATAATATATTTCAAAAATATGAAGAACAAACCATGAACATCAATGGTCGTGATGCAAAAGGATTGTCAGAACACTTCATTGTAATCAACCGGGAAGTAGCCGCTTATGCTGCATTGATAATGCAAGCCAAGAGAAAAGGAAAGGACAAAGGGTCGACTGATGTTGATTTTGAAAGAGAGGTTCGTACAGATTGACAACGAAAACATGGTAAACTTTTCTTTCGAAAGTTGTTATCATATTTTGAAGGGTTTGAACAAATATAATCCCGATTACTTAGCAAATAATCAAATAGTACCTGAAAAGTCACCATATAATTCTTCTCCCTCAACACCAAATTCTTCACCATTTTCACAAGGTCCATCAAATTCTTCACCGTATATCCCTACAAGCTCAAATTCCAACGTAGTTTCCAATAATTATGTTGATGGTAATAATAAGGGAAAGCTTCCAGGGAGGAATCGGGCAAAACTGGCTAGAAAATTAGCTCAAGAAGGAGGGAGTTCCGTAGGATTTAACATGGCGTAGTTTATGGATTATCAAAAGACCATCGCGAAGGAAAGATCTATTCAAAGGAAAATTCAAAACCGGGAGAGTAAGAAAAGTCGTCTTTCTCAAGAAAATTCCATTGACTATGACAAGCATAACATTCTTCAAGCTAACACCTCAATTATGAACGCCCAACAAAAACATGTATGGAAAATCGAATTTGACAGGATTCAAGCACAGATTGAAAAGCAAGCTAGATTTACTAACAACCGTGATGAAGAAGATGATGATGATGGAACTGATGATGAGTTTGATGAAATAATTCCTCTAAATGATTAATGTACTAGTTTAGTACTAGTTTAATGTAGCAGTTTAAGTTTTAATGTTTTAGTTTAAGTTTTAATTTGATATGTTGTTATGCTTTCCAATTAATATTAGTTTGAAATGAAATTTTGAAGTTTATTAATTAGAAAAATAACAATACATAACATAACTTAAACTGAAGCTAATACATTAAGAAAAATACATAAAATCATCTTCCATGCTTTGCCCAAAGATTCAATCTCAGATCATCTCTTAACTGGTCATACAAATTACGGTTCTGAATGTAGTTAGTCATTTGACCATAATTCACCTGCAGAGGCCTCTTTCTCGGTCGAATCTCCCCTCAAATCTTCATCATCATAGTTAATCCAATCAATCACGCCTGGTTTCCTGAATTACCATGTTATGAAGAATTATGCAAGTGAGCATAGTCTTGTGCATTTCACGAGAACTCAACCCACGATATGGGCCACAAATGATAGCGAACTTCCTCTTCAAAATTCCAAAAGCGCGCTCCACATCCTTCCTCAGTGCCATTTGGGCATCGTTGAAATATCGGTATGAACGGCCCAATGCACCAGCAGGAGGATGACGGTAGCATTGAACCAAGGTAGACCATTTTGGGTAGATACCATCCGCAAGATTATAGACATGAGTGTACTGATGGCCGTTGATCATGAAACGGAAAGATGGAGAAATTCCTACTTCAAATCTTCAAACAGAGGAGACTTGTGCAAAACATTAATATCATTTTGTGAACCCGGAAGACCAAAAAAACCTTCCATATCCAACAATCGTAAGAAGCAGTAGCTTCTAGGATAACTGTTGGTTTTGGATAATGACCTTTATATTGACTCAGCCTAATAAACAGTGGCATCCATGCCATACCCAATGGATACAATCGAGACTACTCTAGCATTCCCTGGAATCCCTTTCCTCATTCTCCCTTAATATTTGTCTAACATCTTGGAAGTAGGTTGGTTTTCGTAAATATGTTGGACCAAAATGATTAATCATTATTTCACGAACAATGAAAGGTAATCGTAATAAGTTGTTTTACCCATACGAAGGTACTCATTATTCACATCACGGAGTGCCATAACCTAGAATCCTTAAAGCCAAGTAACTTTTTGTTCGGGACTATGACCTCTAATATTCAAGGCATCAAATCGATAATTGAATTGAGGTTCCACTCCACAAAGTTCTTCAATAATCTTTTTCACCGGATAATGACGAGGCATGCGGAATCGACCTTGAAAATCTCGATCGAGTACACACAATTGGGAAGAAAATAATCGTGCATGAGCTTCGATGGTAAAATTCCCTCCTCGATACGCATATCTTCTTGATAATACTTCTTTGCTCTGGAACTCTTGGTATTTGACCCGTATGTACAAGCATCAAAGTTTCGATTAGTTTCTCATCTTCAGCTTCCTCTTCGTCAATTTCTTGCAACCTCATACGATAAATTTCTTGCTGTAACCTGAACCTATTCATAATAATATCCCTTTCTTCATTGGATCTCGACATTGTAAATGAAGCTTAAAATTGAGAATAAAGGAGTAATATCTTTAGGAAGCGAAGTCATTTTACGTCGAGGTAAAATGGCGTATATATAGGAACCATAGGGGGAACTAGCCGTTGCAGAATAACAACTTGGCGATAACCATTGTATCGCCAGCGTTATTATTTTTATCGAGCGATAAAGTCTTTATCGCTGGCGATATTGTTAATATCGCTCGCTAGGGATTCGATCACTCAGCGGTTTCCCCATAGTGGCGCAAATGGTTCGCCATGCCACCTGGCATGCCAAACACCATTTTTTTGGCATGTGCATAGGAAGAGGCCTTATAATGGAGAAAATCATACATCCAATATTTCTGGTAACGGACAATCTCAATTATTAACCCTTAATACCCCCGCTCTTGAACCACTCATTGACCCTCCCCCCAAACCATCCCTAACCCGAACTCAAGAATCCCTAACCCAAAAGATTTCATTATTAATAAACTCTCAGCAGTCATGAAGGCCCATTATTCCTTACATGTCGAACAACCAATCCCTTACAAGCCTACTGGAAAATCCCACTCACATCCATATCTCCAGCACCGTTAATATTACCCAATCAACTTCAATTCCAAAAACATCATCTTCTCCAATCCCATCCCCATCTGAATCAATTTCAAAGAATGCAACCCTAGGTTCTGGTTTCTAAAAAGGGGTGGAAAATAGTTACTAGAGAATCAAAGAGCAGCACTAATGATGCTTCTACTCCTCTATATGGATGTAAGAGATCTCCCACACCAATGGATTGTGATCCTCCAAACAAGGTATTTTGTAACTCAATTATTTTCTCTGAAAAGGATGTGGCGGCTATTCTTGAAAAGACGCAAGATCAATGTTAGTAATGTCATGGAATCAAGTCGTAGACGGAATGACACTGGCGCTTCTACATTGAGTTCATTCCTCAGAGCTTGCAATCCTTCAATTTTGTTACTTTCTGAAACAAAACTTAATAAGAGAAACAACATCAATTTCTGTAATTCTCTTAATTTCCGTCACTATCATTTTGTCCCTTCGATTGGGAGAAGTGGTGGTTTAGATCTGTTTTCAAGCGGATAATGTTGATCTTATTCCCGGTAATAATTTGTCATTGATTATGAGAGAAGAGTTGTACAAGTTTTTTTGAGCGCTTTTATCCAGGTACTACTTCCTTTCCATTGATTATAACTTATTCGAGAAGAATTTGTCATAAACCCTTTCAATAGTCCATTGGAAGGATTATACCTGCATTTACTGCATTTGTTCTATGTGCATAAAAAGATGTTCAGTGGCACAAGAGCTTATACCATAATGGGGAACATGCAACCCGTGATGATTTTCTAGATGAGAGATCATTTTTATAAGAGTTCTCCGTTTTCTCAGAAAGCAATTCCACCAAGATGTCACGTAGACACGATTTACTCCATTGACTGTAAAAACAAGCAAATTATGAAGATTAGAAATTTGTTTCTTCCTGGCAAAATAATGAATAGCATAGTGATTCTTTTTCCCACAGAAGGAACAACATCGTGGATTTGAGACATGCTTGCCTTGACCCAAACCTTTTTCCTCCACATGCGCATTTTTCAAGTGATTTGTGAGTAATTCCTTGGAGGAATTTTTCTTTACACTGTAAAACCTTGTGAGTATTAGAAGAAGGTGCAGTAGATGACTTCATCATCAAGACAAAGTTTTCTTTTTTTCAAGGCTTTACACTGTTCTCGGGCAAATTGAAGAGACGCAACAAGTTTCTCTTTCTCAACACGATAAATGTTTATTTCTGATGAATGAGCCTTGACTAAACGCTTTTCTCTAATTGAGTCTTATCTAACAATATCTTAAAGTATACTAATCTTTTCACGCTGTAGAGTAGTTTTTAAAACTAATTGTCCGATATCGTTAGAGAGAGATTCAATGAAGATGTAGAGTTCTCGTTCCATTTCAAGAGATTTCTCAAATTCATCAATAAGCTGATCATTCTTTTCTTTAAGAATTTTGATTTTAGATACTTGAAGTTCAACAGATTTTTTTAATGATCTGGTGAGTTCCATTTCAGATTCTGACACAAGCTCACAAATCTTGTTTTTCCCTCGGGATTCAAAAGAATCTACTAAGGAGCAAATCCTTTAAGGCAAACCCAAGATTTGTGTTGTAGTTAGAATCTTTGGAAGACATATCAATATGCGTTATCTTGTGAGATACTTCTTAGGTTCTCAGAACACGGATTGCTAAAAACACAGACTTATAAGGTTTTTAATGTGTTTGCCTGCTCTGATACCAATTGAAAATGCGGGGGTCTAACAACCACACCCAAAAATTTGTTTGGCAATCTGAGAGGACTTATTCAAATATACTTTCTAGAGAATCAACTAGACAGTCAGACTTAATCTTCAAAGATTTTCATATCTCTAACTCTTAATTCAATATGCAATCAGTAAATAGAAATCTGCGAGCCCGATTGAATATAAGAGGAGTAACTCGAACGGTACCAAAGACCAATGTTCAAGTGTCAATCAATTTAAATCAACAACCAAAGGTTGGAAATTCTAATTGATTGATCTTAACACACAACCTGTGATATTTAAATTATATAACAAAATATAATGCGGAAAGAAATAAACAAGACACCAATTTTGTTAACGAAAACCGTAGAATTTAAAAAACCCCGTGACTCTAGTCCGGGGCTTTGAACACCACACTCGATTAAGCCGCCAAGGCACTCTAGCCTACTACCATTTAACTTCTGACCGGATCAGACAACCCCAATCAATCTCACACGATTCAAGGTATAGTTGCGTTCCTTGACGTCTCTCGATCCCGCCAGATACTACGCACTTGATTCCTTAGTTGATCTCACCCACAACCAAGAGTTGATACGACCCAAAGTCGAAGACTTGATAAAAATTCGGTCTCAAACAAAAGTCTATGATTGAATAAATCTGTCTCCCATAGAAATACCCAAGAGTTTTGTTCCGTCTTTTGATAAATCAAGGTGAATGTGAACCAATTGGATAAACCTGACTTTATATCCTAAAAACAAATTATATTATCAATCACCTCATAATAATCTTAATCGACTAGCGAAACAAGATATTGTGGAATCACAAACGATGAGACGAAGATGTTTGTGATTACTTTTATCTTTCCTATCGGAGAAATTAATCTCGAGTCAATTATTTCAATTGTAGTCAATACGATAGAATCGGGCAAGATCAGAACATGCAAATACAAAGAAAATAGTTGGGCCTGGCTTCACAATCCCAATGAAGTCTTTGAAGTTGTTAACCTACAGGGTCTCGAAGAAACCTAAGGTTAAAGGAGAATCGACTCTAGTTTATGCAACTAGTAACACACATGAGGTGTGGGGATTAGATTTCCCAGTTGCTAGAGCTCTCCTTTATATTGTTTTCTAATCAGGGTTTGCAATCCAAGTTACCTTGGTAAAAAAGCATTGAATATTCACCGTTAGATGAAAAACCTGATTCAATCAAGCTAATATCTTTCAACCGTTAGATCGAACTTAGCTTGTTACACACAAACGAAATGTACCCTTATTTAGGTTTATGTAACCGTACCCAAACGTGTACACCCGTATTGGCTCACAAATAGTTAACCGAGGTTATCCATATGATTACTCTCACATCAACCTTATTCATCTTAACCATAACTAGTTCAAATGAAACTAGTTAAAGAGCCGTTCAATTGCTATATTCTCATAGAAGTATACAAGAACACAGTTGAAGCAAAATCGGTTTGGTTCACTCGAATCAATCACGAACATTATAGACACGTTTTTCAAAGATTGCATTCCTTATTATATAAATGTTTATGTTCATGTTCATAACCGATTTTAGAACTTTAACCTTCAAGTATGCGAACGGGTATGCATACTTGAAATACCCGGACCAAGATTGGGTTTCGCCAGTACGCAAACGGGTACGCGAACTTTCAATCCCTGCAGAAATTCTCTGACATGAACCTGTACACCAGTAAGCAAATGGGTACGCATACCTAGGTATATTTAAAAAAAAACAGAGGTTCGATTGACAAGTTATCAGGCGAACTTCACTCTGTAAATGGGAATTTAGGTTCTAC